>JAVYIG010000922.1:0-418297 GCA_035222895.1 Strongylocentrotus droebachiensis
CATACCATTTTATGCATTTACAAGGATCAAAATGCGTCCCGTTGCCAATTTGTTCTTTTCAGTACGCAATTAGGTATTTATTAAACTTGCCACTTTTATTTTTCTATGTCAAAATGCCGTTCATTCAAATCAGGTTCTGAGCATTCTAAAACTCATTTTAAAGCCCATCTGTACTAGTTTACAGGAGGGATTAGACCTCCCTGCAAGGTCACTGGACCAGTGGTTATCTCATCAAATCAGCTCTCAGTTAATATTAGATAAAGAGGATCATGGGGGGACCAATGCTCACCGATTAGGCATTGTTTGCTACATAGAGGGCGCAAGTAGATATAAGTAGTACAATGGAGATTTAAAAGGTGCTGTATTTCAAAGCCCAAAATACTTTCTGTGTTGGTCTTGAAATTCATTGTACATTAAACTGGTCTTTTACCATACTAAAGGTTTTTATAGACTTTGTTTGTTTAAATGCTTGACAATCCCAATGATTTTTTTTTTTTTATGGAAAAAAATTATTTAAAAAAAAAAAAAAATGGGGGAAAAAAAAAATCAAAAAAAAGACACACAAAAAATGAATTAAAAAAAAATAATAATAAAAAAAAAAAAAAAAATCCGCCCGCCTGCCCCTACTCAAGAAAAGCAATCGAGGACAACCAAACAATTTTTTTTTTGCCTTATCATCATCATCTACGCCATCATCATTAGCATCATCATCATCATTATCACCATGACCATCATCATCATCATTAGCATCGTCAATCGTATTTATTATCATCATCTTCATAATTATCATCATCCTCATCACCATTATCAGTATAATCATCATCATCAACATCATCGTCATTAAGGATCATCTAAAGTCATGAATTATTGGGAGTGATGTGTTTAAATTTGTCATTTTGTGTCCATTTGTTATTTAGGTGGAATACTCTGTACTTGATTGTTTTTCGTATGATCATTCGCACTTGATATGTATAAAACCGCGCAATAATTATTTCTGGTTTTCTAATTATTATTTTTTGATATATATAGTTTGATTACTAAGACAATAAATGAGCAATTTATCGCAAAATGTTGTTGTACAGTGGATGTCTTAGCGTGTTAATTGTAAATATCTCGCCATTTTAAAAACAGGAGAAAAAAAGATAGAAGGATACGAAATATACAAGCCCAGAAGAGAGATGGGGAGAGGAGATGTTTATATATATAAATAATGGATATAGAGAGAGAAAGAGGGAGAGAGAGAGAGGGAGAGAGAGAAAGAGAGAGAGAGAGAGGAGGGAGAGAGAGAGAGACCAAATGAAAGGATGGGTATTACAGATGGAATATTTGATAAAGCATAGGTGCATGTGTAGACTTACGTTTACAATTTCATTGATTTCCATGATAGCTACGGAAATCCTAACCATGCTAAAAAACTCTGTCAGGGTTGAGCACGACTCCTTGAGAATTGAGAAATAGCGCCATCTGTTCATTCTCTTTCTCTACCCCCCCCCCCCTCTCTCTCTCTCTCTCTCTCTCTCTCTCTTTCTCTCTCTCTCTCTCTCTCTCTCTCTCCCTCTCTCTCTCTCTCTCTCTCTCTCCCTTACTCTCTTTCTCGCTAACTTGTATTCTTCCCCCCAAAAAAAACTTTGCTCTTTGCCATCTTTCCGAATGCAGAGAACTATGTTGATTGATTGACTGTCTAATTGTCTGATTATTGAATATAATAATAATAATATAATTTCAGCCCTCCCCCCCCCCCCAAAAAAAAAAAAAAATAAATAAAAAAATCCAGATCTAACAAGTGATTGTAAATCGTTTTATTTGCCCAGTCCGGGAGTCGTCTGAAGTTACCAATGGTTGCATCACAAGATTACTACTGTTGCGACAGCAAATACACGTTCAAAGTTAAATAACATTAACAAATATTGATAGACACACATATCACTGGGAGTAGATTACTTCTGGTTATTCATCTGTATCATTCTAGTTTCATCGTAAATACGCATCTCTTGCTAAGGGCTTGGGAGTCAGTCTGAGATCATCCCAACTCTTCCCACCCATCCCTTCCCACCCATATAGGATCGCTAGAGGGGGTTGGCGCTGAATTGCGGTACCCCCATTAAAAAGTTTCATCACAAAAGTCGTCGATAAAATAATAATTTAAACAAAATGAGAATCCATTATCAAGAATTACCATTATTTTATTGAATTATATTTGTTTTAGTAGATGTCGTTATCATGAAATGTTTTTAGGTAACTTTAGTCCGACTTCAAACGGAACAAAAACAAGACAACATGAACCTAAAAACATTCATTGTCAGTGATTTATTTTTCCTAACGCCAGCAATATTCAGAGAAATCGTTGCGTAACAGTGTTCCGCCCATCACCGGCAGCGAGAACACACTTTTTGTTCCTTCTTATTTCTTTCTTTTCTTGTTTTCTTGCACACAGATAATCGCACGGTTGGCATTGAAAACATCTTGGGACTTGCAAAGTTTTGGAGCACGGAAGAGAAAATGTGCTCTCCCGGTGCATCCCGGTACGCATTTTCGTGCAATAGCCTTGATCTAGTTTGCACGTGTGCATCAATATGTGCAGGCTTCTAGTCTGCTTCTACAGACCTTTTTTGAAGAAAAATAGATTTTCAACCACAACCATTATCAAAAAACAAAACATGTCCTTTTAACTGAACTTTGGAAACGCTTTTCTATTTCTTGCGCAAAAGTAAGAGTTATTATCATTTCGATAACTTTGCATTGTGTAGTGTTAACATCAAGCAGGCCCACGCAGTCCGATCATCAAAGTTATTTCAATTTTATAGTACTTAGAAATATCACAAAATACAACGTGGGTTTCAAAACTGAGACCAAAGTGGTGATCTACATTTTGTTGAACTACTTTAGGTGCTAAATCGTGATTTTTTTTCTTCCCCCTGACATTTGTGCAAACACGAATTTTAAGGACCATGACATAAAGCTGTCATCTTTATCCGTCTTTTCTTCTGTCTTTAAAGTTGATCCGCTTAAAGTTATAAATATCGTCATGTATTTTACAATCCGAATGGTCGAGAGAGAGAGAGAGAGAGAGAGAGAAAGAGACAGAGAGACAGAGAGAAAGAGACAGAGAGAAAGAGACACAGAGAAAGAAAGAGAGAGAGAGAGAGAGAGAGTTTAAGTAAATATATAATGAGAGAGAGGAAAAGATAAATGTATACAAAAGTAGAGCGAAATCATAGAAGTAAGCAAACTAAGAAGATTACCAGGATTCCAGGAAAACTTACCCGGGACAACAATACTACCCATCTGTGAAGGACGTGTCTGGGGGGAGTCCGTCTCAGTGGGGCAGTTATCGAAATAACAAATCAGGGATATAGGATTTTAGGGGGGCATTAATCGATAAAATTAATGTAAAAGAATGAAACGGTTTTATTATTTTTTTTATCAAATCAAGCAATAATAGATGAAACCGGTCCCATGTATCAATTCCATAATTTTACCGTCATAGTGGGCCTCCTTCACTTTACACCTATATCAAGCAACCATCTAGTTTGCACCTAGTTTTTTACCTAGGTCACAAACCCTTCTCAGTCTTAGAAGCAGGGTGTCTGAGCTGGGAGACTATTCGGACTGCACGGTCTGCTGGTCACCGTAGGATCTGTACTATAGCTACTCCCGTGACACAGCCAGAGACTGACAGTTACACTCTTAAAAATGTCTAGTCAGATTTGACTAGAAACTAGTCAAACTGACTAGAATAAAGGATCCCAGGGGCACTTACTAGTTTCTAGTCCTTTTGAACCGAAAAAACTAGTCACGAACGATAATGAATTAGATTACTAGTCAAACTTGTTTGAAAATGGATAGATTTCTAGTCATAATGACTAAAATCTAGTCAAAAAATGTGACTAGAAAATGTGATCAAAATCTGACTAGGTATTTTTAAGAGTGTAGGTTCAGCTCAAGACTTTATGGAATAGGTTTTTTTTAGAGTCGAATTAGATTCTGTGCCTGCAGACATCCACTTACCATGCCTATGGTAAAGAAAAAGGTAGTAACGCCAAATCCCAAAATAACCGTTAATATAACCTCCTTTACGTACTTTAAAAAGTATTTTGGTCAAAACTGAAAAGAGAATAGGAATCTGGATTATAAGGCATATTAACACACCTAATATACGCGGGAAAAATTGCCTGATTACTTTCTGGTACTTCGTCGAAAGAGGTTTGAAATACACCCACTTACGTTTAGTAATATACACGATATTCTTTTAACTCCGCCAAATAGAGAAGACACAACAGAACTAAAACACAAAACAAAACAAAATGAAATAAAGCACCATTAATTAGTCACCCGCATGTCAGAATCAAGAGTACGATACCTGTCATTACATAAAAAGTAGGAACATGTCTTAAAGCCCCACTGTACTATTCATAGCTACTTGCGCCGTTTATATAGCACACAGTGCCTAATCGGTGACCATTGGTCCCCCATGATCCTCTTTTTCTTAAGTTAATTGAGAGCTGATTTGATGAGATATCCACCTGTCAGTGACCCTGCAGGGTGGTCTAATCCCCCTGTAAACTAGTACAGATGGGCTTTAAGTGGGAGAAGGGTCGGGATGTCAATTTGAGATGACATACGTTTTCCGATCTGTAGAGGTTGGTATATTCCCAAGTGATTAAGTCAGAATTCTTTACGCGACGCTCCCCAAATTGAAATATTGTCCATCGCATCGCCCCTGTCATCCCTGATCTTTGTTAAATCTTTTGTCTACAGTTCTAATACGTTCCTGCTCTTAAAACATATTGTAAAGCTAAATGAAGTCCTCCCAATGATTATGCTTAATTGTGTTTAATCTAATTTATTTCGTACTAGGTGTGTATAAATCGTTTTCCCCTGTTTTCAAACTATCTCAACTTCTTGTCTTTGCATTATCTGAGAAACATAAAAAACTTGTAAATACAGAATGATACAGATTCTGCCTTTAAATACCACTGCAGATCTAGAATGTGGGGGTCCGTTCCCCTTGCCAGGGAGGGAGTCAGGGTGACTATAGACCCGTCGACATCTCGCCTCTCGATCTCCCCGCTGGATACGAATGGGTGGCTGATAAGTCGGCGCTGCCTTCATGATACGGCACTTTTCCAACCCTCCCCCGAGCCGTTCAACATCACTCGAAGAAATTACTCTGAACATTTTCAATAAATTTCACTTTTTTTTTTCCAAAGGCAAAGCCTCGTCCTCTTGGGATTCGGCTGCATAAATCGTTCTGGCGGGGAAAGTTTTATGACTCATAATATTTCTGTTCCTCTTTATCATCTCATATTCTCCAATGACTATGGTAATATTCAGTCTAACCTTCGTTATGTCTTGAATTTCTCTTCCAAAGCTGCAAGGCCGGACCAAGGTACACATAGCAGTATTCCCAAATGCTTAAAGTGAAACGATGTAGTTATGTATGATGAAAGAGCTAGAACAAGTAGTTTTTAAAATTAAAATGAAGATATTATTCCGAGATCATCTAACATTTGCAGTTGGAAAAAAAAAAACTCATATAGGCCTTCATTTCGCTACGGTGACAACGAGACATGTAAAATGAACATTTAAATAATGCAACAAAAACTCATCAAGAATAAGATAACACCTCAAAACTTGAATGCGACAATAACAAACCCAATATTCTGAATAAATATGAATGAAATATGAAGTATAATCAATGATAAGGAAAGAAACAAAGACAGAGAGTTTGTTTTGTGATATATTAAGTTTGTTTTGTGATATATTAAGTTTATTTTGTGAAAGAAACGAACAACGTCTTGGAAGCGTGCAGAGTCTTCAATATCATCCTAGAAATGTGCGTCCGGTTTCCGGCGTTCATTACCACTGAGATAGCATTTAATCTGATCTATATTTATGTACAAATATTCTTAACATATTTGTGGATAAGCCCAAAAGATGCGTTTTTTTTTTTTTTTTTTTTTTTTTTTTTTTTGGTAAAAATTGGTAATTGAAACAAAATTGTAGTGCAGGTCTGACCATTGCAATGCTTCACTGGTCGTAGGTGAGATTTGTGCGAGAACCTCCTTTCACTCTATGGTTGCTAACTCAAGATGGTCGGTAACCCCGTACCTAACCCTCGCCATCTCGATATGATTCTGTTGCTATGCATCAGTCAAAATAGTCTAGGAATTGATCTTTCAATCTTTAGTTGGTTTAGGACTCTCCAAACCGACAGCTCCAAACGGAAGACCTTGATTGCGGCAACTAAATGATTGTTTCCGGATAGTTCATAGTCAACCCACACATCCAAGAACATATACCTCCCATATTATGATAATGGTGTGATATAAGGTTCCTTCTTCTTCTTCATGCTTTCTCTTTATCCATTTCACAACATTTTCTTGATTTCCATCATCTACATGTATCTAACCTTGCACATGCGTGTGTGTTATTGCAATCATAAAATTATGAGGAACTGACGGGAAAAGACAATACCAAAGCATATGGCATATACATGTAATATTTACTAAAACAATGTTCTTAATTGCTTCATTATCATCTTTCGTGAATGTTTTTTTGTGTCAGAAGATGAGCAACGCGTAAATTTTATGTGTTTTCAAATTTGAAATCAATTTTAAATATATCATATATCAAGTTCGTAATAAAATGTTACAAGAAATAATTGTACTTAATAAATACATTAAGCTCTGTAGTTTTGAAGTAATACCATTTTTGTCCTCTGCTTTTACATTCTATTCGCTTCCTTCGTGAGTTGAATATACATTGAGATGATTTAATTTACAATTTAATTTGCAATTAACGAAGACTTATCGCTATCGAACACAATTTGAATAAATAAAAAAAGAGATCTATTATGTAATACATTATCTACGACAAACATGATTTACAGTACTATATAGTATTTGTATTTATTATGAATTTTCATTCACTTGGTACATGAGTATTTTGTTTTACATATTGTATAGAATATATGAATATAATTATTATCCTTTCATTATAGTCACTCTCTCTCTCTCTCTCTCTCTCTCTCTCTCTCTCTCACACCCCTCTATCTCACTCTCTCTCTCTCTCTCTCTGTTTCTCCCTCTCTCCTCTCTCTCTCTCTCTCTCTCTTTCTCTTTCTTTCTCTGGATATCCCTGTTCAGAAAATGTTAACGTTGCGTTAGTGAGATGAATGGTCTGCCGCACTGGATAAATATTATCATTTCCGGTGTCATCTCGTCTGAAATGAAAACATACGCGAATCGATGAAAGCTATAGGGTATATCAAAAAATTGTTTACATGAGACTCTGATAAAAAATTAAAAAAATGATTGTCAGGGATAACAAAGAATGAAAATCGATTGAGTTGGGTGTGATATACAATCACGTATATGAGATTTAGAAGATAAATGGTAACGATCGGGGGGAACGAAATATTCCGTGTACAAATTCACGGTTCTTTCGATTTAAAAAATGATATTAGATCCTTTGATCACGATTACCAATGACCCCGCCCCCCCCCCCTCCACTTAGTGTTATTTAGGGTACGCATATGCATGTTCCCTCCTTTTGAAAACACCCCCCTAAGTCCGGTGTGTAAAGTCAATACGGGCCGGATTTTTGTGTACTACGAGCCGGACTTTGGTGCGTGAAAAGTACCCCTTTACCGGACATTTGGGAAACACGCATGGTATCCCTCCGTCTAAAAAATAATAAAGTATCCTTTGCCCTTCTGCCTCAATATTTCAAAAATGAAAGCAAATATCTGTTTATTCATATTACACTCTTTGTGAAATAGTCTGTGTAGATTGAGATTAGTATCACTTTCAGTACATCGACAACTCTTAGAATCCACTGACTAAAATATATTTGTCGAACACAGTTTCAATGAAATGATATTGACAGATTACTATTTTGAAAACAAGAAGGTGAATTTTGCTGAAACACGGTGTAGTTGTTTATCGGTTACATCAAACCAATTGATGCATGATGTAACACATCAAGTTCATCTTAATTGATCTTTTTGTTGTTGGAATAACAAATATTGGCAGTGCCACTGCCAAACTCAGATATAAAATGACCAATTCAAAGTTATAACTGGAATTTATAAGGCCCCCCCTCCCCATCTGTTCTTTTGTTTTACCTACAAACAGGTCTTAACATAATCATTCAGGGCCCGTCTTAAAAGATAGGAGACTACAAACTTGCCATTGATAAGGGGACTTGCGATTGATTCGGATTAATTGCAACTCTTCATATTAAAGGCGTGGCCCTGGTTGAGCAAAAAAGTACCCTGATAATGTCTGAAAACAATTTTGAAATGATTAAATATCGTTTTCGCATCGCAAATATATCATGTTTGTAGTATGGTATACATAAGACCTCTATGACATACAATGGATATACTGCAGTTTTGGACTACCCAGTTATACATCGAATATTACGTCTAAGGTAGATGATAACACACTGATCCGAGACTGATCATTTTTGTATCTTACAGAAACCCTTAAAGATGAAGTTGAGTTCTAGTCATGCGATTGCATTGTGAAAGAAACGGTGTGGAATCGACCAGAAAAGGTTTATTATCTAGCATAATAAGAATTTGTGTGTATTGCAAGGTTCTGGAATCATCAAAATGATAAGAAATTTGGCCAAGTCTTGGTAAAGTTACAAACACTGTACACAGAAAGGTGTATATGGGACTACACGACCACGTGGCGTAAAAAGCCTACCCCCGAGTTTTACGATGTTACATGACATATTTAGAATATGAAGGCATTTGAAGAGCCATGCTTTTTAGGGAACATGTCTTATCTGATGTTCTTCCACACTTGCATAATAGGAATGATAACGCTCACAAATTATTTTCACCTCTTCCCAGAACTCAACCTTCTCTTTAAATAAATAAAATACGATCAAAAGGACGTCATCTGGGAAATTTACAAAGCGAACGATGCAGTCCCGAGATGAAAGCACAACACAATATCTTCTACCTTCTCCAGGAAGTTCTCTTTGTGTATTGATATTGAGAGATTGGTATCGTAGTATAGACCTTTCCCCCATATCTCTCTTTCCATTTGCTGTTGGTGTTTTTATTAGATCCTCGACATCAATGGATGGCGGGCTGGCTAGGCTAGACGGACCTTTGGCTTTAGTCTGAATCTAGGTCATCCCCATCGCTTCATCTCCCCATCCCCCCGTGCCGGTCGGCCGGCCGAAACGGGGCATTTGCATGATATCTGGGTCAAAGATGCTGTAAACAAAATAATTACAAACCATTCTTACGTCCAGTCCCGGGGCTCGAGACGGCGAATGAAAATAGTATAGCTCGTAAAGATCTTATATTGAGATAATGTCTTTGATCCATGGGTCAGACAATTGAGGTGATTATGAAATATTCCATCATAATCTGCGACAGGGAGATTGTCAGAATTGACCTTTTTTGTATTCACTTCGTATGTCCTTTAAGTATCTATACGACAAATTGGTGTTTGTGAACTCTATCGCAACCATCAGGTAAATACTGATTGACCTTTATGACAAGATCCAGGTACGTCATCATCATACTGTGATGATTATCAATTTCATAATGGAGGAAATTTGTCTGTCTCTCTGTCTGACTGACTTAGTATTGGCTAGTTCATAGCATTCCCCCCCCCCCCCCAACTTCTTACTTTCCCTTCGGCTATTGCTTCACCTCCCCTTCCCCCTTCTCTCTCTCTCTCTCTCTCTCTCTCTCTCTCTCTTTCTCTCTTTCTGTCTTTCTCTGTCTCTCTCTCCTTCACCCATTACTTTCTCCCTTTTCTCTCTTCCTTTCTCTATCTCTCTGCCTTTCTCTTTCTCTCTCTCTCTCTCCCTCCCTCCAACCGCTTCCCTTCCTTTTTAATTGCTATAACGCAGGGATATATTTAATAATTGATGCTGTTATATTTATATCTATACATATAAAAATCGACATAGTATGACAGGAACATTTTATTCAAAAGAAATCAAGAATTGCTTTTTAAAGCATTACTATATCCCAAGTGCCCCAAATGCCAAATTTCCCCCTTTTTTTTAAATGGATGAGTGAACGGCTGGGATATACAGACTTGTTTACCATGTTTTCGCTGTTCCTCCTGCTGCGAATTGTCGGTTTGGCCAATTGGTGTTCCGTCACACGTTGACGTGGACTCAGCATTGCAGTGACGGTATCAATGACGCCTTGGGGTCACGTGACATTCAATATTGGAACACTTGGTGTTTTTCGCGCGCCACCAAGCATGTAGAGCAGGGATGTTCTTTCATCATCCGATTCACCCAATCTAATGTACTCTCATTTCGTGAATTTTTTTTTAATGGGAAAATTCTATTATATAAATATACGCTCACCTTCTCACCTCGCATTTCTTTTATCAGTTTTCTTTTTTGGGGGGTGTTTCAGTAATTTTCTAGTTGATATTAAATGTTGAAAGGATTTTTTTTTTTAATCGACTTTAGACATGACAGATATTGTTAACCATAGAGTGAATATGGGCTGTATTTATTTACATAATGTAATCGGATTGTTTTATATAATGTGTGAGTGAAACGCCTGATTAACTTTGTAAATGACGGACGATTGGTGTATACCTTTTTTCATAACAGACTTGATGCTAGGAATATGATTTCAGGTAAATTGTCTTAATCGTCACAATAATTAATAATATGGCGTATAACATGCGGTGAATTACTGATGAGGTTAATTTTTTCATGACATGAGATTTTTTTAAAAGCTGATGTGTGGGGTGTGAAGGAGAGAGAGAGAGAGAGAGGGGGAGGGTGAGGGATCGAGGGAAGAGGGAAATACAATAGAATTCAATGAATCTACCGAAGAGCATAAAAACTATACTTTTCATTAATATCTGTTTCTGTCTTTTAAGAAAAGTAAGAAGGTCTTGGAATATGATTTCAGAGAAATTTTTAGCACCTCATTAATAATTAACATGTGGGAAACAATTGAGTAGATCTACTCTCCCATAACAATGTGTGTGTGAGAGAGAGAGAGAGAAAGAGAGAGAGATAAGGGAGAGAAAGAGGAGAGAGAGATAAGGGAGAGACAGAGGAGAGATAGAGAGAGAGAGATAATGGAGAGAAAGAGGAGAGAGAGATATATATAAGGGAGAGAAAGAGAGAGAGAGAGATAAGGGAGAGAGAGAGAGAGAGAGAGAGGATTTTTTTGTTTTAATCATTGTAATAGATAAACGAGAAGGACAAATAATCATTTCGATAATACAGTTTTTTCCTTTTGAAATCCGATTTGCTCCCAAGCTTTTACCTTCCCTTTGCCTCGAGAAGGTCGGTATTTTGCCTTGAGCTCTAAACTGACGAAATGAGATTTGATAAACGACCAGGCTTTTTAATAAAGTTGCCATTGAACTTAACTATTGCATCAGGACAACCACATGCTACAAGCAGTTATGTATCATTGTCATTTCAAGGATAGTGGAGCAATGCCTTTATACCTCTATGTATGAAAAGCACTTCACACAATAACGAAAATGATGAAAGGAAGGATGGAGAGCAGTGAAATATGGATGTAGAACTCATAACAAAAATAATGAGAAAGAAAAAGAAAGAACAAAACAAAATTGAAAACCAGGGAAGAGACGAGAAGAGGTAAAAGTAGATTAGAATATATATAATGATAGCGATAAAGAGGTGGAAATAATCATATATTTCGTTTTTTATCGTTTGATGTATTATCATCAACGAGAACCTTAGCCAATGTTGGAGCGATACCTCTCTCACAGAAATTATACATAAACCATCGAAAAAGCCTCAACGGCTTAGAATGTTAATTGCTCTGACTTCATGAGCTACTCGGTTGCTTGATAATCACACCGATTATTATGACCAGGCACTTTTTTGCACCTATCTTGAATTCAATCATGAAATGTTTAAACGGTATGTTATTTTTTTCACGAGTGTAGGACGGGTATGAAAGGCAGAGAGGAAATGAGAAATGAGGATCAGAGATTGAAGCGATTCGAACACAAGCCGAGGGTTAGCGCCAATATATTGGAACCCCTGGTCCCAGCCATGCTCAAGAGCGGATATTACTTACTTACAGAGTATTGATTTAGATTCCGTGTTCTCTTTAATCTCGTGATTTGAAATCAAACAGAAATGAGTGGGTTCTACGAAGTATTTTATGCCATCCAATATTTTGTTTTGGTCTCCTTGATCGTATTCACTTCATATACCTGTTTCCATAAATCCAATTGCTAATCCAATTGCTTTTATTGTGCCCCTCGCTTAATATCAGTAACTACTCTGGTGTCATAAAAGTGTATGATTTGGGGGTTATATAACTCTCTCTCTCTCTATCTCTATCTCTCTCTCTCTCTCTCACTCTCTCTCTCTGTCTCTGTCTCTCTCATCTCTCCCTTTCTCTCCCACATACACAAACACACACAACTACGCACACATACCTTTTCTGCTTTCTTCTTTTGTGCTCATTGTTCTCCATCTCGCATGCATTTTTTTAGACGTCTGCTGACCTAAATGTCTGATGGAGATGGATTATTATCATTTAGTGGTTCAATCGATATCGCTACGTCACTTCCTTCACTTGTCATGAATGCGAAAGTTGTCTTTTCCGCTTGATAACAAAGGGCAAGGACTAATGTTTTGATGTGTCGGCAATAACGAATCTAAATTGGCAAATGATGTTTGTAGCTTACTCTTAAACTCAGGTACGACAAATCGAACTTGTCCTTCAACAGTAGCTTTGTACAATACTCAAATAAAACCCATAACAATTCTAAATTATATAAGAAAATCTCTGCCAATAGAGTCGTTGCTTTTCTTGTCTTTTATTGCAGCAAATATTACTAAATAAATGAGTTTGATCTTTCTGGTAAACTTGACACAATATATTTAAGCAGCTTAAGGTGTATGTACAAGAATACGTTCAAAGTGTTAGGTAGCAGTTTCAGGACATCATAAGACTTATGTTTTATTATATCCTATTACTTTTCTGGGCGATCTTGTATCGATATGTACATTAGCTGCATTGGTAGAAAAGTAAGTGGGTCCAACCAACTCTACCCATGCTCTTTAATGAATGTATTTTATCTCTTTTTTAATTTCATCAAATTTGTAAAGTAATCTCCGCATCTTCATCCCGTGCCAGCTTATTTTCCCGACCTTTTCTCCATTCATGTTTCTCATTCTATAAAGCTTTAGTGATGGACAACGTTTTCACAAATAGAGCCAGCATGTAACCCTCTTGGGTTCGGTGACTCCGCCTCCGGACCGCCCAGAGAGCCTCGGAAGGATGATATTAATAGCGATGCGGGAACATGGGCACCAGTCCTGAACGCCATGAAAACCAGAAAATACAACTCACAAGCCTGCATGCCCGGGCTACATGGTAGGTGGGGTCTTAGAGGCATTCACTTGACATGATTCCATCGAGAAAGGTCATATATAGCTCACACAAAATATTCTGTTTGTACATTTGAAGCATCGTAACATTAAACTCAGCTCTATATGCGTGACAAATTTTATATATTATGTTTCATATGACTTAAAAGATGAAATGATGTGCAGAAGGCAATGGAGCATAGTTTTATTTTATTAGAATAAACGTATGTTCTAAATATGATCACCAAGATGATAATGAATGAGGAAAGAGCGAGAAAGGATATAAAAGAGAGGTACCAGTAGGAGGCTTATATAGGGAGATGCCAGACAACATTTTGACAAGTTTGCTCAAAGGATTAATTACATTTTTTCTTTGAAATTAAAAAGGTAACAAATAAAAGGAAAAATATATTTCTTTTTTTTTTATTTCCCATCAAAGATTGAAAAGGAAGTCTCTAAATTTCCACCAGAAAATTGTATGATAACTGTAAATGCATTTTATTAGTCGGAGAAGAGGTCAAACGTCAATAGCATCGAAATGTGTCCAAACCCAAGTCTAACGGCGCCTTTTGAGCCATTTCTTCGAATGGAAGGCTTACAATCAATTTTTACCTTAATAAATATCACTTTGATATTGGAACCCCAATCAGAGAGATTTCACATTTCTAAAATACCATACTTAACCGCGAACAGAATTTCTTATAAGAAATATCTGGTAGGAGACGTAAGACGAGGTCCGTGGCGCCACGTACATGTAAGACAGTGAACTGTACCTTTGGTCGATCGACTGACCAGCTGTTCTGCCCGACTGCTCGCTACCCACGCACTGGTTTGTTCTATGAATGAAGATGATCTCTAGTACCAGGGTGGTGATGATCTATGGACCACCAATCAGAGAAAAGGAAAGAGAGAGAGAGAGAGAGAGAAAGAGAACAAGAGAATGAAATAGAAAGAGAAAGAGAGGAGAAGAAAAAGGGAGAGGGAGAATGTTATATGAATGAAGATGATCTCTATTACCAGGGTGGTGATGATCTAGGGACCACTTATTAGAGAAAAGGAGAGAGAGAGAGAGAAAGAAAGAAAGAGAGAACAAAATAGAAAGAGAAAGAGAGAGAGAGGGAGTAAGATAGGTAGAGGGAGATTCAGTTCATAACCATGATTGAAACACTTGATATTTGGTATAAACACGACTCCTTTTCTGCCATGCTGGAGTATTGTGCATGCCGCTCGGAGTTATACATGCATGAAAAGGTCATTACGAGATGAAAAGACATCAAATCTCATTTAAGTTATTATGTCATTTTGGAATTCTGTAAGATTACACCTTCAATCGAAAGATTTGGTCGGACTTGTTTACAGTTTTTCAAAAAATCTTTACTTTTCACTTCATTTATCACAGGTATCTGTCATGAAGCGTCATGATCTAGTATAAACTTCTTCAGGAGATTTTTGCCAAAGCGTCCTTCACATTAGTATTTGGATCTCTCTCTCTCTCTCTCTCTCTCTCTCTCTCTCTCTCTCTCTCTCTCTCCCTCCCTCCCCCTCTCTTTCTCTCTCTCATCCCCTCTTTCCCATCTTCTATCATAAGCTAGATTGGGACTTTTTTTAATAGGATGAATACTTTTGATCATTATCCTATTCTAGGAAAAAGTATAATCTTCTATCAATCAAATCAACACTCCGTTACATTATATAACATTACACTGGAAATATGCCAACAAATAACAAAAACTCTGGACGTTTTGCGGATAATGATATTATTATCATATTATGAATGTCTTCTCCAAAGGAGAGTATACATTTACACTTTTTTTTAACAGCGTAAAACAAGTTTCAAAACAGGGCAAAAACATTGCGAGAACAGAGTAGGCAAATGTCTAACAATGATGTGAGCGGAATGTAAAAATAGTGTAATGCGAATAGTTTTTTTGTTTTTTAAAGTTGTTTAATGGTATGAACACTAAATGATCACGGTTAATCGCAATGCCAACTTATGAAATGCTCAAACAAATTCCCATGATCACATAGATTGTATATAGCGTGATCTTTGCTACAGGATTTGATAAGATTAAAAAGTGCATCTGATATGACGCCTCATACGTGATTGTTATTTTGAAGTGTTCTTGTGAATTCCACAGGCTCTTTTGGAAGTTTACTTGAATAATACGATACATCACAAATACCTGGACTTCGTAAAGGATCGAGGTCTTT
The DNA here is from genome assembly GCA_035222895.1 of Strongylocentrotus droebachiensis. Taxonomy (NCBI): domain Eukaryota; kingdom Metazoa; phylum Echinodermata; class Echinoidea; order Camarodonta; family Strongylocentrotidae; genus Strongylocentrotus; species Strongylocentrotus droebachiensis. Next base: position 15,586 of record JAVYIG010000922.1, read on the forward strand.
ATTAGCGCATGAATGCTAGAACGACATGCCTGAAAGCGTTTATACCACATTTATCTTGAACACTTTCACGCGTTTCGGAGCGATAAAGCTGAATTTTGTAATAACATTAAGAAAATCGTTTCAATGGTAAGTCTTATCTTGAGATATTTTAATGATTAAAAGATAGAAAATAAGGAAAGAAATAGAACTGAAGGTTATCATTATGGGTTCATCGGTTTAATGTGCAAGAATATAGAGGAAAATGGCACGACGTTCGTGCATCACATTGTGACCAGAGAAGACGGATTTAGAAGACATTCATCCATCACGGTGATGACTTTGCTAGTACATTGGGTTAACACTGTTTAATTGCTGTGGTTACGAAAGGCGGCCAAGAGTGTGACAACAACATTTCTGAAACACACTCGTAGTAGTAACAATGTGACCATACGATTAACACACTGTCCCCACACTATATCCATACTCCATACGCACCACCTTGAGATCACAGAGCCATTTAGGAACACATTCGTAGAGCTACTGTGTTCACATTGTCTACACATTAGGTTACATTGTCTACATACTGCTATCGCGTAAATAATGACATAATTCATGCATCACCGTGACCAAAAACAATAGTGTAAAACATTCAAAGTGCTTACAATGTGATCACACTGTGTACACTTTTTACCACACTACGTTTACACTTTCCCACACTGTGTTACAGAGCGTTACACACTGTGATCACGTAAATAATTACAGAATCCATGTTTCACAGCGCGACCAACAACGATTTTGTAATACATTCATAGTGGTTACAATGTGACCAGACTGTGTTAACACTTTGTCCACACTGTGATACACAGTGTTACAAAATATGACGACTTCATGATCACAAAACTCATGCATTACACTGTTACCTAAGAAAAATTGTGCAACACTTTCAGTTAGTGGGGACAATGTGACGATACTGTGTTCACACTTTCTTCCACACTGTGTTACTCAGACACACTGTGATCCCTTTAAGGGCGAAAAATCCATCATACTGTGACAAAAGAACACTTGCATAACGCATTAAGATAGCGAGGACATGGTGACCACACTTTTTTCAAACTATTAACACAATGTGGTTACACTGTTTACATACTGGAACAATGTATCAGTTCGTTTAGGATACACCATTATTACGTCTGACCTTGATCATCGTTCACCGGTGACCATCGGTCTTGTTATATTACCGAACCAACACCCTTTGACTTCTGACTCCTGACCCTCAAGTTATAATATTTTACTGTGACCCGGTCGTTGGGTCATGTTCAAATACGTCATTTATTGCGTCTCAGGAGAAGCAACATTTGACAGCATCATGGCCAAGGGTAGAAAAGAAAAAGGAAAAAAGTCCTTGATTTACATCGTTCATAGAAAGCGCCTTTGTCAAATGACTATTTAATTTTTTAGGGTTTTTATTCTCATCTCGGGAAAAACAAACTGAGTGACTTTGAATGAACGGGAGTAAGTGTGAAGGCTACCTTTGAGCTTTCTTTAGTACAATTCTCTCTTTACTACAATTCTCTCTTTATTACAATTCCCATTTGTAAAATATAACAGTATTAAGTTGCAGCGTGCCATAAAAAGGAATGATCTTGATTCATTATCATATCTCTTTAGGCCCAATTCTGATGCCAGATGTTTATGTAGCCCCAGGTATACCCATGTCTCTGTCCATTTCGTTTTAATTGTTGGGATTTTCATCCCGATTTTTCGAATTATTTGTAACCTTAAGGATTCGAAATCATCATAATGCACTATTGTTGTCTTTTCTCTTTACCACATAAACAACCAGTACGAATATATTTTAGACAGTCCTTTCACATTGCAATAATCTACATCTTGATGACAACCGCTTTCGAAGAAATCGTATTAAGGCGTTTGAAAAGTTGAGTTTGTTTGTTTGTTGTATAAAAGTCATCTCATTTTGGTTGCATGAAGTTGGAATCATTACTTTTAGAGAGGAGTGTATGGCATTTTTAAGAAGAAAAAATCAAGGGTCAAAGTACGATAGTCTTCGAATTCGAGAGATCAAAGAACATAAAGAAAGACACATTAAACACTATTCCTTGTGGGATTACCTTCAACTAAATGATGTTTGTCTGCATGCCAAAAAGAGATAATCGAAACTTCTTGAAATACAAAATGATTGATCGTAGAAGTTAACTCCACTTACAATCCAATCAGATTAAATACTGTATAAATTACGAGTCTCAATCTGTTTTGCAGACATCCGAAAATTTTAGTCTGATAAATCTTTTTATCGAAACTGAGTTTTAACAAGAGGAAACCTTTCAAATGCAACATAATACTTCGATATTCCAGACAAGAAAATACATTACTAATGGCAATATCGATGCCGATAATGTGCTTTTATACAAATACTACGATCAATGGAACCGGAAAATTGGGGTTAAGTGGGGAAAAGAGTATAATTCTACTACGTTATTGTAAAAGCTGCGAAATAACACGAATCCAACAAAGTGCGTTGCATATTTTATTTAATCGGCCCATTCGTGTTGTTCGTTTTTTTTTCCTTCTATTTTGTGCAAAGGGACATCAAGATTTATTGAATCGTGGCCTCATGCCAAAGGAGCTCAATTATCATCGCTATGCTTGCAGATTTGCACGAAAATAGTGTGCAGTAAACAGGTCATTGATTGGGCACACTTGTGTAATGTAATAATGGTCTGTAGAATTTATCAAATAATGACAAGGCCAGGCAGGCTCCCCTGGGGCTCCTTCAAATATTTATAAAGGAATTTTACGGGATAAAGCTCGTATGAACCATCATCAAATTATGGTGGTAGTAAAATAAAATCGTTCCCTTATCGGGGCGCTTTATTCGAATTTAATTGGTCTCCCCAATGTAAAGGAACATAGACAAGGTAAAAACAAGAATGTGAATAACAAGTAGGAAACCTTGCACGGAATGTAGATCGTGTACGAATAGGATTAGGGCATTGTTCAAAACTGAAAAGGCTTAAAAATCGTGCTAAAAGTGGCGGTTGTCCTAAAATTTGAAGTAGGAGTTCTACCCAAGTTTGATATGATTTTAGTTTCCCGTGCTATTTGTTGCAATACCCGAGTGAAAAACAAAATCATCAAAGTGGATATTGGTTACCTTGCGTGAGGTCATAATTCTTCCAATATGACTATCCCATGACCAATTTCTCTTAACATAGAGAAGGCGTATATTATTGTGATTCACAATAGCATGTAACATATTATTTTTGATGTCATTATCTAAATTTAATAAATCACTCACTTCAATCTTAAAACTACGTTTACAGCAGATTACTAGTTAATGAGGAATTGTACAGTTATAATGATAATAATAATAATAGGCATTTATATAGCGCCGTCTATCTATACAATTCTATTCCGAGGCGCACAAGAAAAATAGAAAGAATGAGAGAGTTTGGATGAGCGTCATAGTGCCAAGTACATATATTGTTAAAAAGATAAGATTTCAGCTTGGATTTAAAGGTCTCTATATAAGGAAGTTATGATTCTCAAATTAAATGGTAAATTATTCAAAAGAGAACCTAGCAACTACCACTTCTACAGCTTATCAATATCCCTAACGCCGGTACCCTACTGACGCACACTGTACAAGAAGCGCCATTCCCTGACGTAGCGTTACGTCAGTGACTTGTGTGGTCTCTGATACGCCGTCTGAGTTGCCTTTTTTCTTGTGAAAATGACATTGTTTTGCTCGAATTTCGATCGAATTTCCGGCACGCCTACTATTTACAATATAAGGAATAAGATGAGATCGGACATGTTTGTTAATTTCAAGTGAAATTTTAGGTTCGTAGACAATAATAATGTTATCAAAGTGAAAGGATTGTGACCGAAAGCACAATTATAAACCAGTGCGGCCTACGTGACACGCGTCCTTGTAACGGAACATTCGTGTCAGAATACGTCACAAAAGTTTTTTTTATTTTTCTTCGGGTCAGACCCTGTGTCTAATTGGTGTCTTGAGAGGGGATTCTCACGGCTCAAGATATTTTGACTATTTTGAGAGAGAGAGGGAGAGAGAGTGGGGGAGTAAGAAAGTTCTGGGAGCGATATTTTGTTGACATTGCCAATGGCCTTATAAATTTGTGACAAATTCATGTTTCCGGACAGAAACATTTAGTAGAGATGAATCAATAATATTAAAATTAAATTTATATGCAAAAAACATGATCAGTTTTGCGCCTTCGCTGTGGTCAATGAACTCTCGAGCCTATTATACATCGGTATCATTTTCCAACATGTTGAAAGACGAGTTCGTGTGTTGGAATAAATTTACTTTGAATTTGAGATTTCGCGCTTCCACTAGAAATTCAACATCATAACGTGATGATTTTCATTAATGAGTTTTGCATAAATTATACTCCGATTTCACAAAGTCAGCAACTTCTACATTTATTTAAAATTGAAACAGAACTTATAGTAAATCTTCAGCATATAATGTAGAATCATGAGTTTTAAGAGCTTGAGTCCCAACTGGCAACACATTATTTCAAGCAGCTGCCGTTTTCTAAGGTTGCACAGTAGAATCTACGGGTGTGCTACGCCGCCAACATCATTGGAAAGCTTGAGTAGTGATTTGTTCACAAAGAAATATCGTTAATATTTCACATTTGAACTAACAAGTGGAAAATCGAACAGATAAGTATAAGTATAAGTATAATAATTTATTGTCCTTTTAAGGAAATTTGGTTTCCACTGGTTACAGACTATTACAATACAAATATATAAATGAAATATTACAGGACAGTGATAAACATACACATATGATAAACATATGAGTAAGCCACGGTATATATGGTGGTTATAGAGGTAATATCAGATTCCATTTTACAAAATATGAAGCTAAATTATTTAATATCATTGATTATTCCATAGTAAATCTTAAAATGATAATAAATACATAAATTATTATTATTATTATTTGTATTATTATTATTATTATTATTATCGATTACCACTTTCAGTAGTATAATTATTACCGGCATCGTTATTATTGTTAAGTTTATTGATGACACATATTGTAGTTACTGGCTCAATCGGTAATTGATAGTTGGATGCAATATTCATGATAAAACATGAATAAAAAAGCCTGATCGTGTCAAGAAATTTGCTTACATTGTATAATAGCAGTTTTAATTTGTGAAAAATAGTAAAATTTTACAATCCTAAAATCTGCAATTCGATGGTTTTCCAATTACTTCCTGCACACGAAAATACAAAGCCAATAAGTTTCAATTTTGCTAACAGAATGCACAGCTATGGGGCTTGATCTATATTTCAAAGTCTGTTCCATATTATGTAACTTTAGTATATAACTGCTAAACCAGAGTAGAACTAAATAAAATTAAAAAACAAGGATGATCATCTCCATCCAAAAATTCAAAGTGCGACAGTGAGCCAGATATTCCAAGACAGTCTGTGAGTTTCTTGGACTTAAGATGCGGCATGGGTATTCATTCTGATTTGAACCAACTAGGATAGGAAGTAGGAACCCGTCAATATAACCACCTAATCAAGGTGGTCCCAGGGTATTTTATCTATGATCAAGAAGTGAAAATAACAAAAATAATCCAAGCCCATGATAGCTCCTCTGTATATTATTTTCTAGACCTCAAAATAAAACAGAATTATCCTTAAGGCGTTTAATTCTAATATGGTAACGTCTGTCTGTGGAAATATTTGTCACGAATTTAATCGTTTCCACATCACAAATTGTTCATTCTAATATGATTTGGGGTTGTTTTCATAATTATATCAAATAGCCCATAGCGGGTTTGGCAGCATTACAAGTTTCCACGAAAACCCACGACTACTCCACACTTTGAAGATAAACATTTTGTTATCGAGACTACAAATCTTCATATATTTTTTTCTTAGCCGTCACAACTTTGGCTTGACTTATTTCCCCCTTGATGCAGGTAGGTGTTCCCAGTGAGCTAGCAGTGTACCTCGCCGGAAAGTATGGTCAACAAACAAGATGTCACTCCAACGAGTAACTCTGAACGTGGGCGGACTGCTCGGGGGCGACGGCGGTCGCTATGACTACCAACTTTTGACCAATCACGGAAGCTTGATTCATAATTTGTGGGGGTACGGACTTTTATGGGGTCACGAAAGGTCGCTACACCTCTCACGATGGGTGTGTTTCCCTCTGCTGTTAATCACTGTGGTTTTGTTTAGCCAGCCGTTTGTTTTGAAAATGGTGGTTTACTAGCCTATAAATACTCACATTCACATGCAGTTATAAATAATTAGGCTATGTACACATATATATATATATATATAGAGAGAGAGAGAGAGAGAGAGAGAGAGAGAGAGAGTGAGAGAGATAGACAGACAGAGAGACAGAGAGACAGAGAGAGAGAGACAGAGAGAGAGAGACACACACATAGAGAGAAAGAGTTACCGTTTAATTAACAAATAATTATACAAATAAGATAATCTGAGATATAATTATATCTATATACGTAGAAGATTTAAAATGTTCCTTTTGAAAATCTTCTAGTAATTACATCTTTTCACTTTCTTTTCATCATTCAAGTATAATGAATATGCTTTAAGTACTGTTATTATGATTTAATTTACGTAATTCAGTGACATTTATCAGCGTTGCAAAAAATCAATACTTTTACTAATTGTCACGAGGATATTTCTCTGATGGAACGTGGATATTTCGCAGACGCTACATGTACGTAGGTGGAATACATTATCAATATCGATTAGAGAAATTACGCTGAAAACAACCAAAGGGACCCTGATGAATATCTCCTTAAAGGCCCACTGCACTACTTGTAGCTACTTGCGCCCTCTATATAACAAACAATGCCTAATGGGTGACCATTGGTCCCACATGATCCTCTTTTTCTTATGTTAACTGAGAGCTGAGTTGATGAGATAACCACCTGTCCAGTGACCTTGCTGGGCGCTCTAATCCCTCCTGTAAACTATGGCAGACAAGCTTTAAAGCGTTCGCGAACTAAGAAATACAATCCAATTCTTCGTAGAAAGGAAGGAAAATAACAACTATCTAATGATCAAAGATTTCACCTGAAAAACACTTAATACAATGTATTCCCATGAAATATCTAAATAGCAAAGTTTTCATTTTCTATATGATCTTTCAACAACAATAACAAAGAATATCTAAGGATATGTTTTGTTATTTTACGTATCGATGGTAACCGTTTTCAATACAGTGTTCAAGCTCGGAAAACAGGGGACTTCTCCTGAATTGCTTAGCGCCTGGAGTCATCCATCTATGACTGATGCTAAATTCTCCCCTATTGATATACATCTCAACGTGCTCTTCCTCCAAACATGCTCCAATCGACCAGACATAGACCTACTGAGAATTTCAAGGGGCTAAGGAAATGTAAACAGATATAGAAGTAAGCACGACTTGGTAGATGTTTGGGCGTAGATCAGTCAATATTCAAACCAGTAAGACTAAGCTGTTAAGTAAAAAAAAAAAAAAAAAAAAACATTATTTATTTTTGTCAAGTAATTGTTTGTCATGTGTATCTCATTATGATTAACAATCATGTTTTAATGTGGATGTAATCAAACCTAATCGAATCAAATCAAATTATGGGAAAGCTAATCATATAAACTACGTTAGATTAAAAGTTTTACATTAATGCAAGATTAGATGTGAAAGGGAAGATTCCATTTTCCATGTCAGCTGAGTGTGATTTTCATGATTTCTTTCTGTCAAACATAATGTTTATGAGTGATAACACCTGGAACATGGTATTGTTCCCCTAGAGTGGATCAAGTTCACGTATAATCCCTTAGTTACTAGCTGGCGCTGGTACATCGGTTAACGCCCATTAAATTTAATCCCTTTTAACAAGGGGATTTGAAAATGACGCAATTATAATTCAGTAAAGGCTGGATTAATGGGAAAGTTGTCAGGTAGTAAAATGTATTTTAATGTGAAGATGTCCAACAGGAAAAGGGTTGGTTTAAACATTGTTATCTTGCAAACAATGTGAATGTTAAAGGTAATATTTGGTGTCTTAGATTCGATAATCCTTTTATAAAATAGTATCTCTCTCGTTCGTCGAAAACCTAATGAACGATGGCGTCTTACATGAGCACTGTCCTCACAGAGTGGGACTAATGAGGCGAAGGCAATTTTCTACCTAACTTACTCGCATAATTTAATGTTCACTGGTAATCTATTACAGTAGACGCTCCCTATATCAGTCCCTGACGTCACACGTTCAAAACTTGAACACAGACTTGTGTGTGCATGGTCCCTTGCCAACACGGTAGTTTCCCCCCTCAGCGTCTGGTGCTCCAACTCGACATAGAGCGTTTGGTCGGTTACCATGGTAACATGAGAATCCCCCATCTCAAGCTTTCCAGGAAAAATACACCGATGCAATGTGCGTGACACGCCATGATGTCTGGAAGTTATGGGGGTTAAACTATCTAGATCATGAAAGAACTCATTTCACTTAAAAATCGACAAATGTATACAAATGCATGATAGAAAAATGATACATTATATAACATTTCGAGCAATCTTCATGTGCTGACCTGTGAAGTGACACAGTACTGTTACCAGACAGATCAAAATTCAATGAATAGCCTGCATTTCAGAACAAATTGAATCCTGGTATCTGAAGCTCAAATCTTGAGCCAGTTTCCACCTTTCTCTCTGTGTCTCAATGTTTAATCAAGAAGTGAATTACTGACATTTCCATGCCTAATCTGGTTGGATAGATTTGCTCTGATTTCCCAGAGCTGACCGAGTTCTAAAAATATTTCCGTGTAGCGTGAAGCGGAGCGGTTCCAGGGAAACAAAATGCTCACGGCTCCACCCAGTTATATGATTAGCGCTTTCATTTTCTGTCTAATATGCAGATTACGTTAATCAGAATTACACATATAGACGAGGCAAGTGCTTTTATGTCGTAATCCTTAATATATTTGAATGAAAGAGACCCAAAGAGGCTCAGGTATGTTCAGAAGGCGTACTTTAGTAGCAATTTAAGATAAAATGAAACTCTTAGGATTAATCTAAGAATTGATTATAAATCACCAGGCTGATTTCATATCACAGTAGGAACGATAAGAGGTTTTTTGCCAGTAGAGTTGTCCTAAAACATGTCAAACAATTTTTTCAAAAAAAAAGAAACAATCTTAGACTAAGATACATTATTGTCGATGGCGAATATCAAGATCTATAGCCCCCCCCCCCTACGTATTAAAAAGATATAATTTCAAATAATGAAGTTGCCATGATGACCATGGTGACTGCATGAAAAACCAAAGAATACACTCTCACCTTTTCTCTTCCACTCCTTCCCTATCCCATGCTCTCATTATCTATGTCTCTGGCTACCGCCCTCATAACCAAAAATGTCGGTCTCGTGCGCCTTCGGTTTCATGGATTTCGGTTTAGTGGGCTTCTCAAATAACCCGCTTATTCTCGATATCCCTTTCTTTCCCTCTCATCTCTCTCCTCCTCTCACCCCCCCCCCCCCCCCAAAAAAAAATCACACACACTCTCTATCTTTCTCACTCTCTCTATCTCTCTCTTTCTCTCTTCTTAATCACATTGCCTCCTTTTAGCGAATGACAGCTAATCTCAGTCTGGTAACATCTGTTCCCCTCATGTCATACAAGGTATAGCCCTCTGTAACTATTTAAAGAATAACTCACTTTTTCTACAGTTTATCGTACATGAATGGTCGCGTCCATTGGGATATATGTGTGTTCGTATTTAAAACATAATTAAAGCATAAACAACGGGCGTGGTTGTATCATGCCAGCTCGTATGGCTGACTTGATGGGAGTCAAAATTGTCAACATCCATTAACTCCTGACCTGATTTCTAAAGCAGAACTATCAAAATATGCACACTCATGAGAGCCATTCAGACGTGTCCAGGCTTTGCAAATATTTTTCTTTTCGCCCTACTCCATAAAGAAGTTGAGATGATAGAGTGAATAATAAACTGACGTTGAAAATTTTGTTCGGTTTATAAAAAAATCTGACAAATGGGAGTCAAATCTATTAACGTACGTATGAAATCAATGATGGCGATTTGACATGCACAGGGCATTCAGGGAATGAGGAAGGATGTGTTTCAGTCGGGCTGTAATGATGAACATTTGAACATTCTTTCTAAAAAATACATCACAGAATTATTTGATGGAAAAGTAATGCAAACAATTTGTTTTATTGATAGGGGGAGTAGAAGTCGTGAAGGATACTATGAGGAAATTAAAGCAATTTTGGGGCAGTTTTTAAAATAAAGATCTTTAAAACTGCCAAATGCCATGATTAAGGAAGGAAGAACTGTTCTTTGACCGCAGAGACACAAGTGTGATCACTATTTTTGTGTAACAGGTCTTTTGGTGTTGAAAATATACTGGCAAATGATTTGACAGCCAACGAATATAATGTCAGGAAAAGGAGAAAGTAATACACCACGTGCTTACCTTTTTACACATTTTTGTAAATGACTTTGATTTAGGTTTACTGGTCAAAAAGATGTTTTGAGTAGTCATGCAGATGGCTACTTAATTTATGTGTGCTACAGTCGATGTTTGAAATGTTGATAAATAAATGAAAGGGAAATGGAGAAAAAAAAACGTCAGAAAAAAGGAAAATAAATGGTCGTTATCGCCACATTTCTGTAACTTCTTTTTTGTAAAGTTTATGCATCAAATTTGCTGGTCAAGTATAGATGCAGTATGAATGTTAGTGCGAATCATAACGTCCAGTTCTTGGAGAATATGATTTATGAACATACATGTACCGTACAGACGTGACTTTTATTGAATTCAATCACGTCATTCAAAATAGGCTCATGCTATTCGTATATGTTATATTTTGGTTAGACATATAGTGTATATGCATTAATGTGTCGCAGACAAAGAGTACGTTACTATATATGTCCAGTCTGACAGATCTTGTGTATATGATTACAAAAGTAACATTTGCACAATTTAATCTCTCTCATACACATAAGTAATTAATAATAAATAATATACAAGGGTAGGCGAGTGAGACATAGAGACAGAGAGAGGGTGGGAGAGAGAGAAAGAGGGTGGAAGAGAGAGACAGGGAGACAGTGAGAGACAAAGAGACAGAGAGAGAGACAGAGAAAGTAAAACAGAGAGAGAGTAAAATATAGAGACGGAGAGACAGAGAGAGTAAACGAGAGAGACAGGAAGACACAGAGAGACAGAGAGAGTAAGACAGAAAGAGAGAGAGTAAAAGAGACACACAGAGAGAGACTAACTGTCATTATGTGTAGAGATACGACAAGTATTAGAAACATATAGAGGGAACCGAAACTTATTCATTTATCAACTAAAATGGAAGAAATCTGGCCAAACATATTTATAGAGGAGAGGCGTATACCAACTGTGAACTATAACTTTTCAATGTACAAATCAAGATTGGTGTGACATGTACTGAAGTTGAGTATGTGGTGTCCTTTTGCTCACACCTCTTCTCTTCAATTCTGTTTCCTCTTATGGAAACATGTCTGCATCAAGTCAATATTTACTGAAAGAAGTGGTCTTCTAAGACTGTTACTTCCCTCGTGCATGTCATTTCATATCATAATCCGTAATTCTCTTAAGGCAGTTCAGATGATGAGTATTGTCTGCGGTTTGTCGCTCTAAACCTTCCGATGGTACTCGAATAATCATCACTATTCATGTTGATTTGTAATTCATACAAGCTTAACGTTGTAACGACATTAAATTGATAAATCAGTCATGACTTACATACGTACATAGTTGTCCGCTGTCTTGGAAAGACTCCCAATAAAATCAGGGGGACTTTTGTGAAAGTAGCTATAAATATCTTGTTAAAAAAAACAGATGAGCGAACTGCAAATACACTATCGTTAGCTTCATATCGACTTTGCATTGAGTGAAAGGATTGGGATTTATTCTCAATTTTCAATGAATCGTAATTCATGTGCCATGAACCATCACCATGCACCAACGTTTGACAGTTTGTTTTGATTTAAATGAACCACAAAACAATTACCTGTGTTCGGTATAGAAAATATATTTTGTAGCAGTTTGTAGCTGGAGCATTGCACTTTACAGCATTTTGGAACTACATGTAGATTCAAAGCCCTTCTTCGTTTCATTCTTCTTGAAGTTTCAGTTCTTTTTAATGGAAGCTATAGCTATCTTTAGTCGCTTGATTTTATATTTTAGTGTAACATATCTATTTTTATTCAAACTGCCGCCAAGACCATTTCAGGCTGAATCCTTGCTGGCAAAAATGCAATAAGTTTCTGTTTAACCAAATCAAGTCTAGTTTAAAGACACTAGACTGAAAGAAGTTCTGGGTTAAAAGTGAACCCTGGATGTGGAAAGCTCTACAGGACTTCTCCCTCTTGGATTGATACTGAGGAAGGGGCACAGTTCGAAGTATTTCCCTTAAGCTAATCCGAGCTGGCTTATTTCACGGTATTGATCTCTTGAATATCTAGTTTATTTGGAAACATTAGAGCATGATTGCATGTTTTGTTTTGTTTCAGCAATATTTCTTTGCGTGGGCGGATTTGTCTAGGAGTCTCTCCAAAAAAGGTTATATAAAACAGATAATTATTACGAAGATTCTGGGTGTCAGTCCTTACTCAATAAAGGTGGTGATATAAAGTCATAAATAGATGTATTCAATTTCAATACATTTCAAAAATCTCCTTGCATAAAAAATAAAGGTTACGGCATCATTTTAGGACTGTCATTAAAATATATCACCCATAGGAGTCACTTGGATATTTGTTGTCCACTTATTGGCTAAATAAACCAGTTTATTACCCATTCATATATCATTTAATGCACACAAAACATACCGGTAAAGATAGTTTCAGAATTGATACATATAATATATTTTGTTGCCGATACTTAGGATTATGATGAGCTGAAAAGGACAATGGAACTCCCAAGTGATTGATGGGAAGAGGAGGGAGGTCAGGGATATTGTATAAGATACGGACACACAGAGGAATACTATTGTTACAAAGCTTGTTGTAGGTCATATGTTTTGAAGTAAACAGATCACTATTTACAGGATGATTAAGATTTCCTTAAAGGTAGTAATAGTAGTTCTTTATTGATACCAGACTAATAAACGCATCTCTAGAAGTGTGATCTTTCATGGTTTCAGTTTTCATAAAACGTCACACGCCCCCCCCCCCCCCCCCCGCTCCTCTAAAGAACAATAATTGACGGAAATGCATGTGGGGGTATTTTTGTAATCACGGTTAAAAAATTCTAAGCCATAAAAACGTACTATATTAAACCCTACCCTTTAATTTTGTTATTCTACCTTTAATATCGATGCTCCAATGCATTTTTTTATCATAGCATATATGACTTGTGTACTTTTTGAAACAAAGTCACCACGCATCAGCAGTAGTGGCTTACCTCAAAGCAAATATTGTCCGATTTTGTCTTAAGCTGCAATGTGACCAGACATAGTGAGTCAATGTCAACAGAATATAGCTGGGATTCCTAAATAAATAACGAGCTTTCTCATCGAATTTGACTTGTTTTTTTTCTTCAGAATTTTATTTTATTTTTTAAAGAGGGTGACCATGACCTATTGTTCAACAACAGTCAGTGATTGGAAAAGATGGAAAGACTTAAAGATAAAGTTGAGTTCTGGTCATGCGATTGCTTTGTAAAAAAACGGTGTGGAATCAATTATATAAAAGTTGATCATGTAGCATGTAAATATTGGTGTGTTCGCAAGGTTCTGGAATCATCAATTGATAAGAAATATGGCCCAGTCTTGGTGTTTGTTTTTAAAGTAACAAGCAATGTACACAGAAAGATGTACATGGGACTACAAAAACATGTGTTATACAAATGAAGCCCATATTTAGAATATGAAGGTATTTGAAGAGCCATGTTTTTCAGGGAATATTTTTTCTCTGATGTTCATCCACACTTGCGTAATAACATTGACAACGCTCACATAATATTTGTTTCACCTCTCCCCAGACCTCAACCTTCTCTTTAAAATGTTGTTCAGAAACTGACCCAGAAAGAGGTTGACATGCTTACTGCGGTTACTAAGATCGTTTATTTTGTGGCATGAGATAAGTGTTTTATAAACATATATGTCATTAGATATTTACCATTGAATACACTTACATCTCAAACAAGTGTCTGACTCAGGAAATCGTGATCAACTGGAATCTTAAAGAGTGCTTGTTGGACAAATAGGTATAGTCAATGAATTAACTGCTAATTTGTGTTGTTATTATAACTCAAAGGAAATGATAAGGTGTCATTAGAGTAAATTTTATAGCCAGGAATACCGTACAGGATGTCTTTCTTGTGCAAGTGTGTGTAGTTGAGTGTGCGCGCGTGTGTGCGTGTGTGTTGTATGGGGTGTGGGAGGGTGGGTTCTCGAGATATGCGGTCACCTGTTTTGTTTTACTTTCAGGGATGGCGGATTTGAAAGGGCGTCAAAATGTCAATTATATGCGTTTTCCCCTACGGCGTGATTAACATGTAAATAAATACTGTGTATTACATTGACGTGTTCCCAGCATGATACATGATCGTGATTGACTTCATAAACACACTCGCAGTCCTTTATGTTTGTCTCAAGCCATAAATTGGCATTTTCACCTGTCTTTAATCATATTAATGTCCAGCATGACGTCCAACGTGGTATGTTATAATACCTTTAAAATGGCAATGATTTATGTTTATTGATCTACGTCTTTTCTGAAAATTGACCAATATTGAAAAAGTATTAAACGTCAGATGTGACAGTTCGAAGGACATTGCCCCTACACAAATATATATTTCTCTGGAGGTATATTTTTTCTCCTCTCATTCATTAGTTCATGTCGGTATTTCTAAATCAACGGTGCTGTGTGTCGCTCATGCATTGTATTAGGGACTTTTAGATTTGCGTGGACTGAAACGTGTGACGTCCATTCACGGCAGTGCATTAACAGGACGTCGATCGTAGCATAGACCTATTGTCTTCGTGCGAATCTAAAAGTCCCTATTATCACAAACTGATACTTACGCGACCCTCCAATATCAAATTAGTCTAATTATGCTACCATTATGGCGCTGACAGGACATCTCTTCTACCAGATACCCTTACATGCACCTGGGTCGAGACAAATAACGGCACATAAATGCATTGTGTAAGGACAGATGCAATCGCAATGGATTCGTATTGGATTCGTATTATGGGCCTCTTGATCGGAAGTCAATTGAATATGAACCACCATATCGCAAGGGCACCCCCTCTCCTCTCCCCTCCTCCCACTCCTACCTCTCTCCCCCTACACCTCTTTATTCCCTATGTTCCCATTAAAGTTGGTCTAAATGTTCGATGGGTAAGAACACCTCGTCTACTCTCGCTTCCCGTTTTCCCTGCTCTCCCGTTTGTTGTTTCTGCACTCCAGGGAGCATTGACAGGTTGCGATAAGCCCCTCTACAAACTCACCTGTAATAAGATAGGCATCCGCACATCGATAGGTTCGAGGACACACATTGTCTTAAAGATTACCCATTCGTTGCAATACATGCCTTTTTTTTTTCTTTTTCTAAGGATATGTCGAAAACTATTTTAAAGCTGTGACAATAAACCATGGTTGGCTAAAATGCATTAAAAACTGGACTATCGACTCATCATTTCTCCCATTCTTTCTTGTATTCCAATAGCTTTTTTGATTTTGTTAATTATATATTGCAGGATTTAGTTTTGTGTCACAGGCAACCTGAAGGATAGGTATCAAAAGGCAAACTCAATGTCATACTTCAAGTTGGTATACTTTAAAGCTAAAATTGATCTTTACTTTCTTTTCACAATCTCTTCTTGTTTTCGTCATATTGTAATTATTTCAAAAGATTTTTGAATATTCATGAAATTTTGCTTGAAAAAAGAGAACCTGAGAGAACTTTGAATGTAGACCAATTCAACTCCTTCCAGGAGACATAAACTATCAGTGCTTACCCTTATCACACTGCATGCTCCTGTACCAAGTAAGTGATTTGATTTGTCCTTATAAGCTTATTCATTAGAAGTTAAGTGACAACTTGAAAACAAATTCAAGGTGTACGAGCATGATCCAAGGACTGATCTTGACAGGGTTCATGAAACACATTGTATCTGACTTTCATCCCTCATATAATCTCACCCATCTCACACATTCATACCTTTCTGACAGTTTAAACGACGCTGCAACCATTATTTGTGTATTTGTGTACCTTGTGCATTCCAGTATGGTCATTTTCGAATAAAATCCATTCTCCCTTTGTCCCCATTTCTAACGAAATAATGAATGCTTTTACATATTTACATTCATTCCCCGACCATATTTCTTTCAAACTCTATCACAGAACTTCAATGATGAAGCCACGGTGCAGCTAGCCCCCTCTCATACTTTTCCCCCAACTGTTTGCGCTTGCACCATCTTGTTTTTGTTTCCTTTCCGCGAGCGTCCTTTAAATGGCGCCTGCCCGGGACAATCACTATCAGGACATCGATCAAATCAAGGCCATGCTGTGTCATCTTCCTCCGCCATTACCCAAATTGGTTCTTATTCCACCTTGGGAGCTCTGCACCTACCCGATAACTACAACCTCCAATCACTCGCCAAAAAACACACTTTCTACTAGTCTCCTCTACAGATTTATCAAGAATAAGAAAAAAATGCTGTATATAATTTTCCTTCTGTTTTGCTATATACACTGCATTGTAAATTGATGTATATGATATGTTTACAAACAGAATATTGATTAGTAACATTGCATCGTAAATTGATTTATATGTTTATAAACAGATGAAGTTTAATAAATACAATGCAATACAATACATGAATTAGTAATGCTGATACATACATACCTGTAGTTGTTGTTACTTGTTTCCTTTTATATTTTGGTGCATTTTGACGTTGGCAACCAAATCATTGTTTATTATATCATATTATGTGCACCCTCTAAGCATTTTGTATGTCTACTTTTGCCCTTTATTCTCCCCTCTACTTCACATTGGTATATTTGTTTTAGTTGGTTGAAGGCATCGTAGAGTTTAGTTATATAGTTGTGGGAAATAAGTATCTCTGGTAATAAATAACGGATACAAAATTATGCATCATCAAACGAAAAACAATATATTTGTGCAATGTATTTTTAATTACATCGAAAGGAATGAAGCACAGAACAGGACTGAGAAAAGTATTAAAGAAAAGTCGCATAATTATACAATTATGTAAAAGGTGGTACACTTGGCTGTTTTTTCCAACACATAGTTGCTACGAATGATATTAAAGCATTGGGTTGAGGCTAACGTGTTTAAATTTGGTGAGGGCCCACGTCTGCGGGCAAGAAGAGTGGTTTAAGAACGAAAAGGCATCGAGACGACAAAGTGAGTCGGCAGTATTCCTCTAAGATTCAAAGGGTTAATGCACGGAAGTTAGTTCCGTCAGAGAGGTAAATATTGGCAGCAACCTGCGATGCAATGGGGTTACTGTCATACATCTCACGCGTTCTGCTCCATTAGACCATTAAAAAGTGAAATACTACTTAAAATATAAAGTAAAACATAGCGCAAAAATCCCAGAAGATCTCTGTATCTCTCTTGTAGTTGGTAGACGTTTTATGAGCGACATAACAATAATAATAATAATAATAATAATAATAATAATTGATTCTTATTGAGCGCTACTACAGACAAACTGATCAGAGCGCAATGTATGCAGGGATTTAAGGTGAATTAAAATTACGAATTGTCCCCCCCCCCCCCTCCGCAGCAAAATGTCCATGTAGCCAAACCATGAATAGTAAAGATATAGCTACAGTTTATTAGGCAGAAGGTCACAACTTCAATGAGCTCCTGTAACAACGCAATTAGAAAATATGTTGAGAGTCAAAATGGCGTTAGTTAATCGCACTTTTAAGAGCATCAGCATTCATTTGGCAGATGGGTGAGGGAATGTGTTTGAATGATGTAGGCCAAAGTATCTATTTTTAAACAAAATCTTTAAAGGCCGGGAGGGATGCATTCGAATTTCATTCTTTGAATTTGACTAATAGAAGTGAAAGAGTAAATGAGAAATCACGTAAAAACAAATATTTTTCATAAATATCTTTAGTAATCCGGATTAATGAATATGGACAAATATTGTTTTAAACCGCGCTTACTTAAATACAAAGTACTCTTTAATCGGATACTGAGGTTGAATACGTGGGTAGATATTGAATACTAATTTTCTAACCGTTTTCGTGGGAAAAAATATTGCGAAAGTTGGGATGTGGTGAATCAGATCATCGTATCGTGGCCGCCACTCTCTCACCAACTTTTCATCTCTGTCGTGGGATAAGTAAACATCGCGATGTGCTTCAACGAGCAACGGGGGTATTGAACCGGGTTCCGCTGAAGATTCCGGTTAAAGACACCACCAAGCCACGTGCCTGATTGAACGTCCCGTTCGTATTGCATAATACTGTCATAGAGACTGTCAATCATCTGATGACGTCAAGGAAAAGATATGATATGTACCGCTCCATGTAATCCTCCATTCATAGAAATGTTTGGATAAACTTGAATGAGTATATCAAATGTATTGAATTTAGAAATATAAAAGAATTGTGTGACGCATACTTAAACGCTCCGGATATGAACAAAATCAATGATGTGATTTATAACTTTCTCTGTATTAATTCAATATTGATTTTACTCATCAAGTTTATCACAAGTAACAAGAACGAACTTCAGTAATAATGATAATGCATCTCATTTTAGTGTTTCTTTTTTCGTCCGCTTTTGTATTATTTTATCGGAGGAGGGGTGTTAACAAAAAAAGGGCCCAAGCACTTGAAATATTACTTTCTTAATAAAGTGATTTAAGATGGTATTGCATCCATATATTTAAAAGAGATATCTCGTTAGGATGTATGGTTTGATATCATGTGAATGTTCAACCTAATCCCTTTTCTTTCAAATCTTCTTGGAAAGCATGGTTAATCGTTATTCTTACATCATTATTATAGTGTCTGTCGATTCCAGAAAGAAATGAAACTTGTTCCTTTTTGTTTTACTGAAGAGAACCACATCATGTATCGATCGTATCTATTAAACTAAATGTTAATAAGCCACGAGCAGACATTTTTATTTTCTCTAAGTTCATAGGGGATATTCCATTTTGACTCATGCTTAAATCCCCAACCTAACTTTCCCCCTCAGACCTCATGTCGTACTTCTCGTCCAGAAATACGCTCAGAGCTTTAGGAAAGGCGAATTTAGGATTAGATGAAACCGCGATAGGCATAGGCATTAGCCTAGACTCTTCCGCTGGGTTTAGAGATGACTTAAACATGTACCGCTCCACGCCCTCGTCTTGCCGGTAACATGAGATACAATCCGCAGACTGCCCCCTTTTCAACTGAAAGGAAAATCACCACAGCCCCCCTTTCCCCTTCCTCCGATGTCCCTCTTTTAAAGGTATTATGGGATTACCCATAGACACGCGAGACTGTGATAAATTAAAAAGAATATACAATGAGACGAGCGACCAGGATCAACGCAGAAATATATATTTCACCCCCTCTCTCAAAATATAATAATTCTTGGTTTTAAAAAAATGCAGCAAATTTCGAGTCGTACTCGTAGAACGAATGTTTATTTGTAATTAATATAACGGCAATGTGACTGGAGAAATTTAAAGCTTGGCTATCGACATTCAACTTCTATCATCTAAATTATTACTATTGGTACTACCAGGCGCTTACGCAGGGGGGTGGGGATGGGGTAACCCCACTCCCCCCCCCCTTTAACTTTTCTTATGTGTGTGTTTTTGAGGGGGGAATTGTGGTAATGGGTGACCCCAAAAAGCCGACCTAACCCCCCCCCCCCCCCCACCACGAAACGAAATATCGATCGGCCAAATTTTCAAATTTGGGGACACACACATACAAAAGTGTGCTCTTACCCCCCCCCCCCCCCCCCCGGTACGGTACTAGTACTAAATACTATACTACTACTATTACTACTACTACTACTACTACTACTACTACTACTACTACTACTACTACTACTACTACTACTACTACTACTACTACTACTACTACTTCTACTATTACTGCTACTACTGATACTACTACTAATACTAATATTATTACTACTACTTCTATTATTATTACTACTAATATTATTACTACTACTTCTACTACTATTACTACCATCACCCCCTATTTCCTCCCATTCCATCTCCAATGAATATTGTTATCACAAGAATAAAGTATAATACGCAATTATTGTTCGACATATATTTTCAAAATAAACAATATAGAATGTAGGCAGAGGTAATACTGGGCAATGAAACATGTGAATGTTCTTTCTTTTCTAAGCTCAAGTATGTATGAGAAACGCAACACCAAGTGTACCGAGTCACTAATAACCTATTTCCTGATGCAGACCACATTGAAATCTAGGATTATATTCTTGTTAAAAGTAGACACAAAAAGCTAACCAATGTATCTCCTGTCAAAATGGAAGCACAAATCCTACCTCTCCCGATTTCTTTTTTTCCCCTTTCAAACCTCTGGAAGGTATCCCGATCATAAATAGGTATAGAGCATTTCATTGCTAAATTTGAGCTCGTCTGCATGCACATATACCGTACATTTTCATAACTCATTATACCTTTCTAGAAAGGGGAAAAAGAGAGTGTGAAATCATTAAAAATAATCTACTGTCTTCAGTTTCATTCCTATACTAAACAAGTATGGTAATAATAATGGGGTATATATATACCTGACAAGGCTGGGGTGATAATAATGCCCTCAAAAAGAGCAGATGGGGATATCCTGATTAAATACGACTATATTATCACGATTGTACAATTATCACGCTTCAGATGATTTCATATATAAATATAATTGAATTATTACGAATCAAATCAAATTCTCGCTCATGTTTTGTGTAAGGGACGGGATACCTATATGATTTTCATTGGAACCGTAGAGTGATAAGGTGCCTTCCGAATTCTACTTTATATCATGTGATTCAATTTGAGAAAAATTACCTTATTGTCCGAGAGAATCAAGATCAGTAGTTGATATTTAAGAAAGAGAGGTCTACCATACAGACAAGACTTGAATTCGTATTCCTACAATTTTGAATAGAAATTATGATATTTGTATTTTGTTAGTAATTAAAATAGATAAATGAAGTGAAATACATTAGAGTGGAATAAAAGTAAATCTTAACCTTAAATGTTTTAAACAAGTGATTTCATGGATATCATCATAACAAATAATTTCATCATTTTCATCATATAAAATAATCACCAGCCATTCTCAGTATTTTCTTCTTGTTCGCCTCTCAGCAGCCAGCAATGGATGCCGTTTCTGGTCAGTTAGTCTCGGATTGAAAACATCCGATAGCTGTGTAATAAGGAACCCGGATAAGCCCCTTGGTAAATTAAAATCTCCATCATTCTTACGTCTGAAAGCTTGCTTTACGCTTCTGCTTTGCCTACTCCCTCCATTCCTCCGTCTCATTTGAAAAGTCGCTGACTTTTAGAGCATCTTGAGGATAGATTTAAATCTTTTTTTCACTGAACTTAAAGACGTTCAATGCCAGAAAGTAGTAACTCGTATTTTTCTATTGTCGTGCTATACTTTGCTCGAGTTTTTTTTGGGAAATGGTAGCAGGCCCGCTTTTGCCTGTGCTTGTAAGCTCCATCAAACAGTGTCAAAAGTGCAACGTTTTTCGTGCTCATAATTATAACTATCGATATTACCTCTTATTTTGTTTTCTTTTCATAGATTTTGGCGGGCTTATATTCAATTTTATGCCTTGGATTGAAAACATCCGATAGCTGTGCCTTGTAATTGCCTTGTGCATGATTAATAAAATTGAACTTCAACTTCAACTTGAACTTGAATTTAAATGTTTCTTTATATTCATTGAGCACTCTTGCTCGAGCTTGCCTGATGCGTCATAAGAAGATATCTTAGTGACTTAGTTCTTTCTTGCACAGACCATCTCTGTTGATGTATTGCATGCAATGGCAGTGTTTGAGTAAGAGAGGCAGGTAGTTTTCAAACAGAGAGAGGGGCGATGGCTTGAGTTTAATAACCTTCATCGTCTGATGACGAGCGGATTCATGGGGGTTTGAACTCGCGATAAATTCGTCTTTTCGTTGGGATAAGGTTTCCGCTGGAAATGGCGAAATGATGAAAACTGGGGGACGGATATTGCCAGATTCATTGATTTGATGGAAAGCGTAGCCTACATCGTCTCTTATGCTTCGGTCATGACCTCATATCTTGCTCTACGGAATAAGCACTCCTTTTCTCATAATACTTTTTATTATTTCAATATATCTTACTATTTTAAAACAAATATAAATCTATAATCAACTTAGTTTCTTAGTATACCTTTCTCGTTTTTATGTTTGTACCTGGGGACCAAACACTATATTAAACAAACAAAAAGGAGATCTTCTTTAAATATTCATGGACTAGAATGTGACTAACTGGTTGGTCGTATCACTTGAACCACAAGACATTTAAAGTATACAAAATCACAAAATTTACTAAATTTCTTCCCCTTTAGTTTCTATTGGAAGGCAATCGCGTTTATCTCTATATTTACATGCACTCTAGAACATTCTTTTTAAGCAGCGTCATCCGGACTTCTGTATTCTCTAAATCATGAGATCTGGATTCAATTATCTAGAATTTGCTGCACTACATGACATGATGCAATATTGTGAAAGAAATATTATAGTGTACTCATGAGAAGAGCTTGAAGAGTTGTTTTATGTCGTCATTGAATGTAAAACCCGAAATAAATCGTCACCAAGCCAGGTTGCGTTCGATAAAAATCACTCCATACATCTATCTATCACCACCGAGTTTAGATTTGTGCCCCGTTGGGGTATTGAAATATGATATTGTAAACTTGTGAACTATATCGTAATTCGCAGAGGTGAATCACGTGATCACAACGTTTGGGAGAAGGGGGTACTGCCCAACAACGACTGGAGGTGTTTCATTAGAAAACTGGAAGATTCAATAATTTTCCCTCCAATATTTTCTTTAGATTTCGGATGTCATTGTTTTAAAATACGTTACTTTACAGACAATTCAAATTAATTGATGTATCGCGTTACGCCGAATAAATGGATTGAACTGAATCTAAATATCATATAATGAATCTCCTTACGAGATATTCATCATAGTTTGTTAACGGATGGAAATTGGTATCTAATGCATTTTTATGACATGTTAGTTAGTAGTGTCTCGGTCATGTGAATTATTCATTGGTTCTAGTTTGCGCGAATTGCATGTAAAATCATATTTGATTTCACCCCCCCCCCCCCTCCCCCCCCCCCCTCCCCCCCCCCGATCACAGAACTTATATGTTCCCCTACGTCATATATTTTGCACTTTTAACTGAAAACCTCAATGGGGTCAATCCCAGAAATAAGGGATCATCGGAAAGCCTTGTTCTCAGCCAACTCAGTTTCCCCTCTCTCTGTTATTTTCTACTCAAAAAGAACATTCGACAACTTGACTTTCAGTGGATTAGAGTTGGGTCGGCTACACAATGCTCACTGGTTACAAACTGAGTTGAAACGAAATAATGTTTAGAAGATAAATGAGTGGGAGAAGATTCGTCGTAATTATGTGATGTTAATTTACGAATTCGAATAAATGAAAACTATAACAAATCTTACCAGTTCAAGATTCTTTTGTTTACTTTGCTTCATTCCTTTTCCTATCGATATTGAAATATAATGACAGAAATAATTCGATAATGATGATAACATGATGCAATGACGGGCAATTTAAAGCCCAAGTCCACTCCAAAAATAACTTACTTTCAATAGAACCCCAAAAATCAGACAAACCAATCAAAAAATGTTTGAGCAAAATCGGATAACTAATAAGAAAGTTATGAATGTTTAATGACATGAAATACTTTGAAAATCACTACACAAATTGGCAACTCACTCATGAGTCTGTGACGTATGGTCCTCACTATCCACTAATTATTTTCTTTATATTGATAATATAAATTTCCTATTTTCACCCTAAGAATCTTATTTCTTCACACCAGCATCCAAGTTAGATTGTTAGTCATGTGTTTTTGTGTGGATGCACAAATAAAGAGTAATTTTTGTCCAGTTAAATCATGAAAAATTGAATTTTTATAAACTATTTATATAAAAATCAATAATTATGAATAAACAATATTCAGAAAATAGTATCAATTCTTCAAAACTCATAAAAGTTTTGGGGAAATGTCATGCATGCAATATGATGTAAGTCATATAACCTGGGCAAAGGCATGGGGAAATCAAGTTTTGGGGGATAAAAAGGGAAATTAATGTGATTAAACTATATGAAGCAATTGATACGTTGTGAGGACATGACGTCACAAACTGATAACCATCTTGGTAATTTGTGTTGTGAATCTCATTGTTCCATAGTTTTACATACTTTTTCAAAAATTCATAACTTTCTTATTAGTTATCCGATTTAGCTCAAACCTTTTTTGATCGGTTTGTCTGATTTTTCTGCTTTTATTGAAAGTAATTTATTTTTCGAGTGGACTTGTCCTTTAACCACATTTATATTATATTCATAAATGTTTGCAAGAAATAACATAATTTATGAAATTATGTAAAAATGATTAGTTTGCTTTCAAAGAGGAATAAGTGTGTCTCTTTGAATGATATATTAATAGTTGGTGTCTAGAAATAGTCAACCAGAAGCAAAGGAGAGAAGGCATAAATCGGGGGTGGGTGGGGGTTAGGAGGATGCAGAAATTCCGATGACGAGCTAGATGTGTCAATCTATTTTGTTTAATAGTTGTATTGTTATGATTTCGAATATAGGATGATTTTCGTTTCCCTTGTCGCTAATTTTGCCAGCTATTTTCTACTCCCTTGATGATTTAATCTTCCGGCTCCCTGCGTGAAGTCGTCTACTACTTCACCGTCAACCATACACTCGACAATATATAAACAGATAATCAACTCGGTGATTACTTAACGGATGATATCATAACCTGAAACCTGAATTACTGATTAAGGTAATAATATTTCAATTGCGTCTTTTTCTCGTTTGGTTTCTTCACTTTTGTCTTGTTCGTTAACATCATGTAGGAACAGTTATGATACATATATTATAGTTTTATTCCACTTGACGAAGAAGGGTGTATGATTTGCAATATATGAGTTATACAAAATGGATGAGTCAGTAAAAATGATAAATAAATAAATAAATACATGCATGCATAGATACATAAATACATTAATGAATATATAAATAAATAAATAAATAAATAGTTAAATAAACGAATAAATTAATTAATTAATTAATAAATAGATAATGTAAAGCTGTAATTCATTTTTTGTAAACATATCTAAAATAATAAGACACAGAAAAGCAAGCTGTGCGTTGTATTCAAGTATTCTAAAAGGTTTGATATTCCTTCTGCTTATACAGCACTTGTCGATGTAATGTCCAGAGTAACACTTGTTTAGACGACAAACAAATTAAAGAATTATTTCTGAGTATAAAAATATACGAGGCAAGAGGGTACATGTACAAGAAGCCCGCATCCCAAAGTTCAACCAAGTACAGATAGACGTTTGTAAGAGGGAACAGAACTGAAGCCTTAGGGTATACACAGAAGGCTTATCCGGTTATTGGCGACTCTCTTCCCCTACGAGGGGAGCGGCTAAATTAGCCGTGAAATATATTTATTTTCATATTTCAGCCTAAAGTGTTTTCAGGGCGGGGTCATGAGTACCCCAGACCTTTTTTAGAGCTTGATGTTTCTCATTTTGTTTACCCCCATCGAGGTCATGAAAGAGAGCTCTTTAGATATTTTAAATATACAATTTCGGAGATCAAAATCATTTTGTTTTTAACGATAATAAAGAAGGCTTATGTTAATTTTGTTTTAATGACATTGGTCGATAATGATTAATAATGAAGAGACGTAGCGTATAAATCGTTGTGAAATGACTTGTAGGAATAACGGATCATAAATCATAGACAAAAACTTCATATTTGATACTTAAAGACTCACTATTTTGAAGCCATATATTTTTTCCCTTTAATCCATTATCAAATATGGCGTTTTGTTTTCAGTTCTATGATATAGGACAACGCAAGGGACCAGTGTATAGAAGTGTAAATGCTCTTAAGTTATAGGAGGGTAAAACATTTCAACCAAGTTTAAATTCTACCGCAGTATTGGCAGTTATAATCCGACGAGGGAAATTCACAATATTAAAGGTATATGCCCTTGTCGAATTGTACATGAACATGATGTGTGACTCACTCTCAACTATAAAAATATCATATTTAGGGTAGTCGCCTCTATTGCAATGTATTAAACGGGAAAAGGGTATCATATCTAATTATGGTATTGGTGTTTTATTGAATAGACCGCGTCAAGCTTCATAGAAAGTAGATTATCGGTTGAAATAGTATCCCCTTTGTTTGAAAACCTCAGAACATCTCACATGAGAATTTAATGGGAACCACGGAAGGCTAATGGATAGAAAAATATATTTCTCAAGTAAAGATAAAAAAAAACATCATGTCCGAATCCTTGAAAAAAAACTGTTTTAAAATCACTAACAATGAACACTGTCAAAACAAAGAAAGAGTAAGCTTATAACATATATTAAGTATTGAAATCGATCGTTCGTGTCTTAAAAAATGCAAAAATGAGTAGCGTGCCCCATGTGAGGATCGAACTCACGACCTTCAGATTATGAGACTGACGCGCTGCCTACTGCGCTAACGAGGCTGCACGAACAATTAGAACAGAGTACAAACGTCATAAGTACTTCTGTCGTTGTTTTAAAATGACTAATGTTGTTAATGCCAGCCATTCCCCAAAGGTCTCGTATTATGATATTCTATCAGAATATATTGTTTACATTTTATATAGTTTACATTCCCTTTCGGGGGAATATGCTTACTATGAAGTAGAAGCATTAAATGACTATTGTGAGATGTTTTATATTGTAAAGTTCATGAGATTTTGAGAGCATTTAGAGGTATTAACATCCTGTATTTGTATTCAGTCTCATGTCATAGCTTTACACTATTATTATAAGGAAGATTACAAACATACAACACAAAATAATATATTCACTTACAAATCGTTGTAGCGTAACGTCACTGTTAATTTTATAACTGCACTTGAAGTATATGGTCAAACATTAATTAAAAAATCACCTGTGAAATTCCCCTCATCCTTAGTAAAAAAAAATATATGAACAAATTATAAAGATAAAAATAATTTAATCATAAACAGGAAAACAGTGAATTAATGAGATTAAAGCCTTCTCCATATAAACGCCCATCTGGAAACACATCATCGGATCCAATTATGTGAAAATGACTTTCTAAACATCTCCATCGTGAATTCAATTAAAATTTATCTTTAACACCTTCAGCGCCAATCCCATGTTTTAACATGGCATTCGTGAGTGCTAATGGCGTAGCCGTGTTCTGTTAGTTAAAGGCGGAAAGGGACTTATAAAGTGATGTTAATCGCTTTCATTAAAGTATTGAATGGGAGCCATGAAAGTGACTGGCTCCAAAGAGAACCACTCATGCTTTCGTTAGATCTAATCTATATTCCTGTATTCAAGATTGATGGGAGTTTGTAGTAGGTCCAAGTTTGCACCCATCTTGGTAAGAAACTCAGAGGGAAGTCTCAAGACAGAAAAATAGTCTCAAAGGCAATTCGAAATAGTCGCTGCAGTGTGCATATACTCTAAACACGAATGGAATTGCTGAAAAGAGAATAAATTAATGTGGGATTAGAGAAATAACATTTACATCCATGAGTCATAATTTCTTCTTTGTGAAAGTTGCCTTGTGATTTCTAAAAATGATGGACATCTGTTGTTGCATACCAGTTGATACACTAATCAAGATGTGAACATCTCAAGAACGACATTATATTAGGTCAGAGCGATAATGAAAACAATGTTATACTGTTCTACTATTCGTTTTCATATGAAGTAGTCCATTTGGAAGACCTTTCTTATGAGAACGGTATGAGAATATAGAAAGGCAAAAATCAAACAGGACAACTGCTTTTATTGAATTGAGAATTTACACAACCGTCATAATCATGCATTTATCTTTTTGTTAATCTGAAAGGGGAGACTATTTCAATTGAATCTCGTCTTACACGTCAATATATCCATTTAATTCGTCTACGAAAATAACAACCATAAAATCTATCCAGAAAGACCTTAAATTTGACCCATACTCTTATGTTTAGACCCATCACCCATCTTCAATCGTCACAGTGACCCATCTTCAATCGTCACAGTGTAAATAGTACAAATTGCTTCACAAGTTTATGTCGTTTACACAAATGAAATTAGGAGTTGGAAATTGATTAGTTCGTCTCATTTCTGAAAGTTGTTATTACAATCCACTTATCCAATTTTGTCATTGCCGGCGTTTTGACAAAATGAGAAAAGTATATATTACGGTTGGTTCGAGGGAGGGAAAGAGGGCAAGGCTTGGGTTCAAATCCACGACCTTACTAATTTACCTGGTTGAATCAATTATTGCGTGTTAACCCTGCTCCTAATGGTTATGACCTTTTTCCTCTCGTATGACTACTTCTTGTACTATTTGAATAACATCACATCACATAGTAGACTCTTTCCATCATGAACTTTTAGGCGTGTTGCTCATAATTTTAATCAATAGGTCATTAAATTTAAAAGTGCCTTTGATATATTCTAGAGATTTAAGATTACATTACCTGAATAGCCGGGTGAACATGAGCGGTGTTTAAACAATCAAATATATCATGATGTACTTACCATCAAGTTTGAAACTTTATCTAAAGAAACTAAGAAAAAGCAACTCACAAATATGAAAAATCTCCCTCGCTTCTCTTTCTAGCAAAATTAAAGAAATGGAAAGTTGGTATTCGCCCAAAAGTGGTAAGCCCCTGGCGAATTTCCGGCCTCCTACACGAATGTCGGCAGTCGCCTGTAGCATAGCAGACATAACCGTGGTGAGGAGGGGGGATGGTTTATTTTAATGGTAATGAAGAATTATAAACTATCTAAGAATTTCGAATTTCAAATTTGTAGAAATGTGGAACCCTTCGAAATAATTGTTTGTTTGAAAGGGTGAGAGTGTGGCTTTTCCTCGTTTGCCATCTCATGCCCCTATAAATAGATATGCCGACTCTTCAGTGAAGTACGAATATGATGCCCAAACCCACATTAAACCTAAACCAGATCGTAGCAGACGCGGGCACTCAAGTCAGTTCGAAATACCATTAACCAGATTAGATGTATACAAAAACTCATTTTTTTCCACGCACAACCAGAGCATAGAATAATCTTGATTCGACATTAGTATCCCTGACTGACTCAGCAAAGTTTAAAGTAGCACTCCTTCCGAAATAAGTCCACCCTCTGCCACCACGACCTCCAGTTTAAATTCCACTAGGAATCTTTTGGAGGAACAACAACCAAGTAGAAAGTACCAAGTACCAAGCACCAAGTACCAATATGGAGAAAGGCAAAAATAATCAACTTGCCCTTGATAAAGCCATTAGTGATCAGCCAAAAAGAAGGGGAGAGGAGAGTAGTTAGAATCGGTTAAAATGGAAGTTAGTCTAAGATATAAGTTTCCGATATGTTAAAGGGAAAGTCCACCCCAAAAATAATTTTGTTTCGATAGAGGCAGAATAATAAGAAAATCAGGTGAGTGAAAGTTTGAGCAAATTCTGAATGAAAATAAGAAAGTTATGAATTATTGAAGTTGTGATCAATCAAATACAAATTGGCAACTCTGTGACTTATTATACGAGCTCTCCTTCATTTGCTTTGTGCATAATATTCCATAAAATCATGTTTTCTTCGTTATTGATGACGGAATATATATTTGTTCCTTGCAGGGGGAGTATAGAAACATATTTGCAATTATTATATTTAGGGTGCATGTATGGTTGAAATTTTTCTTGAGGGAAAATGAAAATTTTAGATTTTTTTAGTACTGAGCAAATGGAAGTTGAGCTCGCATGATACGTCATAGAGTTGCCAATTTGTGTTTGATTGATCACAACTTCAAAAATCCTAACTTCCTTATTTTTAATCGGAATTTGCTCAAACTTTCACTGACTTGTTTCTCTCATTTTCTACTCCTATTAAAACTAACTTAATTTCAGGGTGGACTTTCCCTTTAAACCTGATTTTATATCAACGGATGGGTTAACTGAAAAGGTTTTATACGTGCCTTTGCCGAAGAAACAATGACGTGTTGATTTTTTTAATGAGGGCGAGGACGGATTCCTCCTTGACAAGACAAATTACTATTCCTCTTCCCACCCCTAAGTATATTTGGTTGTATTTGGAAGTACGAAAATTGTTTTAAAATTAAATAACGCTGAATTTACCCTTGGTAAGCCATCAAGTCGGATATTTTGGGGAAAATGGTTTGTTATTTTTGTCGATTAAAGTGCGGCCCCATGCTGTTACACATTAGCTAATCCTAACGTCAAGCGTAACATAGATTAGTAAAAGAGGGCAATGAGGGGGGGGGGGCAAAAGAACCACGCATCTTCCGAGAAATGAGGCCCATTATTCTCCATGACGTAATATAAAAATCCGAAATGAAAAGTCAGACATCTGTCAAAATTAAAATGAAATTAAAATCCAACATTTGCTTTGTTCTTTCATGCATGGTAAATGCAACAGCAACTGTCAGTGAAAAATAAACGTCTCCAGTATTCGCTAGCTCGCTCCGCTCCAGGGTCGAGGAGTAAATTCGTTACTGGTTGTTGCTGCCTGTGCTGACAAGGTAATGTAGTTTTAATCCCAGCAAAGAAGAGTTGGGGCTACAATTGGGTGAAAAAGGGATACCTTTCATCCCTCTCCTCCCCCCCCCCTCCCCTCTCCGCCCCGTTTGAAAGAAGAAAACAATTTGATATTCCTGTTTTCTCCAGACTTTAACAGCAACCCATACTTCTTTTGTTTAATGTGCCGTTATTAGCTCGATTGCCCCCTCCCCCTCCCCACGAGATCTTGATTCATCATTATAGGTGATATTAAAAACATAATTTTCCCCCTTCCAGGAGGTTCTTTAATTACAAAACATTTTCTTTTCTAATTTGTTATATGCGTTCACACTTTGAAAAATGTCAACGATAATTTTAATCACAGCCACATGTATGCATCATGATTATCACACATTCTGGAACCTTAATTCCTTGTTCGAAGAACTTTTCTTAGTTTAGTGTTCCACTAGACGGCTCTCAAGTTAAAGAGTAATAAATTTATGTTAGAAGGTAACCTCGTTTTCCCTTTTTACAGCTTTAAAAAAAAAAAATCAAAAAACGAGGGGCCTATTTTGTATAAAACGCCGTTATGTAAAGTAATCAGTCATTAATCCGGATTGTTTAAAGAATCCCATGAAACGATCCATTAATTAGAATAAAAATCTAAATTCTGTACAATAACATATTAAAAAGGTTGTGAAAAAACCAGGTGGTCGGGACTTTTGGCCAAAAGTTAGAAATTATCCAACGTTTCACATTCATTTTGTAAACAATAATTGTTCCCCTTTGACTACAAGGCGACGTATACATGAAAGTGGGCCAAGTCAAAGGATTAAGTTGATTGACAGTGAAAAACAAACTACACAATAATCATGATAATCACCACTCTTAATGAGTCATCCAAGTCTTCTCTAGAGCCAAGAATAATCAATCAAACATCGTAAAGAGTTCTTTATTTGAGCATTACTTGAATGAGGTAAGCAGAATGATGAAGGTGCACAACTTTATTCTGAACGTTCGAATTCTAATTTTAAAGGACATTTTAGTTTTCGCCTCACCCGTATATATATTTTTGGAATTCATTCCCGTTTGGATTTAATGGATGCGTAACGCTAATGTTCGTGCAAGGTGACTTTCAGTATTGCAAATGTCATCTTGTATAACCTCAAAAATTAAATGTGATTAAAATATCTTATTAGAAATACCAAAAGTACTTTTATTATTCCTACCGTTGCCTTTATTCAAAGCATTTTCCCAATCTTTTAAGTTGATTGGCTTTCAGTAGTTATAAAGCCCATTTTAAAATGAGCAGTGAAGACAGATGCATCCACGTAATCAAGTCAACCGACCACGAAAACAACGTAGAATAAAAAATAAATAGAAATTTAAGCAAATAGAAAATTCATACAGGACTCTGTAATATTCTCTTCTGTCAACATGTTGAATTATTAGTGCTCACATGACTTGATTTCAAATGGACTAATCCGATTAATGCCTTGGAAGAAAATATGAGCGTAAATTTGTTTAAATTGGCAACCCGCTTTTGGAGTGTGCAAATTGTGTGAAGCAGAGGAAACGGTGATGATTAGGAGCTGCAAGGCGGGAAATGTTCCTTGGTTGAAGTGGATGTGTGCTGGTAATAGGCCTAATGTCTGATATTTCCTTGAGATGTAATTCTTCACCGTTCCATCTCTTCGCTCTTTGAGTGATTGTGACTGGAGAGTTTTAATTCGATTAGAATAAAATAAGATTTATTCTGCCGCAGACTCGAGAATGAAATAATGCAGTTAAAGCTACCGTATACTGTCAGTTCAAGTAAATCATTAAAAGAAAATTAATAGATCGTGTGTAAAAGTTACAATAAAAAAAGAATAACTGATCACAAATTGCGGTTTTCATTGGCCAAATCATCTTATCAGTTGTAAAATTAATAGCTACCATCTATGACTGAAGATCCTACTACTACTACTCATTACTTACAGAGACAAACAAAATGTGTTGTTCAATTTATCGTTTTATTTCTTTGTAAAACAGATTAAAAGGCATTCCAGTATGCCCTTTTCTTTTTTTTTTTCTTTTTTTTTCTTCTTCTAGTGGGGTAAAAAACAATAGAAAGTCCTGAAACTAGAGGTAGGTAATTATTTTTTAACGCATACAATTGGTCTAAGATATACTCTTTTTTTCCTGTACACTATCATCATTTACAACAGAGCGTTGACCATAAGCGCGCGCCAAATTATGTGAACGATTTCTGTAAGGTCAGTCTGACCTCATATCCTCTCGTCCAAAGACCTTTATAGAAATCGGTCTGGTTACAGAGGGATCAAGAAGTGCTGTTCCTTCCCTCATAGGACAGGATCTTCAAGCTGGTCCAAGATGACCTGATATGCATACACCTACATCTCGATGGGTGGGTTTCTAAGAATCCTTGAGACACCATAAGTCGCCCAGCCTCCTGAATCGGCCAACCCCCTTGGATTTTGCAGGAAGGAGTGGTTTGGTTAAATCCAACCGGTCACTCATCGTGGGGCAGATTCCGAATCTCACTGTTCAGCTAGGGTTCATGATGGACTAGCAGAAATGTCTTAATCTTAACGCGATCCTCATATCTGGGACAGTTTGTAAACAATACGCTTCTGATAAGCTTTAAAATCACTTGTGAACCCAGTAACCTATATATTTATCATTATCCTGTCTGATCAAATTGCCATTCATCCCTTCGAAAAAGCTAGATTTTATTCTGTCTATATAGAGCTAGCAGACTGACTGGCTGTAAATTCCGTTTCATCAGTTCATGGAGGGAACAAAGATACCCCGTATTGTCTTTGTTTCATGCTACCCTAAAGTAAGTGTTCATATAATATTTGACAACACAACCTCCATCAAAGAGAGAAATTCGATCAGAGCATAAAGGGCAGATCATGTTTATTTCTTTAACAATAATATGAAAATATATGACTTTACACTGGCAATTAGAGATGGGTGAACATATTGCAGTTGTTTATCCAACATAGAATGAAGCCGATGACTACCATCTCGTGTTCGAAGTCCTAATAATAAATATTGTTTCTTTTTTTTAATCAATTCTTCATGCAGTGTGTAGTCAGGCGGGACCCGAAGTTCATCCCCTGTAGCTCGGGATACGCCACTGCATTGCCTCTCGCAGCTCTCAAAGCAATAGCAAACTATAAAACCTCGATCATGCCCATGATTTCAGTAACACTTCAATGTAATCAAGCATGATCAGCTGGCTCTTAGAAATTCATAATTTGGGAATATGGATACAATTTTCATCATTTATATGGGCCTGTCAGTCAAAGAGAAGGAAGGCACACAAGTGGAGCCGTACATTTAATGAATGGCGTATCAATATAATGCAATATACCATATGTAGGTTTTTATTGATCTGAATAATGATGTGAAATTATAATGAACAAAAGTACTTTTTAAATCTGTCGCTGCAGCCTACTGGTGCTAGTTAAAGATACATAAATCTTGGTGATCATGAACATTAAAGATTACAAACCTTTGCTAGCCCGCTTCACTTGCCCACCCAGATGATGCCCCCTCCCGTTTGAAATATTTTGCACTGACCCAACTTCACCCTTGTCAAAGCACCTACACTCAACATGTTATCATAAACTACAGGTCTACTCTGTTCTTAATCATAGGTGTATGAGCACATTAATTGTCCGCATGGGGCAGCCCCCTGACCAAAAATCGATTTCACAGTTTCGTTTTTTTTTATTATGAAACTTTATTATGTTTATTTTTGTTTAATGTATTTCGTCATCAAACTAGAATAGAAAAAAACTTTAGAATGTACATTACTATATTCGGGCACCTTACTGCTCGAACTCGAAGTGATGGTAGCCCAAATATTGGTATTTTGTAAATTCTCAAGGTTAGAGCTGCGTCAGCCCCCCCCCCCCCACCCCCGCCCCCACACCCAGCGCCTAGTACGCCTAGTCGGTTACATGAGTAACAGCTTGATTCAAATTAAGTTGATTCAAAACAATTAAGAAATCGCACTTCTTTCTGATGTGAGTTCATAAATTATGACGTAATGATTCTGACCGCTCGATATAGCCAGCAAGACGGCTGACAACTATAACAGAATTATAAATCACTGGCCATTTTCGGGTCTTCTTTTGATCAGAAGAGTGTGTAGGTAGGGTAGAGCTCGATATTGAGTTTTCCTGGATTACTGTGAGATCATGGTGATTACAGCTGTCAAAACTACAAAAGGTGACTAACTAAAACCTGGGCGACAAGCTGACTAAATATGAACCAGGAGGCTTAATCCAAGCGGTACCCGACGTTTGAGGAGTTGCTGCAGTTTGCACGCAATTATTTTCATGGAAATGAAAAGGCGTGATTTTTAGTAGAGGAACATTAATTATCATGGGTGGCGTCAAGAATCTTTAGCAGTGTGCTAAAGCTTCTCACATATAGACTGAAACAGGTATAAATCACATTTATAATATAAATGAAAATAAAAATGAATTCGATTTCATCAGTAAAGTCTCGTTTATTTTATTGCGTGACGTTTCACAGAACATTATAAAATCATCTTGAAAACTAATACGTATAGAGTGTGTTAGTAATAGATCTAAAAACTGGAATATGCTTAAATAAACTTAAATAGTAAAACTAAAAATGTATAACCAACATTAACATGAAATGAATATAAAAAAATACCATGTATTCTCTTCCTGGCGTTCTGATTTCGAATGGCCAGTCCAATTAGATGTAATTATATAAATGAATAAGTATATAATATGTCATTGTTAATGAGCCAGGCAAATGAATAATGAATGAGACCTTACACAGTATTGCCCATCCATTGAACCCTAATTAATTTTAGGTTATACCTCTCCTAAAAAGTAGGACTACCCTACTAAAACTTTTTTTTATTTATTAAATAACGTTTTAATTAAGTGGGTCGATTGGGAGTTGAAAGATTTCACTGACTAAGAGAAGGTTTATATGTACACATTGATGTTCTGTAACCAATTAAATAACTATTAACCTTACTTTGAATGTATTATTCAATTCTCTGTAAATGTTTCCCTAATAAATGACACCATCAAATGGGCAAAGAGGCAGAGGAAGACCAGCCGAAACATACATAGATGTACTCAGGGAAGTTAAATACTTAGGGAATGCTATGTCAGATAAGAAGTCCTTGTCCATCATATTAAAAGAAACCGGAAGGCTCAAATATAACAGTAATTAAAAGTAAAGTAAGTAAATTTGACTTACGTTCGTTTTATATTCAGATGTCTAAAATGTCGTCTTTTCGCACTACCAATGTCCCTATATGATGAAGAAAGGCGCTCTTCCATCTCCCTCTCCATCTCTCTCTCACTCCCTCTCCATCTCTCTCTCTCTCTCTTTCTCTCTTTCTCTCTCTCTCTCTCTCTCTCTCTCTATCTATCTATCTATCTATCTCTCCGTCTTATTTCCTTCCTCTTCGCCTTTTTTCGCTTAGTCGGCCATCCGTATGAATAAAAGAATGACGACAATTCCAGAATTCCAGGAACCACCACCTACGCCGGACACCTTTATTTAGACGTAAAAATACAATCATAACGCTCAATAAAAATTGGCCTATTGATAATCCTAAATGGCGACGGAAGTCAATTTGGCTAATTCTTTAACATTGAGGACTAGAGGACGCCTTTTAATGTGACGTTCAATGTCTTTTCATGCGGTTTTTATATCTGGAAAAAAGTATTTATGGAACAATACTGTTGTATAGCATAAGTACTGTATTCATGAGCGACCAACTCGAATTATCATTTGGAGACATTTTTTTTTTTTTTTCTTTGCTTAATATAAATTCTAAATATCACAGACAATTTTATAGCCCAGGAAGGATTTTTTTTTTAAAGCTACATGTACATCTCTTCACTTCTACAATCATTGTTATTCGTACTACTGGAATATTGACACAAACTGTATGTTATATTAATATATTTACCATGTTAACTCAGGATTTATGTTCGGGGAATATTATATTGGTATATGCGTGAGTGATGAAAACATTATCATTATAATACATCCAATTTGTCTGAGATATACCCGAATGACTTCATGAAACTTGATACGATTGACATATCAAACACAAGCGTAAAATTGCTTGATGAAGCGTGAATTGTTCCACGCGACAATGTCGTCATGTCACGCTGTTCGTACTCGTGTGAGGTAATTAGGAATCGCGGTTACAATACGTCATAGTAAACATGTGGGGGAACCTTTGTTTTGTAAAGCTTGAAAATAAAAGTCATTGAAAGTCATATTGCATGCACCATTATCTGACGGTTTGTATATGTTGTTGCGTTTCTTATTGTCGTTAAACGCTTTGACCCCTTCCCTCCCCTCCCCCATCCTCTCCCCTCACTCATAAAATTCTCCCTAAAACTAAAGTCAATGCCATTGTTGCACCATTGCATGTAAGCATGTAATGTTGGGGCTTATAATTATCCATAGCGACCTAAACACAAAATTTGGTTTCGGCAGACACCGCATCAATTCTCTCTTTATTTGGCTAATTTCCATGAAATAATGATCACTTTTAGACCCACCCAACACCCCCCCCCCCCCCCCTCCTTCCCTAGCTAATTAGGTCATGTAAAACCAACGCCACTGGTGGATTAATAATGACAAGTCATGAGGAGGGCGTGATGTCTATGACGTATTAAAAAAACGAGCTAGCTTTGTATGATTTCCATGGAAGTATATAGTATACACTGCCAGTTGCTACCTAGTATCATGACTCTATATATAGGAGATATATAGGAGGCGCTATCTTCCAAGCCTGTCCTAATTAATATGTATTTGACAACACCCCGGGGTAAGGACAATGACAATGTTGCCACTCATTGCCCTTTATTGTCACAACGTCTGACATTGAGAAAAAACTATGAATTGGATCAAAATCAAATTTAGACAGAAAATGATTAAGCGTCATAATGCCTGTGATTCGCCCTCCCCTTTCCACTAAAATAATGATGATGCCGATGATAGTGACGTTTCATTCACCTGGCCGGTAAGAAAGCCAGTATTTCAGTGGTTGTAGGCAATCATCCAGAGACATACAGTTTTGAGTCCTATCCGAGGAACTTAGCAATAAGTATCGCTGTCTTACCAATTAAGGACAGTTAGCACACCGGCTTGGTTTGAATATATGGAAACCCCAAGAGCACTTGTCTACCAACTTGTCTACCAACAATTGCTTGCTCAATACATTTTCTATTATTCATATGGCTAAAAGTATGAGAGCTATAAGGTATTTTGTTTTTAGTACCACTTC
Source organism: Strongylocentrotus droebachiensis (assembly GCA_035222895.1). Lineage (NCBI taxonomy): Eukaryota > Metazoa > Echinodermata > Echinoidea > Camarodonta > Strongylocentrotidae > Strongylocentrotus > Strongylocentrotus droebachiensis. The sequence continues at coordinate 53,786 of JAVYIG010000922.1, forward strand.
GTGAAAAACGGGTCGAAACATCAGTTCTTCTGGAATCCCCCTTTTCCTATTCTTCAGGAACAAATGTCCTACAAAATAATATTGATTATTGAATGGTGATGATAATAATGATAATAATAATAGTCGACAGACAATCTCAGACGTAACGTCTCGCTACGATGCAGGCATTATTGTCTGATACAAATTCAAAAAATATGTGAAAATAAAAGAAATGGGTTCAATTGGATTCAGAGCAAAACGATTGTTTGGTATAATAAATAGGAATTTCAACGACAAAAGGGAAATTATTCCAAAAGACAAAGTAGGATACGCTTGGTTAGAGGAGTTGTATAATACTATTATTGAGTATGGTGAAATTGCACTGCAGTCTACCGTAGATATTGATTAAATCTCTATAGAGCTTTATGCAGACAAATTGATATGGAATTGCATTTGCACAATAGATTGCGTGCGTATTGTATTAGTGATTAGAGAGGAAACTCACTCAGTTGTTATATATTGGCCAGGTGATTTTTGGAGGAAAGTCGTAAAATTTGGAATCTAACATTCTGATCAGATTATTTTGATGATTCAAAGCCCACTCGTCCAGCGAGATTTCCGGCTACACCTGCGATGAATGAAAGCCTCGTCAGAAGATTCCTGTTAGTTTTAAGCATCATTTTTTAATGCTTAATAATTTCAACATTCGTTTCTTCCAACGGCTATATGTGCCTTCCTGAACCTGCCTCTAAGGGAATGAAAACATAGGAGCGGCATTTTACCGAAGAGAACTATTATACTAAATGGCACATGAGATTCTTATCAAATTCATGACGGTTCTATGACAGGAACATTATTATGACAGAAATATATGTATTACTAGTTTACTACATTGCTTGTTCTTTTGGTAACATTAATTTAACAAAAGCTGTGAAAAAAGAAAATTTGAAAAAATAGACCTATGATTTTGTTTGTAATGCATTGTGTCACATTGCTCAGACTTTGAGCTGTTAATGATGGGCATGTTGGTTATAAGGCACAAGCGTGAATAAGGTTTTTAGAATCTCGATTCATTCACACAGGCAATTTTCTGATTATTCTAACATGTCTAATGAAAATTTAAATAACCATTACCCGGTACAGATAAACAATGACAATGTGTGCCAACATTCGGGAGAGGGGGTATCCTCGTTACTTCTCACTGGGGAGAGACATGTTTGAATTATGTCATTATAAGATGGGTCGCTATAATGCTGTTTTCCTCTCGGGTACGTCTGTATAGCCATTGCCTGGAAATTAAAATCACATGTCTCTACAATTTTCATCACTCCATGTCTCAAATTGTTCGGATGATACAAAATGTTGGCTATCATTCTGTCGTTCCTGTTACTTTCGTATTCATCTCTTTAAACAATATCCTCACCTGAGTAAGGTAACCCCTCTCCTTCATCAATCTCTCTCATATTTTTGTCTTCATTTTGTTTAAATACAAAGCGCGTTGTATGCAAACACTATGTAAATACTTTTGATATGATATAAAAACGAGTATTGCAAGACGTCCAGGATCTCCAACTTTAAACTTTGTAAGCAGAATTTGTAAAGAAAAGATTATTATAAAACGCTTCGAGTATGACACGACATGGGTCGTTCCAAAGTGTCAAATCTTTCCCGTCAAGGTATCAGACTTATGCAACATCTAATCAATAATGATTAGACATTTTTGCTGATAGATGGAAAGGGGTTCACTAACCTTTTAATATCCGATCTACCATCTTACACATTCATGGCATTAGAACATCAAAGTATGATTAAGCACTCTGACGTAGGCCCTGTATAGGAGAAGTTTGGAAACATTATCAGTGGCAAAGAAGTGCAAAGGAGGGAATTCCCCCTTCGTGTGTTACTTTCTTCATTGGGTCAAGGGACGGATTGAAGAAAAGCCAGTATAGTGCACTTCCATAGCCCAAAGTATCAGCGAATAGACGTGGTTGATAGAAACGAAGAGAGAAAAGGAGGAACAGAGAGAAGGTGGAACAGAGAGAAGGTGGTAACAAAAGATTTGCCGTCATCAATTATAATCCAATCTTTAAAAAAAAAAAAAAAAAATCCGTGGACTGGAATCCAGGCTTTATTCAAAACTAGATTCCAGTGATACACTTTTAGCTGGTCACATTATCTTTATTGTGACAAAGGTAAAGAGAAATAGAGATAGTTAGTTGGAGAGAGGGAGAGAGAAAGAGAGAGAGAGATACGGAGATAATGAGATAGAGAGAGAGAGAGCTAATAAAAGAGAGACATAAAGGAAGACAGAGGGGCAGGAGGATGAGCCTATTTTTTCTGAGGGGTGGTACGATACCTTCATACTCTCTATGTCAAAAGAAAGACACATTCAGGGGCTTCAAACCGCAAAGAAGTAAACAACCGCAAGATAAATCGAATAAATAGATTATCTGACAATAGGAGTAATCCGATTTTTTTTGTATCCTTTTATAAAAAACCTTGTAACAGCAATTTATTATTTGTTCATCACATGTTGGATAGGACTTCTAATCGCAGTATTATTTCTTTTAATATGAAAATGACACGAGTTGCATGCGATAATTAAGTGAATGTAGAAGAAGCAAGGTTAGAACCTAAACTGTTGGTTATATATAAATGCCACACCAAGTTTAGAAAAGTCATGAATATGTGATCATGGATGGATTAAATAAGTTGAAAACTCGTTATTGCTTTGATTATAGAATTGTAATCCGGTTCCGTAGCTTACAAACAGCGCTGACAATATTTTTGTTCGTTTGCTCCGTTTTGTTGCAAGTCTGGGGAGGGGGATTCATCCCTCACCACCCACCCCGTCCCCCCTTCCCTCCATATAGTACGCTTTTTTATGGTTTAGAGTCTGCATGGCTGGAAGTCGGCGAGAAGAATCCTTCTCCATCCTAGGCTATCCACTCCAACGGCCCGATGATAGTCTACTAATGAGAACAAATGCGAGACAACAGCAGATAGACAGCAAGACAGAGAGAGATAAAAGAGAGAGAGAGGGGGAGAGAGAGAGAGAGAGAGAGAGGGGGAGGAGTAGAGGGGGGGGGGAGGCTGTTATCCACTTTTAATGGGTGTCATAAGATTTGTCTTACAAATCTTCTCCTCAAACACCATACTTTTAACCGGACCAGGGTCGCACTGCCAAGGCCGAGATTTTGTATTTACTTGCTTCAACCACCACCGAGAAGAACAACAACAAATAGCGGAATGTAAACAACAACAAGCGATATCGTACATTGTGCATGCATGTGACGTCACATTACCAACATATTGACCTTGTTATGTAACGTTAATGCTTCATTGATCTATAGACGTGTTTACATCTTGCATCTAAGCTCCAAATCTGTAGCTTAATTCGATTTCATTAATCTTCGAATGTTTTATTCCATTTTTTTCTTCTTCTTCTACTTTTTCTCTAATGCTTTCTCTCTCTCTCTCTCTCTCTCTCTCTTCTCTCTCCCTCTCTCCCTCCTTATTTCGTTTTTTTCTTTTTTTCTTTTTTTCTGTAAAACCAAGGAGTTTTGGTCATTTGTTGGTAAGCACATCATGTTAATAAAAAATAAAATGGTTCGACTTCTAGACTATCAAACCAACTTACCTAGTATCTGAGTGGAATGTATTGTCAAATAACTTCTTTTTGGTAAACCTATATTTTAAAATAAGTGTTGAAATTGCCCCCCCCCCCCCCAGAAAAAAGGGACTCACGGCTGATTCGCTATCAAAGTGATCATAGCTTCTCTCTTTGGGGGATTATAGGTTTTAAGGCATTGGTCATTGTATAAAGCTTAAAATATCTTTCCGTAAATGGATCACCCCAAGTAAATACCACAATTTCTATATTTCATATCATCACATAATATTGCACTATTTCAACGCTTAGAACTTCTTAAACTAACGCAAAATTCAACATGAGGAAACTATTTAATGATATCTTCTTTTTTTTAAAGCTAATCATAAGTATACTGGAGCTTTCCAATCAATATGCCCACCTAAGCGTCGAATTTGAAAGAGCTACTTGACATAAAAACAATGTTTACTACTAAAAATTATGTACGTTACCATGACTACACATCTATTTCAGGCATTCTACTTTCGAGGAGCCTTCTTTTCTATTCCCCGTTTATGAAGAATAGAAAGAAATTAAATGACTGTATACGTGGGTTGTTCTAGTGCCGTAAGCACTAAACAAAACAAAACAAATCCAACTCTACTCGAACCTGCACAAACTTCCGTAAATACATTTTTGTGTTATGATGCATTTCCTACTAATGCCTCGGAAAACTTCAGAACAATAATATAGTCTGAAGAATACTAAGGTACTTCGATTTATCAGAATGCCAGTAGCAAATCAAACTGAGATCGTCCACTGTGAATACACCAGAGAGTTACACTTCACAGAAAGCACCGAGATTCATCCGACCTTTTCTCTTTACCTTGTTGTAATAAGTCTGGGAGAGAGAGGGAAAAAATAAATTCGACAGAACAAACATAAGTGGGTATAAAAAGTCTATTTTGAGCAGGACTTTATATCTAGGTCAAATTTTTGTTTCAAACAAAATGTCACCAGATCAATTTCTTAGAGTAATTTAAGATTAGAAGATACTAATGTAGAATACATTGCAGATAATGTGATTGTAGAGAAGAGGAATCGGCATCTGAATTTCGCTGCAGGTACTTGAAATTCGACTCTAGAAAAGTTATGGTTTCCACGAAATCATTTCTGTCTACGCCATGTACATCATTTAATAATACCACAATCAATCAACCCCCACACCTTTTTATATGAGACACCAATCTGATATGAATGAAATACAGAAAACCCCAATTAGTATTATGAAAGAAGACAACATTATATCATCTCTGACGAAACCCCTGTCCTGATAATGGACGAGTCCGTTTTTGTGGCGGTGGAGCGATCGACGTGCGATGTGAGTTTGCTATATATTGGAGCTTCCATGTGAGGATCGGTAGAAGAGGTGTTACCTACCGTCAATCACGCAACTGATCTCCGACAGGGAATTCGCAGTGATATCAAGCTCCCCATTCAAGGACTCCCGCACACGTTGAACTCGAACCTGTCATTGAGAAGAAGTCGAGATTCAGGTTGTTGTTTGCTCGGATTTCAGTATCATCCATTTGTCTCCTCGCTTTCAGTCATCATCTTGGAGAGAATATAGACACAGTCTGACGTCTGATTTTGCATCAACTCATTTTTCGGATATTATCCTTCGCTTGATCGTGGTGATCAGATTCAGCAAGATGCTGCCTGAGCATACCCCTCATCAGCAAGCTGCTACAGGAGCAGAGATGCTGCTGGCCGACGATCGACAGACTCTCCTGCAGCATATCAGTGATAATGTTATTGGAGGAGATTCCACGTTTACAGGACCTTTTGGAGAAAGACAAGGTAAGTCTCTCGACAAGGTTGAAATTTTAAGGATGCCAAGATATTTTGTATTTGTGATGCTTACTCTCCTCAGCCTCAGGAATGGTGATACGAAAGTATTGTGCAAGGAAAATGATTGACTGATATTTGTTTTATAGTTTGGTAGTTTTTTTAGAAATGTTTTCATCTTCTATGTCTGCTTTCACTAAGAAGAATGAATTATATTAAATAATAAACACTGAAGAAAACAATTTATTCTGATATTCAATGTTTCATGGGTTTAAGATGTTATGTGAAATAAATCCCAGACATATCAGAGGTTGCCGAGGTTTTGCGTACAGGTAGCAGATTATTCATTTATACTACATTTTGTACACTCAGTTTTGAATTTGTGTTAACATTTAAAATTCATTGAACATATTGATATATCAGCTATGCATTTTCTTTTCTCCATGTGGTGATACGTTTGACGTGACGGTCAACATAAATAGGACAAAATGAAAATTATAATAGGATTTTTTCTAGGGCAACCAAAGAATATGTCTACCATGAAGGCCTATACAGATTTGCATTTGCACTCTTGTCTAGAATAGTATATGCTTCTTGTCTTTGAAGATATTTTCTTTCTCGTTCGGGTAAATTGGCAATATGAAGTGCTCGTTTAGCAATAAGCGTTGGCTAATCTAACGCTTTGCACATTTCCTAATTAGATAGTGTTTCATTTTTGTGCTACTGCCAAACGCCGTGAGGTGTCCTCTTACTGTATACCGTTGTGCAGCCATTGAGAATGACTAGACTTATTCTATTTTATTTCATGTGTTAATTGGTAGTTCAACTTGGGTTTTAATATCGTCGAGATAGCGTGGTCATGAGAAATGTGACAAGAATGAGAGTAATTATAGCAGATAGATTGATGATTGTCTATAATTAACACAGTGATTAAATCTTTGTCCGATTTTTTTTTCTCACTTCTTTTAACGCCTATATTCTTGCTGCGATGAAAAAATTGAAAGAGTAAAAAAAGACAGATCTAACATGTGTCTATTTGTTCTGTTTGGCCAATTGGTTTCCTTTTCACTGCATTATGTCTTTTAATTATTTTTTTCATAATTTCTGGCAAAACTTTTGTTAAACCTCTTTCATGTACATAGGCCTACGTGTATATATTTCATATCTCCGCTCAAGGTTTTCCATATGTTTCTCCGTGTCTCTTTCTCCTTTTCTTTCTCTCTAACGCACATACACATACTCTCTCTCTCTCTCTCTCTCTTTCTCTCTCTCCCTCTCACTCTGTGTACTCCCATTCCGGAAATCTCTGAGATTTTCCCTCTTATAAATTTGTTTGTTTGATTTGTTATTGATTTGCGGAATACGATGATTGACATGATCTCAACAACTGTTCTTTCAGCGTACACAACATACCCTTTTAATTACGATGAATTTCCACAAACTCCCGATTTTCATAATAAGAAAGGATGTATAGTACAGTTTATGTATCCAACATATAGACAGAAAGAAAAGTGAAATCAATGTCTTTTGAATTTAAAAGGAATTATTTGAAGAAAAAAAAGTATATGTGATATTGAGGATAACAGTTCTACACACAAAAAAAAATCATCTGGTACATTTTTCTTAGTTAGTTAGATCATTTTCGTGATTTAGATCTCTGGGCGGAGCAAGCATTATTGGGAACCTACACAAAAACAAGCTATGCTTTCCAGCAGGTTCCCGTTTCATTTTATAATATTGAACTTACTTTGTCAACTATGTTCTTTATTGTGGAAACAATTGATATGAAATGGAATAAATTCGAATCAATCAATCAATCAGCATAAAAGGAAAACATGAATTGATTGCTCTATTTGATAACGTATCTATCTTTGCCCACATTCGACTCTTTCATTCTCAAAAATATTGTCGAACCTTTCATCATCCACGCGTCACACAAAAATGCCAATCCTATCAAGTAGTATAGAGAGAGAGAGAGAGAGAGAGAGAGCACGGTGGTGTAAAATTGAGCCCCCTGAATCTAAATACCCAACCTGTGTTGTGGTGAAGCAGCTAACATGAGGTCAAGAACACGGGCAAACATCACATTGAGTAAACATGGCTAGCAAGATCACATCATACAGTAGCGCAAATACACCACACCGCAAATGAAAACTTATATTCACAAACAAATTGAGATCGCTTTAGCAAGATAGCCATATTGGTCACAAAATGTACGTTTCCCCCATCTTGGGCCGTCTTTTTTTTGCTTTTCAAGCAAGTTGTCAAACAGTATTCGTCAGCCATGACAGTCATAATGCAACACGATGAATGATTTGATCTTAATACATTTCCAGCGTTTCCACCTACAAATCCGACGCAACCCCTCACATGTCATAAGTAAGCCTTATCCTACCTCGTTTAACCCTTTAGAAACTGACTTCTTCTGAAGAAGAAAAACTGCTTGAAGAGTCTTAATTCCAAAAGTGGAAAATAGAGAAATTAAATTCATTTGTAAACGAAATTTAAAGTCGTTTGTAATTAAGGTTGTTTCATATATTGCATGGTTGTAGTTTGGAAGAAGATTTAGAAGCCTTTCTTACAATTGGATTTTGAAATATTATGTTTTAATGCACATACTTTGCTCCTACTGATCTTTTACCGCTAGATTAATCTTGGTCTAATGGCTATTCCTTATCATAGAGCGTAAGAGAGCTATACATCAGATATTACCTCTCGCCAATCTCCAATTCATTTCTGCTCAATGGTGTAGGCTCTATCTCTCGAATAATTCACAATAGATTTAAAGAAATGTTTGTCTAAGGAACATTTTAGGGCTACCATTTGATATAAAAGGTTATAACAATCATCGGACCCTGGAGGCCGGGGCCCTCGCTAAAAACCATTCTGTACTGTCAATACAAAATGCAGCACCTATAATTAGGGTCCCCCTCGGGTCATCCATAAAGTTATCCATAACCCTCTCACACACACAAACTAAGCTGAGTCCAGACAGTCTTAATAGCACGGATATTGTCTAACATTAGACGCCAATTTTAAAGGAAGCATGCAACGTATTTTTCATCTGTCTATGAATTAAATTTCACTCACGTGGTACTTGGTATATCTAGAATAGGCCTAGACGTAGGCCTACACATGAACGAAATAATTGTTAGTTATATATCCTTTACGATCCGGTATATGTTTAGGATGCCATAAATATAATAGGCGACTTGTCCCGTTTGTTCATGCTCTCTACTTTGTTTTAATAAACGACAAAAAAGAAGATTATTACTCAGTGACAGCAGTTTAATTTACAAAAATAATGGTTGCAGTATAAAACAGGCGAATCGTGTGTATACTGTGCTCTCTTTAACTCGCCCCATATTAAAGTCATTTTACATTTTGATATGATTTTAATCATGCCTATACAAGTCATGTATATGCGGCAATACAGAAGCCATATCGTTGTTGGAGCACAGCTTTAATGTTTGTCTCACCTTGATACTGTCTGGCTAGTCTGCCTGCACCGAGATCAGGTCATTACATAATCGTCGCACGACGAACCCCAGACATCTTTCAAAGAATAAACCTGGATAATTGAATAGTGAAAAGTGTACGCAAATAAGGTCACATCGGACCGTCTGGTCTTACTCACAGAACCATTTGATGTTTTTTTGTTGAAAACTATATTTGTTAAAACCTCGTGTCATATTATAGTTGGTGAGATAAGCCTCTGATAGAAATCATTTTTGGAATCAATCTGGCCCACTTTTGGAGAGCATGTTAATATCTGATGAACCCTAAGCTGAAATTGGCGTTAATATTCCTATTCCTAGGGAGATGATGTTGTTGTTACGCTCGATTTCTCTGTCTGTAATGACCTGGGAGAAATATATACCTGTAGCCATATTTCAGACTAATCATGCAAGTTGAAGTACCTTTTGATGGTTTTGTTTGGTTCAATGCAATATGCAACTTTTCAGACTCGGAAAGGTGTTTTTTTTAGCTACATGTAATATCAGCAAAGCAAATAGTTATATGATTTTTAGACTACGAGTCAGTGATTACGTCACCGCATCCAGGAGCCTGAGTTACATAACGAGTCGTAAGAGAGCAATTTTAATCGTTGGGACAACGGATGTGATACGGGACGTGTATAGCACTTCGAAAGTAATCTAAACTGGAGGTCCATCGTGCCAGCCATGTTCTTACCACGTGATATAATAATTGCTCAATCACTTTCTGTCACTCGAAAGAACAAAATAGAAAATAAAAGAATGAAAAAAATAAAACATTTGTCTTCTTTATACACTCAATCATGGCTGACCACAATCATGTAATCGGCTTTGGTCTCGTCACTGTAAGCCTTCGCTGATCTCTAACATAATCAAACAGTGTGTGAATGAACAACAGCATCATCCAATCAAACATATGAGGACAGAAATCCAGGACAAGGTCACTGTACTATCGCTCCAGAAACGATCCTTGTCTAGACGTTAAAAATGTAGATTGAAGATTAGGATCTATAGGATAGACATATCGCAGTGCCAAGAGCCAGTGTAATTATCTCGTGGTTCATTTTGACGAGACACTTATTATATATTCATTTAATTCATGATAAATTTATATATCTATTTGCACTGTATAGAAAGGCAAAGACCTCTTGAAGCTAAAGCTTACACTTTTGCAATGAGCATAATGTGGTATTATTATTAGTGATTATTAAACATTATCATCTTATGTAAATAATTATCTGTGAGATGTAAAGACGCAAGCGATGACTTCTGAAGGAAGTCTAAGCATGATTGTGATGAGACTGCTTTATTGCCATGCCGTTTGGTGCTGGTATGCTATGAGAGAGAAAAAACATTGATATTCGGAATATAGGGAGGGAGCATCTCATGGGTCAGTCAAAATCTTGTATTTGGTTTGGATATTTATCAGTCATGCTTATAAAATGAAGGATTTTGGGGGGGTTTTAACTCTCAAAAAGGTGATATCGTACATTCTTTACAAAGTAATAGATGAATCCAAATAACCGAAAATGCTATGGATTTGGTATAAAACTTATATTCCTTTTCTCTCTTTTATTCAACAGTTGTCTACTGCGACTATACTGCATCAGGAAAGTAAGTGTATTTGTCTGTTGAATACGTTTCATCTTTATTTGTTAGTTAACACAATGACTATGTACTAATAGATTGCAAAACCGATGGGGTTCTTATGTTGCTAAATCAATTTGAATAACATTCAAGTATTCTAAAAGAAGAACAATAACCTCTAAAAATTATGTATATTGTATAATCAATTTGTATGATGATAGAAATACAACCTCATGATGTATGCCTCTCGTACGTCACTCAGATATCAAACATCCCTTTTCATTATTTCTCATTATTTCGAGGAGGTTGACTTTGGTCGATATTATCAATTAATCTATTTTTGCGTATGACTCTCACTTCTGTTTTGACCTATTTATTCATGAATGTCATTTTTTGTTTTGAATACAGACCACTGAGATTCATTGAGAAATTTCTAGCTGATAACGTATATCCATTCTACGCCAATACCCACACCACTACTACCATCACATCTAAACAGACAACAAGATTCAGGCACGAATCAAGGTGAGTCTATAATTGAATTTCATACCATAAATGTGAAGAATCTCCTCTGACCATGAGGAGAGTTGGTCGATTCCGAATCTCTCTATTCAGTTTCTAAAAGGAAATTCAATGTATGAAATCGATGGACTTAGAAATCATACATACATGTATGGCAAAATATTTGGAATGATACATCGCCACTTAGATCGCTTTTCGGTTGTGTCAGCTGCATGTCTCTCTAAGTTGTCTTTCCAAAAATGGAACAGGCATATATTTGTTTGCTTCTATTTAAACAATAGTCAGGTGCTGCCGTTAATTTGTGTTAGGGGTATTACACGAAAGCGGAAATGAATTATATTGGCCACGCCCTGTGGGACCTTATCCAAACGCACATAATTATGGGAATACATGTAAATTTGTAATTTTCCCGGTACGACGAAGTATCACTTATTTTGTAAATTTCCTCAGTTTATAGATTGAATTAATACACTGTATGATCTTTGTGTCACGAAAGGCAATACTTTGTAAGGTGCGTAAATATATCGCATGGTTACCATTTACCGATACGAAAAAAAAGAGTAAGGATAAGATTTGCTAATGTGACCATGTATTAGGTCCATGATGTGACAGTCACAGAGTCTGGTCAGTATCATCTTGATCCCTTCACCTCCCACACACGCACACGCGCGCGCACACACACATTCGAATATCCACCTTGTCAAATTTCTGCAAGTATACAGGCCTAATATCTGGATTTTTACTTTTAGGTTTTTATATGAAGTGATATACAGTATAGTAGTCTTGCCTTTCGGAAGCTGTTATAGGACTTTTAAGAAGTTCTGACGGCAGAATCTTGTATCGTGTTCATCTGCAGAATACAGCGGGCCAAACCTTGTGCATTGTCATGAACTGACACATAATGTTATGAGCGTCTTTCTTACAACTGAATGTAGCGGTCACAGTGTCATTATCTCGTCACTCGTTTTTAATAATACCTCGAATGATATTAACAGCTTTTTCTCCTAATATAACAAAGCAATAATATTGTAATTATGATAATATCCACATTGCAAAGTCCCTTTAACCAGCTGGACTAACAAGTTGTACGAAAGACCACCCAGTACGTTGATCTCCGAGTACAATCATCATTACAAATCACAATTGTGTTCGATGAGTTGTTCCGTAGTATAGAAGCAGGTAGGTTGGGGGTCGATGAAAGTATCCCCCCCCCCCCCCCCATTAAGTGAACAGTGTATTCTAACCAAATGAGTACGGTCTATACAAATGTCAAAATTCGGTAAAAAATATATAGCACATTACTAGGTTCATAGGTTGGGCCGACTATCTACAAATGGTAGTTTGACAAATTACAATTTCTTGAGAAGTTCTCTTGCAAGCGAAAAGAAGAAAAAAATCTTGGCAGGAAAGGGTAACTAAGGATGACTGCGTAAGGTTTTGAAAACATACCATGGAGACCTGTCGAAGTTCATGTGGCTCATGCATGCTGTACCTGAAAAAAGGGGTTGGGAAAGCTAAGGTACGGTGGTTGATCGGGGGCCAAATAGCCTGGACCAGCCGGGTGGCAATACCGGGTGTGTTGGGGACTGATGCTGCTGACTCATTCGACAACTTGAGCTCTTTGTAACCACCGTCGACCTAAGGGGACTTACCAGTCAAAAACAGCTGCTCCGCCATGTTCAAAATGTGAAACGGTAACTTGGGGGAGTAAAAACAAAAAGGTCATACAGCGCCCAAAAAGGTTTCATAACTTCCCCCTCTCCTCGTCCCCTTCTCTATCTGATGAATAAACTATTTATAAAACCCCAGTGGATTCTGGTGTCACTTGCAGCTCGTCCGATCTGAAAGCGCGCGCTTTTTTCCGATCCCGTTATTAACCTTGTGCGTCTCAAGGCCCTTTGTGTTGTGACTGCATGTGGTCGAGAGAAAAACGTGAAGTTGTGGGAGAACGAAGAATGTGTTTAGACATTTGACATGTGTGTGCGACAGCTAAACCACTCATGTTCTGATTCCTGTAACATGAATCGACAACCCTTTACTACTCATGAATCAACGATACAGACTGATGCACACATCCATTATATACATTCTAAAGCCCATTTGTCATCCGTGAGTTTTGTAAAAGATGAAAGAGAAACGCCGAAACATAGTGCCGGTATTTACCTGTGGTTAAGCCACGAAAATTATGAATATGAGCAGAAGTTCAGAGCATGTGTGTAGTAGTTCATAGTGTGAGAGATACACAGGCGTCTAAATTGGGGAGGATTTTATGGACTAACGTATTAATCAATTATAATTACCATTGTCACGCAATCATGTATTGAAATAGATTTGTATTATACATGTAGCATTGGGGAAAAAACATCATGTCTCTCCGAAATGGGTCATGACATCAAAAAGAAAAAAAAAGATCTTCCTTTTTTGTGGCATTTTCGCTAGGAATGATTTGTATGAGACTTAACACTTTCTTCCCTCTACCTTTATCTGCAGAGAAATCATCAAACAATGCACAAATTGTGGAGAAGAGGACGCCCTTATATTCACAGGCAGTGGGTCGACAGGAGCAATTCATAAACTCATCAATGTCATGGAAATGCAAGGAGAACGAGCAAGAAATACAGTACGTTCAGATTCTTTATTTAATACCTTTCACTTCGCACATAAATTATGTTTTACTTCTCTTGTGTATATATACCAAAACGATGGTGTAAGGAAATAGATACAGGATGAAGGGGGGTAATATTGTGACATGCCATTATCCTCTCAGTATTTCTCTTCCAAATCCTTTATACATAATTATCTTTTAATTGGTGATTTATAGAAATGATAGAATATCAGATGTGAATAACTATGAACCAACGTGATAACTTTCCATGAATCGTTGATCACCCCCTTCAGGCCTAAAAAGGGACACTTTGCCGGAGATTACTTTCACATTATCATGATTATGCTCAAATATAATTTGGTAACGAGAAGAAGATTGATTTTCATGTCCTGGCTATACAACCGCTTCCTGTTTCCATTATGATACTAGCAAGTGCAAGTTGCTCTAATTAGACCCAAAATAGTTCACCAACCCGAGTGACAGTGAGCAACGATTACCATAGGAAATGCACTTTAATGGGACAGAATCCTCCATCAAATTACTGGCAAGGCAAACAGTATTCTTTGTTTTTCAATGAATACTTGCACATAAAATAATTGACGAGATGGAGAAGCATGCTGTCAATGAAACCACATTTCTAAAAACATTTGTATAACATTAATATTATATGTAATTACTATATTTAAGCAGGAAAGATCATGCAACTGATTTGTCATGGATATACATGTACTTAGATAATGTAGGTCATGATAGAGAAAGAACAACGAGAACAAATTCCAGGAAGAAAGTATCATGATGAAGCTGTAAGATGATTTGAAGGAAGAGATTGGTTGTTGAAATGAGCTGTTGACAAACAGCTTTCAAACAAAGGTCACATGTACTTAATAGTCGTACTTGAACTTGCTGCAAAATTGTGTTGAAATGAGATAGAGCTTTGTCTATCTATTTCGTCATCCCTTGTGGTATTGGCCTAATTGTTTTCGTATTATCTCTTTGTATGCAAGGTATATTGATTATCCTCTTATTATACAATCTGTTATTTAGTATTCCCTGTCATTTGGACTGTAGAATTTCTGTGACAATATTTTGTTTGAATGCAATGACAAAGATATGACACAAAAACGCGATGATTTGACAACTGCTGATGCAATTTGAAAGATTTGCCTTGTTGTACTCAATGGCATTAATTCCATTTGTTTGAACAGGAAAGGGGGGCTTTCCGTCAAATGATCGCAGGATCAAGTCCAGATGTATTTTGATATTGAAGTTGAAGCTTTCCGCACTCTATGTGTCGTCCGATACAGGGTCTTTACTTTCACAAAAACTCTCCTGACTGTCTGCAAACTTTTGACCCTTTCTTTAATCTTCAGTTTTTTTCTGATGGATGGATTTTTAAAAAAACTCACATGCCGCTATTAATCCATATCGTGTGACGATTTAAACAGACATCATGACCTTAGATAAAATAGGACATTTTGACAAGATGAAGCATGCTCATTTTGTTATAATTGCATGCAGATGGGAATTAATGTTTAAACCAAAAAAAAATCGGTTCCTAACCATGTTCTCAAACTTTCCAATGTGATGTGATCATTCTTTGATTGAGAATACTGTTATTGATGATATCACATTTTGAATTGTGATTTTTTTTTTTTCTTCTTCAGGTAGTACTGGTTGGGCCATTTGAACACCATTCCAATATCCTGCCCTGGAAAGAAATCGGAGCACAGGTAAGAAAATGTTTACTTGTATATATATTTGTCATGCGTGGTGTATAGCAGTTAAACAGTTTTCAAGATTCTTCTTGGAAATTATTGTATAGCGTTGCCAGACAGAAACATTGGATGTAAATAATTAAAAACATTGATTAAACTAGAACATGAGTGGACTACCAAAGGCAGATATGAAGCTGAGTGAAAGGTTGATCAATATCTGATTCAAACGGCGGATCTATTCATAATGAAAATGTCACATCAAGCTACAGTGAGAAGCCTTCCTTAATATTATTGCTTTTGATGGAGGCATAAATTTGCGATTTCCTTTTCTTGCCTTGGCTTGCCAAAGAACTTGAACACTATATCTGGATGTTATATGTTGTGTGCCCGTTGCATATTGATCAGAAATGGAATGAGAGGGGAAAAAATCTTGTATTGGATTATTAGGAATTGCCACGCACTGTTACGTTTTCCGTGCGGAAATGGGAAATTGAAAAGGGGAATTAATTACGCCTCAATTGGCTGCCGGTGTTTAATTTGCTGCAAATTCTAATTAAGATTAAAAGCCGTCATCTTGCATGAGAGATGAATGGATTGCTCTGATACGGACGGTAGTCTCCTCATCTAACGTTCTTTCAATATGAACTCTTGGGATTTCTGTAGTAAACAATCGAACAAATAAATAAACAAACAAGTTACAATACCAAATTTCCTTTTATGTTCAGAAAACTGGCAAGCAATTCAATCCTTATTTCTCGTAAATGTATTTACAAACTCATACATTGTTGCGACAGATACAATGCTAATCGCATTTTTGCACATACAAGGCCATGCGGATAAAACATCGCACCGCGACAATAATACTGTAGATAGTTTCAACAGATATTAGATATCGTTTCAAGTCTGTGACCTCTCAAAGTAAATTTCACGGCCAATGTGGAAAACACTTCCGAATGTTATCGTTCTTTAGCCAGCGTTTATTACGTGCATAGGCGTTATAGTTGGTGGATAATCAAAAGACGAGAAAGAAGTCCTGGACACGGAAGTTGTTTTGGACTAGATTCGCTCCAAAATAACTACGAGGTTCACTCTTGAACTTTCATATTACATCATGCGGGATGTTTTCATCCAACCTCCATGATTAATCTCATCACAATCATTTGACCTTAAAACAAAACAATTGGAAAGTGAAAGAGTATGTCGCCACACACCACTAAAGATTGGTCTACGTAATCATTCATGATACCGCTTGAAGTCCAAGGTCTCGATGACCTATTTTGCTTTTAAGATGAGCACCTTTTAGGTTCATTGGTCGCGTCTGTATGACTGATGGTCATTATTCTGCACCATCGTTAATACCGGCTCGGAATCATTATGAGTTATACAGTTAACAGATAATATAGCTAAAGCTTTATAATAATTCCATGTATGTGGCGTAACGAAGTAACATTTGATATAAGATGGGATGGTGGTGGAGGGGGGCGGTCATCTTACAGGTTATCATTGTCCATGACCCTTACTCCGGTTTATTAGAGGCCAAGTGAATATTGGCGTAGCGTAGGCCTAGCTATAGTGAGGGGGGCACTAGTGTCATGGTAGGGGAGGGGGCACTGGTCTCAGATCAAATGCAAGAGAAATAATGTCATCAAGTGAGGGGAGGGCACGGTAGAGGATCAATTTTCACGTTCATTTCCCCCCTTCCACTTTTCTCCGCCCTTTCCCCCTTTTTCTAACGCCATTCGATTGAGAGGCATGTTCCTCTTGACTCGAGCTCTATGCCTCTCATAGAGAACACACAAAGAAAAATTAGGTGAAAACAAATATTTCTATGTACATTATGATGTATACGTCATCTGCGGTAGAATGGAATAAATGAAGGGGAAATTAATTTGTAGAGATAGGCAAATTGAAGCGTGAATGGCCTTGACAAAG
The DNA here is from genome assembly GCA_035222895.1 of Strongylocentrotus droebachiensis. Classification (NCBI taxonomy): domain Eukaryota; kingdom Metazoa; phylum Echinodermata; class Echinoidea; order Camarodonta; family Strongylocentrotidae; genus Strongylocentrotus; species Strongylocentrotus droebachiensis. Next base: position 71,060 of record JAVYIG010000922.1, read on the forward strand.
GAACGGGGTTCGCGTGGCGCCAAGGTTAACAATGTACTACATGCCGTATTCACTTTCAATGGCCCACTTGATTCTATAATAGTCTTAATCACAGACTCTCATCTTCTCTATAGTTGATTATGAGTGCATAAATAATGGGTTTCTACCATGTCAACTCTGTCAAATTGTTACTCAACTTCTTCTTCAATCAGTTTTTAAAAAATAATTATTTATAGAAAGAGTTTCCTGAGTCAGCGCTTCTTTAAGAAATGCCTTAAAATTTAAATGTTTAAAAACAGCTGAACAATAGACTAATAAACATATACTGCATGTTGTATTAATTACTCGGGATCATTCTTTCATTCATTGCATGTATTGTTTATGCAGCGGTTTAGCATCCACGGCATTTGTTCAAATTATGGAGCATTTGCATCATTCCATACAATATCAACGACACTGTTTTCTATGATAGCAGTTGCCAATAACAGATTCCCCTCTTGTTTCTGCGGCTTTGAATTCTGTGGTTTTCATTTGCTTTTATATGAATTATAAAATAGAGAGGAAAAAATAGTTATGATGAGCGTGTATTAAGCGTCATTAGATTTTGTTTGTGGTTAGATAGTGCATGTCTATGGTACAAAAGTTCCCATCCATATTTGGCCTAATTTTCTACTTCACCGTCTATAGATCATGCGTGTCCACCCTCAAACAATAACACAAAGAGACTGCTAAAATACATATCTTGTTGTCAAGGAAATTATGACAGATTTGATTGTTATTCCGTATAGAGTCGGGCAAATGAAAATATAGTAACTTCACATGCATTTGTTTCAACGATATAAAAGTTTACTCGCAAACCAGCTATTACAGAACACAATGAAGTTGTGAAGTGCTCTTAGAATCTAATAAAGGCCGAGTAGAAAATATGATGGAATGATTTAGATGTTTAATTTTTTATTACCACCGTTGTGATAATATGAATTTAGTTGTATTGACAAATACACTATATATTCTGACAGTTGAGCAAGTTCTTTTGCAGATGGGGCGAATTGTATGCACATTCCCTTTTTATGACGTCATTTTTTTTCCTTTGCTATGGCAACATTTGTCTATGGCGTCAGAGAAAAGCATTCATTAATTTTCTGTCCAAAATTAGTGTTTTTGAATTGTAATGACAGCTAAACATGATCTTCGTTATCTTACACAATTCCCTTGCATGCATGATAGACAGCCATTTCTTGATTAATTAATGCATGAAATGTATATTTTTTAATAATTCCACTGAGTAGACGAGAGACATGATAAGAGGCATTTTGGTCTCATAACAGAGTTACCAATCTTTTTATAGCAAGGAACAGTTAGCGGTCATCTTACTGGGTCACCTTTACTGCATGATGTGTCAGCTCGAGCTATCCTATCCTAGATGTCCTGTATACCCTTCCCCGTCTCACAAATTCAGTTTACATCGTATTTGTCATCCGCAATTTGTCTAATGATCATCACTGCGCAACTGTTGCAGAAGATTGACAGCTCTATAAACCCTTGAGTTTCCATGGCAACAGAATATTACTCATTGTCTTCTTCTAGTATGTTTGTTTCCTCGTTGGTTACCCGAGTTCGTTATTTTGTCTCTTGTGTCTCATTAAAATTATAAGGGATGTTACGATAAGTATGAATGTAAGGACACTAAAATCAATTGTTATCTTGAATTGTTATCTTGAAGTATAAGTATCAACCACTTAACAATTTTAATAATGATTATGAAAAAAACGGGTTTGCATTCCAAACGTATTAAGCATGTTATTGATTTGATTTGTCTTACAGGTCGTGAGAGTTCAGCAGACGACAGAAGGACTTGTTGATCTGGATGACATTGAGACTAAATTAAAAGTAAGTGACATTATACAAAAGCCATCCGTGTTGCTTAGCAATCTGTGTCCATCTGATGCATCGCATTCTTTAGGTTTGAAGAAGAACTAATTAAATGCGATGCTTGTGTAATTGAAACTTGCTATGTAAATGTACGCGTGGTAAACAAACATGATATTTCTAAATATTTTTACCATATTGATTGCGAAGTGTCTCCATGATGACAGGGGTCATTCCCTGCATGACTTGCAAGGGTTAAATCGGACCTGGATTAAGCCATGATATTCTCAGTCGAGTATGAAAAATGAGCTGTACTTTATCACAATGTGGATGGCGAAACGAACGGTCTGGATTGAATTCTGAATGAATAGCGAGGTTGAGTGTGAGAGGGAAACGGGTGTCATCACAGACGGAAAGGGGAGGCAAAATGAAAAGCTAGCACGTGTTAAGAACGAAATCTGTCAGGTATTATCAAAGCAGATAGGGCTTCAAGTGAGAAAGATAGGAATTGATTTACGATCTTACATCGCTTTAGGGTCGATGCTGACTCAACAAAAAATAGAGAGAATGGGAAATAATCCACTGATAAGCTACAGAACAGATAGATAGCTGAGTCAGGTTAAAATTTGCTTTTGATTTTAGTTCATTAATCAAAATTATAATTTACAATAATGAGATTCAGTGAATTTTCATCCTCATTTCTCTCTTTACCCTTTCCTCTGCCTCTCGTCGTTAAAAAATTCAATAACATTGTTAAAACTACAATGGTACTTTATTATTATATAGACACACACGATGTATGACGTTTGATCTGCAATTAAATGTGTTATTGACCAGAAAGTTAATAAAGGCAGCATGAATAATCGCTTTATATATAGTACACTTTTGTTTAAACTGTGGGTGTATATTTACGTTTTGGACGACTGGTTTCAAAAGTCGATGTTTAATTTGCAGATGGTGATTAACATATTCGGCATATAAAATCATATTTTGAGTACTCATCAGAGGTACATTGAGCATGAAATCACGCCGTTCATTCATCTACAAAAAGGATATTATCGTGGGAATTATAATCGGTTTGAACCCAACTGTTTTAGTTGAAAAGTTTCTCTTTCTATGACAAAATACCACATTCAGGATACTCAATAATAAGCATACATGTCAGCTGATTGTGAACAAACCATGATACGGCAGTATTTGTTCGTATTTGGTTACACCTCGTGGACTATGGGGTGAAACCTCAAGAATATGAAATATATTATGTACATTTCTTCTGCCTTAATTACTGTGTTCTATATATAAATATGTCGTAATGTAGCGATTGCAAGGTATACATTTCTTCTCCCCAGGCAATTCTCATGAATATTCTGGAAATGTTATTGAGACCCATGTTTTGAGTGATTGTTACCAACTGAAAGCTGTTACTTTTGACAACAAACTTGAAACTTGTCCCACTACACTCTACGATAATTGAAATTATTGTTCGGTATTTCTGTGATTTAATCAACAGATTTTTACACAGACACACCAACATGTGTTAGGATGTTTCTCAGCAGCGTCCAATGTTACAGGCATCATCACAGATACCAATGCTGTCTCTGCTTTACTCCACCGGTACAACGCCCTCTCCTTCTGGGACTACGCCACGGCAGGTATATATCCAACCAAGAACTATTATATCCAAGTATATACTTCTCTACCCAAGTACATAATTATCAATAATAATAATTATAATAGTGGGTTCTTGTATAGCGCTCATGTCTGTCAGACTTGACACTCCTGGCGCTCCCGTTTATTGTGTTCTATATTGTTGTAAATATGAAATGTATTGGAGATATGTGTAATTTTAATTTATTGGTGGAGAAAATAAAGACTAAGAGATGGGCTTATCTTTGAATAAGGTTGGATACCAAGCGCTTCATTAAACCATACAGTTCATGTTGACTGAATATGAGGTAATAGTGGGTTATGTTTGGGTTCGTGGAATGAAAAATAGAGTGCAATTTTGTTCATGTACAATCAAAACACAGTAGCTAATTCTCATATGTCTTGTTATCCCTATCTAATTAATTTGCAGCACCTTATCTGGATATCGACATGAATCCGGTCGGTTATGAGTAAGTCGACTAACATTTCAATCATTGCATGAGGGAATTATTCCCACTTCTTTTTTTGTAAAATGTTAGAGTGCCGTACGCCCCTGCATGAAACAGCTGTATAGTATCGCTCATAAATCTCCATGATCTCACTGTTAGTCACGTGTAACTTCTAGCCAAATGTTTTTCACATGATCAGAAATATAACTTATCATAGCGAATGATAATTGATATGAAGGCGGAACACCTACAGAGCCGTTTTAGAAATTGACCCCCCGAAATGCCATATTTCCACTGAAAGATTACCTGTAAAATGTGTGGTGTCATTTTTTTTAAACTAGCTTTGTTTGAACATAGTATAAAGTATGCAGGTCAAAAAATGGATTTATAATTTGTACAAAATGTCATTAGAAGAATAACCAAGGTTGATATAAAATGCTTCGACACTTGTATTTAATGCCAAACCATAGTTTACATATAAAAATATTTTGTTTTAAGCTTAACCCCTGCTTATAAGGCAAATAGTCGAAATTTGTTATTTCAGTTTGATCTAATTCTATTCCTTATCTTCTTGATTATCTTTTAAATTGTTATAGGAAAGGAGTGGATTGTTCAAAAGATGCCGTGTTCGTTTCCACACACAAGTTTGTCGGTGGAGTCGGCACACCAGGTATGTATTTTTTTAACAATTATTCTCATAAGAGTATATCTCTCCTAATAGTAACAACATATTATATTAACCCAGCTCAATCGAAGCTCTTTTGACATGACATCAGTCCAAGTTAAGGGCTGGCATACACATAATTCACGTACTATCGTGTATTTCCTCACAAACCCATTGACGGATCAAGAGTAATGCATTCAAGAAGTGGTTTGTGCAACTAGGTTACGGATTAGTTGAAAAGGAAAGAAACAAAATAACAAACATAATCTGGAAGGCACAGAATGATTTATTTGAAAGAATGCCAAATACTTCCCTTGTCTGATCTTACATGGTTCGTCATTGTCAATTTTCGAATTTTACCGACATAATTATTTCGGCTTGACTTACATTTTGATGATTTCAAGTAGGCCTATATTTTCTTTGTGATGAATTTTCCTTACGATAAATTCTTGAACCTCTCGGAATGTTAGGATTTCAAGACGTATCTCATAATTCATTCTTCCTTTCTCTCAATCATAATCATAGTTAAAAGCAATAAAGAGAAAAAACCTTTACCTGTATATATTATTTCCTTGTTCATTCAGGTATTCTGATCGCAAAGAAGAAGTTGTTCGTTAACAATGTACCTCATGCTCTGGGAGGAGGAACTGTCCATTACGTAAGTATAGTTTCATTGTTCTTGAAACCTCATAAAAATGTATTCATTTGGCGGCTTTTGAGATTTAAAAAATATTTATCAATGCACAATTTTGTTTATCATAATATTATGTTTTAGTCTGAGCTAATGATTTATGTTACTTATATTTTACGTTTTAATGAACTTGAGCATTATTTCGTAACTACACGATTAAAACAAGGCCAAGAAAAAGTGTTCAGAGCCAGCAAGGCCTTAACTTTTTGTTTGATAAGTGTTTACTCCCTCAGTACTCTTGACCGACAATATAATAAGAGAGACTGTGCTCGTTTTTCAGGTGTCAAGGAAGATGCATCACTATCTGAAAGACATAGAGGCAAGAGAAGAGGGTGGTACACCAGCCATCATTGAATCTATTCGGGCTGGTCTCGCCTTCCAAGTCAAACAGGTACCTGCACAAATTATAAATCTAACATGTTTTTCATAATCATGTAAACATTGAGAACATTGAGAATATTGTGGAGTGTTGATCAATAGTGCATGTGCCTAAATTGTTAAAAAGTGGCAGGTGAGAAACACGCATTTAAATACTCATTTATCTGGATCTAGAATAATGTTACTGCGAGCTGTGTGGTGGCATTACAATATTATCACACTCAGTCACAGGGTAGATGACGAAATGAAGAGCTTGTAATCGTTAGTTGTGGGGTGGGGGCAGGCCTGGGGTGGGGTGCATACATAGTTGTGCTGTCGGATGAAATCATTGTTTCTTATCAGGGTGGGGTGCGGTATCATTTGCCAGGTCAGGTGATCAATCACCTTTCTTCTTCTGTATACCGACCATGTCACTACATAGACAAATTAGTACGCAGCCTTCGAAGATGTCAAACTCAATTTGAGTCATTTGCCAAACTCGGACCATTGCGCATATTGTTATGACTAATGAACCCTGGAAAGCAAATCGACATTCGACTAACGCCATCAAGATTTATTGCCTCCCTCAAGAAATGCAGGACTGTGAGCTCTGTTGAAATATAATGGATATATTGACAAGTCGATCATATAAATCTGCAATTGGCTTGTGATAGTTGTATTGATTTGCATGTGCTGAGCATTTTTTTTTAATAAATTGTATTACAAAAACAGAACAAAAAATGCATACAATTTGCTTTTTAATGTTATTGCTCCAGGTGTTCAGGGCTGAATTCAATCATTCATTCGCCGTCAAAATGTAACTATTTTGATCGTTATTATCAATTTGGGGCAGGTTTTCCAAATGATTTACAATTATTGTACCCAACCTCATAACTCAAATAAGAAAACCAACGATATCTTTAGTGTAACATTTGGTGACAAACTGTAATTGACTTTTCCCTTTCTTCATATTCTCCCCCCTTTGCTGATAGGCCGTCGGACCTGACTTTATCGAAGAGCGAGAGGAAGAATTGGCACGGTAAGAATTTGGTTATATTTTCCAGGTAGAATTAATCCTTTGTTTATCCTGTTACCAACATGAAAGAGATCTTACTTGGCAGCATATCTGTTCATGGTTGAACGCTGTATTGGTTTACATGACGTCGGAAAGCTTAAGGTTTAAGGAAGGGTAGAAGGATTATAGTTATACACGCACTTCTCTCTGTTAATCCATAACCCATTTACGACACGACCAGTTTGTCTTTGTGTGTTAACTGCATAAAATATATCAAGGTTGATATCAGTATTCTATTGTCTTGATTTTGATACCTCTGCTCAAACATTGGCCAAGTTCACTTGTTTCATCTGTTATATTTCGTCATCAAATTTCGACGCAAAAGGTCTGTTTTAAGAGAACGGTTTGTAAAAATGGTAAAAATTAATTTAAACTGCATTTTTTGCTAAATGTCGTGGAGTGAACAAGAGAGACTGAGTTTGACGTAGGAGGTTGGATGCACGATGATGATTTAAAATCGACCTGGTGAACTATACACAGATCCCACAAAATATCCTCGTCCATTCATAGTTCCGCTGGCGACATAATTCAATATCCCCAAACATATCCCCTTTTCCTTTACACGCAGAAATTAGTGATACATGAACTCGAGTAGCATAACATGACATCGTAGTAATCTTCCTTAAACACCCCCCCCCCCTCTCTCTCTCTCTCTCTCTCTTTCTCTTTCTTTCTATCTCTCTATCTTTGTCTCTTTCTTCCTCTCTTCCTCTCTCTCTCTCTCTCTCTCTCTCTTTTTCTCTCTCTCTCTCTTTATCGCTTTCTTCCCCTCTTGCTCTCTCTCTCTCCCTTCCTCACTCACACTTTCTCTTTCTGTCTTTATCTTTATCTTTCTCCCTTTGTCTTTCTTCTTCCAAATGCGCTAACCCTCTGGTTTAAACGATGATCTTTCTATAAACAAATATTTTGCCTTCATTTTTTGTTATTTAGTTTTCTCGCCTCTTTGAATTATCACCATTCCTTTTCTTTCATCATTATATCCGAGTCTTGCATATTTCAGCAACTGTCGTAATTTCATTAGCAGTTTGATAATCCATCCTGCTATCTTTCACTTTATATCTAAATCCCTAACACAAACCACGATCACACAATATCTGTTCCCGTGTCTCCGCGCGCTACATGATTTTTTTTTTGCTATTGCCACGAACCGTCAAAATGTGACAGCGTTAATTTTCTTCCGTGTAACATTGATGAGAGCAGACGCTTCGTACTATCGTGTCACTTATTCTAGGCCCTTTGAATACAGAGAAAAAAACACGTAATCAGATGTAATGCGAGGTTCCGACGTGATTCGAGTCTGCTTCAACCCGATAATGATGATGGGCCATGGTTAAGAAAGTCTACGTTGGGTCACTTCCATAATTAGGTTTCCCTCCCAATGAAGAAATTTTCTGAAATCTTAAAAGGCTTAGTTTTTCACCTGATGGTATTGCTGTATTAAAAACTCATGTCATGGTAGTGGTTGGAATTCAAGCTAACTTATTCTAACCACTGTTTTTTTATCATATACATTTTTTAATAATTATGTGAATGCTAGCTAACACTCTTTCCCTGTTTTATCAAAATCAAACTGGCTTCATTTTTATGACTCTATCAACTTGATAGGGACGTATGATTATGAATATTTTATCTACCCTTCATCGAAATAACCACTGATTATTACCACCGAACACACATACTTGACCCGGCTGATTGATTTGTCATTTATACAGACGAGCCTTTACAAGATGGCAGCACAATGAGAATCTGATTGTCCTTGGCAGCCGGGAGGTGGCGCGCTTGCCCATCTTCTCCTTTCTGATTCGCCATCCTCAGACTGGCAAACTTCTCCATCATAACTTCATCGCCGTGCTCCTCAACGATCTCTTTGGTATCCAGGCGAGGGGAGGGTGTGCCTGTGCGGGACCCTATGCACATGTAAGTGCTACTAGGATTTAGATTAAGATTCAGATTCAGATAAGTGGGGAATATGGGTCTGGGTGCATCTGAGATATCTCATCATGGACCAAACCTCCTACTAAAGTGACTTGATCATGATATTAATTTGAAAAAGAGGGATCTTTATCAATATCATTATACTTGCCTTTAGGTTTTTTCTAGAATGACTGTATGTGGGGGGGGGGGGTCTTCAAAAGCTATTAGATAGCTCCTAACATTATTGAGACTAACTATTGATAGAGATAATTACCATTTGATACAAGCATATGAAATAATGCAAAAGCAATAAAAGCAATTCCATTGAAAATTTGAAGATGTTACAATATTGCAGATTTGCAGTATCTTGCTGTAATCATGCAATCAAGTAGATTGTACCATCGCAATTGCTTGCACTTATGAAATGATAAAGTATACACAATATGAATGCCAGTGTCATTCTAAGTTCAAGGTCACCACTGTCAGAAAACATGATTCGATGTTTACTCCCTTAAACGATGAGGTACAGTTTAATCCCGATTGGGGTGCACTGACTGTACTTTTGAGCTTATCTGTCACCACTGTGCCCCTCTTCACTTGCATTAGTAGACTAACTTACACCCCATCGAGGGATCAATGTGCGGAAAACTGGATCTCTGGGGTCGATGAAACCCCTGATTAAGCCAGATATCCTAATCTCATCGTATTAGGAAAGCGAGTAGAATTTATAAAAAATTGTATCATTCCGTAATATTCTTGATGTCTTTTGATCAATTTGCGCTTTTACAAACATCCCAATAAATGCCTCTAAATCTCTTTTGGTGGTATACTTGTGAGCAGCTGTCAAACATATAGCAGGGATTGAAATAGTACCTCGTGAAAATCTGCTTAAACTTAAAGATAGAATTTAAAGACGAACTGGAAGACTTTACAAGGAGGATGGTATAGAACGGGAAAGCGTAGAAAAATAGTGCAATCGACCTTCCGATTGGGCTATGATATGCCACTATTATTGATCCTGTTTTATATTTGACGTGTTTTATAATCATAACGAATTTGTCTCATTTCTTTCCGTTTTTTTATTTACCAGGACTTGCTAGGAATCACAGAGGAAAACGCCTTAAAGTTTTTTGAGCTGATTCGTGAAGATAGGAAAAACAAATGTAACGAAGAGCCTCTGGAAAGTGTCCGGTAAGACCATTTTACCAGTGTAAATAACATTTATGACATTTATGTATTGAGTCGTTTTTTGAGTTTTTTGTTTCCTTTTCGTTTGATTACTTTGGGAAGCAAATGATAACGGATGATTATTAGTCTTTTTTTCTCTCAGTAAATGAATAAACAAAATATACGTCTATATTAAATCAAAGATTTTGAATGATTGTAAATTAACTTGAACTAAGAGGTTTAAAATCGCTGAGTCACTTTAAATCCATGTTCTTCCTTTCCGAGAATCTCTTAGATCTCGACCTTCGCATGCGTAAAAAAGGTTGTCCCCACTCCTACCTACTCTGTATTTTGTATGAACTCTGTTGTGCACAACCTCAAGGATAATAACAGCTTCTGTACTAGTTAATTTATGAAAATGGATCATAATCGTCAAATTCAGAACAGGGTTTCCATGCCCAGGGTGCGAGCCAAGATCTTGAAACCCAAACTGAAAGAACCACCAACGAGTTCCGTTATCATGAGAAGACCTCACAAAATTATTCACCACTTAGTAACATGTATCAATATCATTTTTTCTTAAAACTAGACCTGGATTTGTGAGAATAAACTTGCCTTACTTCGCTCCTGATGACGTCATTGATTACGTATTGACAGCTGTCGACCTCGTAGCTACACACGGATGGAAAATGCTTCCCCAGGTTAGTCTCCTTACTAAACTACCCATAAATTATTTAGTACCTGTGTACTCAATTATTATTAATAGATTTTATTCAAACATCCATATTATTAAGAAGGTAGTGACATTCTAGCTATAAAATGACGCTCAAGTGCACTGAACAGGAGAATTATATGGATATGGTATGGCTTAATACTGTGAAGATCTTGGAAGAAACTGGAGATTATTTGAGAATGGTACCGGGTGTTGACCTATGAGTATGTTATTCAGGGGAAGTATTCATTCTGTTTTAATCATTTTAACAAGTATAGACCTTGACTTGAGCATGAGTTATAATTGCCTTGTAATAATGTAATAGATGTACCATAATATCTTTATTACGAAAGCGAGTTGGGGCTTGTTAATTTATGGTTTATTTAATTTCGTCTATAATCAGTAAGACCTTGTCATCCTCGTAATAAATCATGGCAAAAAAACGAACCTGCAGAAGAAGATAATTCCTTGTCATCATCTTGTGGGCGTTACTTCGAAGTGTCAAAGCTCAGCTCTGAAAATGAAGAAGGAACAAAGGAAAAAAAAAGTGGAAATTCTATTTTAAATATTTATTTTTTCCTTTCAGTATCACCTTGATGTACAGACCGGTTCCTGGACTCATCGTCAATGGAAAGACACGGAAAGTGGTCCCGGTTACCAGAGTCTCTTCCACATCAACTATCAACAAGGATCCTTCAATTTCCAAGGCGCTAAAGACACCTCTCCTGTCTGCCATCAGAAGATGTCGTTCATGGTAAATACAAGATTCATTACCTCATTTTCATTTGAAATCTCTATCCCTATATCTATTCCAACTATGTTCCTTAAAACAGTGATCAACGATAATTAAAGCTTACAAGACTATAGTATTAAATAGGGTTAAATATTCTCCACATATTTTAATGAAAGATTGCTAGATGCATTTGCTATAAAGCGTTCAACATAAGAAAAACTATTGTTTTTGATATAATTATAATTTGATTTCTATGATGAATTTTAAACTGATATGACCAAGCACAGACAGGTCAAGCTTGACAAAGTATAAGACTGCTTTAGATATCAATTAATGTTTGTATCTTTTCTATGGCACAGTATGCATTATAAATTCATAGTAAATTCGGTTATATTATTCACAACATACCCTTTTTGTCTCTCTTGCAGGCCTATCTTGAACTTGCCATGGAAGAATTCGAAAAAGCAGAAAGCGGTCACATGGTAAGACAGTTGTTTTTCATATAATGTAATACATCATATTCTAATATATCGTGATGAAACGTTGTTATGCATAACAGGACGGTTTAAAGAAGAACGAAAACAATTGCTTCATGCCATATCATGACAGACAATATTAATTATCGTAGATATGTCAGATTTTTTTCTTCTCATTTCGACTCATGCATTGCCATTCTACAAATTTTCTCGAAGAAATATCTAAATAAGTTTCGAGATAACATTTGGAACGGCTGTACAAATTCTAAGTTTTCTAAAAAGAAACTTTAGCTGTTGTCAAGTAAATTATCATCCCTTTCATCTTTCGTGTTCCTCATTAACAGGCATGCGAATCCCTAAACGATGAAGAGGTCATCCTAGCTGATTACCAACAGTTCTTATGGTTCCTTCAACCCTGCGAGGCTGCCAGCTCTCTCATGGCTCTTTCCTGGAGTGATCATGAACCCATGGTTGAAGATCAAGACCGAAACCTCGACGTCCCATCAGATGACATCCTTGCAGGCAGTATCGACGCCCTCTACTGGCCAGAGGACGGTTCCAACGTGCATTCTTATCCTGATGAAGTAGCCACGGTACCCACCGATGTGAAGCCCTTGAGATCACCACCACCCATTGCGCCAGTGACTTACGGATGGGTTCCATCTTCGCCTTACTATGATGACACTGCCGTTGTACCTGACAGGGATTCCATGATGACATTCTCTTTCCAGGACAACTATAATCTCTACGGTAGCGACGTCACGTCTCATGGTGGTACCTACGGCAACTGGATGAAACCTCACAAAGCTGATGATATCGGTTACGTGAAGGGGATTGACGACCACGACGGGGTGACGACTGGTGCTAAAGGCTACGACTATCGACGGGTCCATAGTCACGAAAGTGGGTACAGCACTGATGATGAAGTTTATTGAGCAATGTGGTGGTTTGGAGGTTCTACCTGTCCTGGTTCATGTATTTGTGGCATGTATTCATATACAAGGTCAGACCTCAGCCCTTTTTTGCAGATTTACTTCTCTTTTGCACTAGCTTTTGTTGCTAATTTGCTTTGCAGAATTGCTTTTCAAGCGCCTGACGAAATGAAGCACATTGAAGTTATATCAACCGATACTTTTGCTTGCGAATTATTGGTTATGTTGTCCTTTGAGGACCGTGCTTGTGAAACCATCGCATTTTGTTACATATTACTGTTTTGTACAGTTTTTATTTGCAGTTGCGTTGTGTTGTTAATTGCTTTGATGTAGGGGAAAAATAGAAAAAGTGCTTGCTTATAGTGTCTTTTAAAATGTACACCGTCACGCGTTGTGCCTCTGAAGTTCTCGAGTCCAAATGCGCAGTGACAAAGTGGCATTTCTTCCCCAACGATTTGTAAATTAATGTTACATTTCATAACGACGACGCAAGAGTGCGTTGTTACAGCCTAATTTCTTTTTCAACCCCTCTCTCGTGGTTAATACCGACACCAAGGCCCCAACTTACTACAGTAGAAGAGAGAAGGGGCTATATAAATACCCTACCAGAGCTTAAGGGTTTCCATGGTTACTGTTCTGTTGTAAATACTGGACATGTATATTCGTCAGTTATTCTACGGTGTTCTTAAGGGGATATACTAAACCAAAACATGTGTTTTTAAAGCACTTCGTCAAACCTTAATGTTATTTAGATAAATTCAATATAAATTTCCATACCAAATATAAATAAGTTTGTCATAAACAATTTGTCATAGTCACCTCTTTTTTTTTTGGGGGGGGGGGGGGTAACTGGAAATTAACGACTTAGAGTGTCTCAAAATGATTTTTTTTTTTGTTGTAAAATCTTAATTTACTAATGAACCCATGTATGTGATTTTTAATTTTGAAATGTCTGAATGGCAGAATTTTCATGCACCAACTTAGAACTTATATGATTTAAAGGATTGTTTATTATATAGTTTCTAGCATTGATTCTGTATGTGGGTGAAAAGAAGGTATTTTATAGTCTTAACGAAAAGTTCTGAAATTACATATTAGGCACGAAATGTATGACTTGAAATGTATTGAGTTATTTCCAAACAAGGACAGTACTGTTATTCGTTAATGCTCAGTTATATAATTCTGTGGATCTCGGTATGCTATCTTATTATGCGAATGTAAATGTAAATTAGGTGGTGAAATTAACATATTTCTTGATAATATTTGTATGTATATTAGTACTTGAATTAAGATGAAATTAAGAGATTTAGCAAAAACAGACATTTTGTAGTGAAACTGATGAGGGTGGTTGTAAATAAACTTGTACTATATGTATAATATATAATGTAAATAATCGTGTACTATGTGTATATAAATTTGGACTATTGTAAAGTTGACATAATATCATGAAGACAAAATGAACTTTTATAAGTCATCTTGAACTGATACGGGGAACTTGATAAGATACGTATATTTTTAAAGAATGGCATACTAAAGAAAACATGGCTCGAAGTATATCTTTGTCATGTATTGATATAAGTTGGCATCGATATAGTCAAACCTGTCTACTAAGGCAACCCATGGGAAACAGAAAAAGTGGCCGCTATAGACAGGTGGCCTTTCTAGACAGAATCTACAACACACATTTCTTTCTCCAAGGAGACAAAATGCACTGCCACTATAGACCGGTGGCCTGTATAGAAAGGTGACTACTACGACAGGTTTGACTGTATACCTTGTAAACTACGTGGCCTTTCCACTGTGCCTTACTGTTACAGCCTAATGTTACTCTAAAAAAGTCATTTATCATGCTCATAATGAAAATAACCATTGTAACACTTTTGTAATTTCTGTCAGTGATCGCTTGTTCTTACAATTGGGAATATTTCTTCTGGATTTCAATAAGAAACTAACTAATTGCTAGTATTTGAATGATAATTGTTTAGTATCAATTTAAAACTTCAGTATTCGTCTTGAACGTCATGTTCTTCCTATTCGTAGGAGTGTAGGTAGAATATTGAAATGTTACGGGTGGATGTATATCACAATCGTGTTCTTGTAATATATTTACAATTATAAATTTAAAAAAGCAATCCTTCAGCTGTCATTCAGGCATATGATTCCAACAAAATACGATGGAATATCTAACTACTTTTAATTCTGATGATTTCTCCTATAGACATAAGTATTAGTATTCATTGTGTAATCATAATACGTCATTTTGCTACCGATATGACGTGCATGTAGTATAAGCATTGTACATAGTTGTAGAATAATTATTTTATCAGCTATTTATTACACAAAGTTTGTGAATAACCATGTGAAGATGTGAGTTTTTAAGTAATTCAGAGACTAGAAAATCATTCAAGAACCATAACCCTTTTAAACAGTCCAACGTCTTATCGGAAAATAAAGTGAGAATTATGAACAACAAAACGAAGAATACTTCTTTTCTTGTTCGTATTTGATGTCTCAGCTTGTGTATACAGATGTGACGGCCTTTACCCAAAATAGGTTCACTGTTTTTCTGTTATTATTATCATTATTGAAAGACGGAAGCCTTTACAAAGTTTGCCAAAGTATTTAATCATACTACGAAATAAGGTGTTCTTCTTTGTTTTTCTATCAGTGGTGTGTTATTGTAACGATTCTTCGTGTATTCGATTATCACGTTAATATCATAATTATGAAGCAGTCTTCTCTTTAGACCAGCTCGAATATACAATAAAATGAAGATGTGGTCAAATTAAAAGCGGGTGTTTGTGGTGGTCATTATGTTCATGCGTGTGTCAAATGTTAATGAATATTATCGGTTCTGCAATATCACAGTAGGAAAAATATATTTAAAAATGAACACTTCACTGTTTCATAAGTAAGAACATCTCTATTTGGGAGTTAATGTCAGACCCAGTTGTGCTTAAATGCTTTTCGCTCTTGAACCTGTAACTTGCACAGGACATACTAGAAACAACCCAAGGCTTCAAAAGTGTTCAAATGAAATCTCAACTGGTTTCAATATCCACCCCTAACTATCTTACGCATTTTAAGTGGTCGAAGTAGAACTTCATCTTTCTAAGTATGTAAATGTACGACTGAGAAAAAAGTGTTGTTTTACAATTTCGTGAGAGACAAAGTGAGGAGTTAATTGGAAACACAAATGGAAGCAAGTGGATTTGTGTTTTAAAGAGAGTGGAGAGAGAGAGAGAGAGAGAGAGAGAGAGAGAGAGAGAGGTAGAGAGAGAGAGAGAGAGAGAGAGAGGGTCTGCTCTTCAAAGTGCGTAGCCACGGATTAGTCGCCCCTAAAATGCCGAGCAAACGAATAGCAAGGAACACAAGAGAAATGAAATTAGACAACCAAAAACTTCTATGGGTATAATTTATACATGTATATAAATCTAAGTATATACATGTATGAAATAATTTTTGGTTGTTTGAATGTTTAGAATATGTAAATCGTCATTCATGATAAGGCTAGATGTAACCACATTCATGCATATGCCTCTGTGAAGCGCCTCGATACGAACTATTTCATTCCCCCGTTACAAATATATATATATCTTAATAGTCATAATTCAAATTGCATACATTGCTAGGTAGGAAAAACATTTTGGCTCGCTCTACCTAACACCCCTAATTAATATATGTAATTCGCATTCTGAGTTTCTGACTATTGAAATACAATTATTCGTAACAGAATGATGAATGAAATTATTCTTATCGAGGCACTTAAGTATAAATTTGGTTACATTACGAAAACGGCCTTTTCACTTCATGATAGAATAATTTAGTTAGAAGAATATTATGGGGTTGTTCCACACCAGAATAAAGAAATCAACCCCCCACCCCCCCCCCCTTCCCGCTCTTTCCCCTCGGGTATCTCATTTATCTCTTTAATGATGAAGGAAAATGAATATGAAAATCAGGGCGAATTAAATTCACCATAATGTTATTAGAACTATTGATTATGTAGCTATCAAAATGGCGCGCAGTTGTGAGATGAGAGATTATGACATTAATTGGACCTCAATGAGCAATATAGGTTGGAATTTCTTAGCTCGCTCGATAACGAGTATGCCACTTTGTAGTGTAACTTGTTTAATATAACTGTTGCAGATATGAGTATAATCTCTGTGGGGAGGAATCTCAATGCTCATGTAAAGCCCTCCCCATCCACATCTTTATCTTTGTGCCCTTATAGTTAATAGTGGCGGATACAGGGGGGCCGAAACGGCCGCGGCCCCCCCTATTGGAGGCGCAAAAAAAAAAAAAAAAAAAAAGGAGAAGAGAAGAAAAAAAGGAGAAGAGAAAAGAAAGAAGAGAGAGAGAAAAAAAAAAGGAGAAAAGAAAAAGAAGATACCCCCCCCCCCCCCCCCACCTCACCCCCTTTCCGGACCGAATTTGTGTTCCCAAAATCTCCGATAAAGGGTTACTTTTCACGCAACAAAGTCTGGCCCGTATGTTTATGCCCTAACAAAATAACTCTTATTTATCTGTTCCATATCCTCGGCAGTTTTTCAGCGGTAGTAAAATGCTCTAAATAAAACAGCTGAAACAGATTACCTTTTCTTTAGACGCAATTTTATTTGGTTTATGAGAAGGGGTATACTCGATGTGTGAGCAATGAGTAGTGTGCAGGAGAACGATTCCGGGATGGGTGGGTCAAAAATGGGGCGAATCTCTCCGACCATCCACCAGATATCTCACAGTCGAAGAAGGACGATGAAGCAAAAAAATAGAATAAAATGAAATCCTGGGAATTAAATATCAGCGATAATTCCACCCTTTTCCCAGGGCTCTCTCTCTCTCTCTCTCTCTCTCTCTCTCTCTATGTGGGGGTATAGGCGATGCGAGGTGGAGGTCTAAGGGTTCCAACCCGTCTGTAAATTGAAAATACCGTTTTCGGACAGCAAGGAGCCAATAAAATCATGTGCGGGTAGCGAGATGAACAAAAATATAAATGATATACAGTGCGTCCCAGAAAAAACGAAGCCGAGAACTATCGATGTTTTATCACAACTTAGTCACATTTATAATTGATAAATGACACATATTTGGAAAGCTTAGATCCTCCTCTTTCATTTGATGCAACTCATATGATGCATATTTCATGCACGAGTGATTAAAATGAATAGAGGGAACCAAAAAGTCATTTGGCGGGCGGTATCTGAATTTCAGAGAAAATCACATTTCACCTCAATCATGAAAAATGAGCAAGGAATGACAAAGTTCTGTTTGTTTAAAGTAGTGCTTGCATTTCCATAATTTTATAAAACGATTTCTTTTTTTCTGGGACGCACTGTAGTGTATCTGATCACGAAAATAAACTTTCACCCTCTCCCCAGTTAATTTTTTTTTCAAGTCCCTTCCATTGTCCAATTAAAGGAAATGGGACATTAGGATTTTTTTTCTCCAGAATTCATTGATATTACTTTTTAGCCTAACATAGATTTTTAGGGTACATAATGTCCCGCCCCCCCCCCCCCCCCCCTCTCTCTCTCTCTCTCTCTCTCTCTGTATGTCTGTCTTTTATTATTTTATTTTTGTTCTCTCTCTCTCTCTCTTAAGCTAAAAGGGTCGCTGGCGCTTCGCCCCTCTCAGAACCGCCCGTGCACGGTCAGATGGTGTGAATGCGGTGTATTGTACGTAGCTAGTGGGATTGGGTATAATTGCAAGGAAGGAGTAAAATCAATGGATTCTCAAGAGAAATCTGACGATTTATTTTAATATGAGATCGAATACAATCACATCAAGTAGGCCTATGCCTGTTCATGCAAGTTTATCAAAGGCTGTTAACGAAGGATAATCCTTTGTTTCGAACTGCAACTTTTGATGCTAATTGATGCACGAATAAATATGAATATGAATAAATATATTTCAATAAAAAATATAGCTCGATGTGATGAACTAATGGGAATAAGAGATCACTTCGTAACGCCTAGCCCAGGTTGCTTTTTCTGACGTTCATTATTGATAACTTACAACTATCAACATGATGATACGCCATACCATGGTACAGTACAGACATCGTAGTAAGTCCTTGGTGCAGACCCATTGTTTAAAAAAAATGCTAAGGTCGTTTTGTTAATTATACTTTAAATATATTCAGAGATATCAAAGCTAATCTTTCTTTTCCAGGGTGTGTTTTTTTCATTGTGGATGCATATAACTTACAAGAAAATAGAAATTCGATTTATTTCTCAATCATATAATTTCAAGTGATTATGATAAATCTTGTCATTCTAAATCCTTACTATTGATGAGAATATGTCACGGTGAAATTAGCATATCATGCGCGATTCATCTTTTAATTTGGCTGCAAAGCTGTGAAGAAAAAAATTGATCGAATTGAAGAATACTAGCAAAGCAATATGGCCTAATTAAAGTGTGTCAACTGCAAACAAAGTATGATTTGCGAAAGTCATAAAAAACTGCGTTCTATTCAAATTGATTCGGCCATATGTATATCTTGGAGTCAAATACGGTGATCCTTTAATCATCCGAAAACGTATTAATGAAAAGAAACGAATTGCAGTCATGAACCTTAGATAGGCCGCTATACAAAGTTCATAAAATAATGATAAATGTCTGCTGATAAATGGTGATGAACAATTTTATTCCTCCACTATATCTTTCGTTATTTTGTGAACAATTACATCTATTTGTATATGAAATATCCTCCTATTCATTTTTTTGAAATTGTCATCTGACCTTCCTGTTAAATTGCTTCTAGTCCAGGGAAAAAAATGCCCCCTAGATTGAATACCACAAAATAATAATTCTACAGCATATTCTTCATGTTTTCCCGACTAATCAGTAATGCTGTCTTAATTTCCGCAATATGGCTAACTAATAAGGTCATTGTAATTGTTTTTACAAATGTATTTCCGTGATTTCGTATCACTTTATAACACGTTTATAAAACGACAATTGACCTCATACAAACATTTGTATATTATTTCCGGCAACTCCAAATATTTATGCCACCCAAATTGACCACATCATAAATGTATTTGCCACCGTATGTATGCGTATGACCCTTCATATTGATGCGTAATAATTTTGTCTATTATTATAGACAGCGCTCCCTTGAGTTTGTTCTTCAAGGGGCATCTTCACTGCTTCGGGAAATTAGCATTACATAAGATTACGTAACATATTGAAGCTCACTCATCCCTATGCAAATGAGTGTAGCGAGTGAAGGAACGAACAGGCGTTGTGTCCTTCCAAGGCCCTCATGTAAATGTGTGTGGACACAGACTGACCATTGTATGTGTCGCTGTGAATGTATGTTCGTTCATACAGAGTCTATGTACGGGATATTTGGAAACGGGTGGTGAGGGCATTGTTGCCATACTTTGTATAGCTGTATAGGGGGGCATTCTATAATCGACAAAAGGATTCTTTTCATTCAGCTCAAGTTCAGAACTTGAAGATTCTTTCATAATGAGCGAAGAGGAACACATTTACGAATTCAACCGCGATTATGAAGAGAAATCTTCAACAGATTCGAAGCGATCCATTCCACCAATAAGCACATTTACCAAGGGAACTGGTAACGGCACAGGTAAGAATTCATGTTGGTAATGTCCTTCTCAAAAGTGTGATATTCCATTTAGTAAAACGGTATTCCTGTTTTGCCTTCTTAGCTAACTAATGTTGGCTTGATGTGCTTGTGTGAGTTGAGATAGAACGTCTGTACTGCTTCCGTCATCGGCCTAGCCACACTGCACTGCTGACCAGTGTAGATTGACGACCAGCTTCCACAGCCTAGTGCGCGTTCTGTGGTAGAATGGTCTCAACTTCTCAAGAATTCTTAGGGCCCAAAGCTTTTCCAAATGTTCATCATCTTCTCCCCCAACCCATCTCAGTCACATCCTCTAACATTCATGGATATGATTGTTTTGGTCTGAGCACGTGTGATTGTTGTGACCCTGGCATGCGAGAGTGAATGTAGTGCGGTGTTTTTGCAGTCAAAGTTACGTAAGTTGTCGTAATTTCTTCGGTACCGTTCTATAGCGGCATACCGCTGTAGAGGACAAAACACAATTACGTATGCAAACGCCGCGACGCCATATTGAGTCGTTGCGTAAGGTTGTGTAACATTCATGTTGGGGTTGGTCAATGAATATAATTCTTGCTCCCCTTTGAGGTTGACCAGTGGACTCTGGACTGTGCGGGAATGAATGAAATTTTCAAAGACAAAATACATTTCTGGAGTTAAGTTTGATATGACATTGTTGCGGCATTATCTTTCAAGATATAGCCTGGGCATTGGTTTTTCTGGGCGTTGACCATGTCCATTTATATCTGTACAATATCGTCCGTTTCGTACTGGTCAAGCGAAAGAAGCCATTGTGCATGATGAGTAACTGCATTTGCCTGAAGCAACCATTCGTGAGTGGGGGTGCATAATTATAGATGGTACATAAATTATATCCAATATAATATGATTTGACAAGATATTCATTCTCATTTCTGAGGATTATTATTTTTTTTTTTCATTTCTTATTTATGACGAAAGCAGAATAAAACTGAGAGTAAAATAAAGTTATACACTTCAAATAGATATTTGAACTAAATTTTTACCCTGTATGAGCATGATGAGGATTGGTTTGATGAGCTATATGTGATCAGGGAAATTGAATGGCCCTTGACAAATCTTTAGACTTGCTGGGTGTACGTCATCATACTGGTAATTCAGGTAATCATTATTTTCCTTTTCCCACCTTGAATATATAATACATGTATTCCGTTTTTTTTATTTTTTATTTGAAACTTTGTAAACGAAAAATAATATATTCGTTTAGTGTATGTAAGAATTGTAATCGCAACCTGCTTTGTTGAAATCTTTCTGTGATTTATATACATGTATATATATAAATACATGTATACGTTTTTAAATATTTAAAAATACAGAGCTTTCTAAGCGAATTTGTGTGTTTTATTGTTCCATTTGTATAAGCTAATCGAATATTGCCTTTTATATTATATTTTCAGAAATATATGTAAATTACTATCGATATTTAAAAAAAAATTAATTTAATATTTTGTATGATAATGATTTTTTGTTTGTTTTTTGCTTTAAGTTGTGTCAGGAAAGCTATAACTTGGCGAAATAGATGAAATGTGAACGAAAATGGGACAAAGTGTAAGAATAGGCAACATTTTAATCAAGTGATGTGAATCTGAAGGTAATGAATGCACATTTAACTCGGAAGTTTTGTTGAATACTTTGAGAGCATCAAAACGATGTTCTCGCCTGATATCAAGTGTCATTGATTGCATGATTGAATGGGTCTCGACGGTCCGTATTGAACATAACATTCTTGGCCTAATTATCAATTTGCTGGTAGTTTGTGAAGTTAAAGGTACTATGTCCCATTTGCAGGCCCAAAAAATGAAAAGATTAAATTCCAACGGCATTTGAAAGACAGTACTAATTTAGAACTTCCCTCAAAACAAAAGGGCTTGAAAATGTCTTTCAGTGGGATAATAATAACGACCGTTAGTTGTCGAACCGACTTAAGTAATTGCAATCACCTAAGTAATAGTCTGATTTTCAGACCCTTTTACCGAATGGTCCTACGTTTTGTGCTGCACAAAGATTCAATCAGTTTAATTCCGGCCATTACAAGTAGTGACTAGTGGGTTATTGATGTAGACAAAATTAATGCTCATGTACCTATTACAGCAGTGTTATTACCAAAGAAAAAAAGATAACAGTCAGTCACTCAATAGTGTCTGATAGTGAGGTCTAGAAGGTAAACGGGTTTCCTTGCATAATTCGAATACTACATGTACATGTAGGACACTGCTAATATTAAAGTTCACAGATAGGACATACATGACATATTCATAATTCCTGCAAAGTTCTACAGAATTTGATGTTGGCTGCAAAAGGGACAAAGTATCTTTAACGAAAATTAAGAATGTAGAGGTATCTTTTTCGAGTGGTTTAAGCACTTGACTTGAGATTCGAAGGTCGTGGGTTTGAGCACAGAACCGTGGCGCTAATGTGAGCCTACTTTGGCAAAGTGTTAATTTATTTAGCACTCTCCACCCAGGCGTTGAAGGGGTATCTGTTACATGACTTGTGTAAAACCTTGAATGCTGCACTACGATATTGGTAGTTTATATAGATTAAAGCGGGAATCTGTTTCTTTATCACTCTGTGTGGTGAATATGAGCGCTTAACAAAAAAATTGTAGAAAATTTGGAAAAAATGGACCCATGTTTACTGTTTAGAGGTTTTTGGGGTAAAAATGGGACCCATGTTTAGGGATTTTTGTGTGAAAAAAGAGCGGCACACCCGGCCAGGGAAAAATGACTCTAACAATTTTGGGGGCTACTTTTCAAGCGTGCTGGCATGAAAACAACACTTTACAATTTGTTTTGCATTGAACTCTATGCAAAATTTGGGGGCTCTTTGGGGTATTTCGGGGTCTAATTCGCCCCGAGCCCCCGTGTATTTTTTCCCTGCACACAGGGGCGTCGCCAAAGGGTGGGTGTGGGGGTGCGACACCCCTCCACCTGTCAGGATATTGTCGGTAAAATTGCGCTGCCGTCGGGAAAAAAGAGAAAAGGGGGAGGGAAAAAAAGAGAGGGAAAGGGAAAGAAAAGAAAAGAGAAAAGGAAAAAGAGAAGAAAAAAGAGAAAAGGGAAACAAAAGAAACGGGGGGTGAAGAGAGGAGAGAGGGGGGAGGTAAGAGCCTGAGAAAGGAGGAGTGGGAGTAAAAGAAAGGGGGTTTGTGGGTGGAGTCGTCTCGTCAAGGAAGCAAGAAAGACATGGGTAAATAATTGCTGTGTCGGGTCAGCTGTGTCGGTATTCTTGCTCGATCCTCGTGTACTATATCAATGCAGAAGTTTGAAGTCGGTGAGATGTATATTGTCGGTCGGCCGACAAGTTTTTTTTTCCTACGAACTGTGACTTTTTATCCGCTGTGACGACTACGAGAGTAACTACAATACTTGTATTTTCTCGAAGTTTCACTTTCACATAATATCAGCTAAAGAAATCAGAGGTTTAAAATTTTCGGGGAAAATAATTCAAACAAGGATTAAGAGGCAACAACGGTACGAATCGTCTTCCTTTCTCTATATTTTGATGAAACGCCAAAATGTCCGCGCTTCGCGCGGGTGGGGAAAAATTCATTTAGACGAGCCGAGAACGGTAGAACGAATCGTTTTCTTTCTCTAATAATTTGAGGAAACGTCTAAGCTTCCGCGATTCGCGCAGAGGGGGGGGGGGGAAACTGATTCCAGATAAGGATTAAGAGTCGAGAACAGTACAACGAATCGTTTTCCTTTCTCTATACTTTGATGTAACGCAAAAAATTTTCGCGCTTCGCGCGGTAGAGGAAAACTTCATTTAGACGAGTCGAGAACGGTTCAACGAATCGTCTTCCTTCTCTCATAATTTAAGGAAACGTCAAAGCTTCCGCGCTTCGCGCGAAAGGGGGAAACTGAATTCAGATAAATAGAGCTTAATTAGAGTCGAAAACGGTGTAACGAATCGTCTTCTTTCTATAATAATTAAATCAAACGTCTAAGCTTTTCGCGCTGGAAGGGGGAAACTGAATTCAGACAAGGATTAAGAGTCGAAAACGGTACAACGAATCGTCTGCTTTCTCTAATAATTTAAGGAAACGTCAAAGCTTCGCGCTAAATGGGGAAACTGAATTCGGACAATAAGGGCTTATTAAGAGTCGAAAACGATATAACGAATCGTCTACTTTCTCTAATAATTTAATGAAACGTAAAAACTTCCGCGCTTTGCGCGGGAGGGGGAGCACTGAATTCACGTAAGGATTAAGATGAATTCAAATAAGGATTAAGAGTCGAGAACAGGACACCGAATCGTCTGCTTTTTCTCATAATTTAATGAAACGTCAAAGCTTCCGCGCTTTGCGCGGGAGGGGGAGAAATTAAATTCAGACAAGGATTAACATCGAGAACGGTACAGCAAATCGTCCACATTTTATAATAATTTAATGAAACGTAAAGCTTTCGCACTTCGTGCGGGAGGGGGGGGGGAACTTCATTCAAACAAGGATTAACAGTCGAGATCGTTACAATAATTCGTCTTCTTTTCCTAATAATTTAAGGAAACGTCTAAGTTTCATGCACGCTTCGTGCGGGAGGCCTAACACCGACACCCCCTAATGAGGGCGCTTCGCGCGCTCTTTAAGTGATTCGCTTGCTCACTACCGCCCCTCCCTGAAATAAGATCCTAGCTCTGCACCTGCATTAAAATATATAGCTTTGATGTTGACTAAGTTGACGAAATAATTCGTAAATTTATGTCGTCGAGGAAAATGAGCATTTGCGCATACGCAATTACTATAGATAGTCCATAGGAAAAACAATTTAGCATTCGGCCCCGGGTTTATAGGGTTAAATTTGTAGATATTGGGACATTTAATTTTGTCGGTAATTGGTGGCTAGTTTTGTCGGTAATCGTTGGCCTCTACACCCACCCCCCCCCCCCACTGAAAAAGGTCTAGCGACGCCCCTGCCTGCACACCCCCGTATGTCTTAATATGGGGGATATACACCTCGTGATCCGAGCCCGCCCCCTCCAAAATTAATACGAGACGGCAATTAACCCGTTGATATTCATCTACCCCTCATTTCCCTCCTCTTCAAGACCACTCTGCCACTTTCAGATGGTTACCTAGAGATGTTAAATAAATATTTGCTGTTATAGTTTATCACTAAAAATAAAATCAGAAGAATCTGACTAACAACACTATAAAAGTGTCTATATATTCCTCGTGGTGCGAGTCCCCCTTGCGTGTTAAGATCATCAGATTTCCCATAGGATGGGACTTACACTTAAGAGGTATCTTTGTCAAGTGGTTTAAGCACTCGACTTGAGGTTTGAAGGTCGTGGATTCGAGCACTGAACCGTGGCACTCACAATGTCATGTGTAGGGAAAAATCCTTAAATGCTGCATGTACCGATATAAACCGTGGATATATCATAGTTTCTTTATCGCTCTGTGTGGTGGATATGAGCGCTAAACAAAAAGCTACCATTGCTATTATTAGTAGTATTATCATCATCATCATCATCATCATCATCATCATCAGCTGCACTGCTTAAGCCAGGGTAATTATGCTGCATTATTGTAGAGCGCTTAGAGACTTCTGACAAAGTGTTAGGCGCTATATAAGCACTGTAATTATTTTATTTATTTATTTATCATCATCGTCATCATCATCATCGGTGCTCAATATTGATTGAAAAGTTGTAAGTGCCTATTTAAAGTGACGTTTAGAAATATCCCTCGAATATTGCCTGTCGGAAGATTGCATACATAACTAGTACATAATACTTTATTAGTAAAAACAAATATATAAATGTTCATCGAAAAGTTTTGTTTTCTTGTAATTCGTGACCTCAAATGAATCATTTTCTAGATATTATGCTGATACGTATTACGTAATTTTCAATAATCTAAGCAGATTCTTTTATCATACCTTTGCAATTCATGTCCTTTGTTTTTCAACTTCTCACAGATTTTTAAATTGATAATTTAATATTTATTAAATTAAGCACCCTGGCTCCAATGTGTACAGTATGTTGTAGATAATAATTTAATGTGTCCTACATTTGGGAAGGCAAGATGTCATATGTGAATAACTGATGCTATTTAGTATTTACCCCCAAAAAAATACAAAATGAAGCACAGAAATGAGACGACAAACTTGAATGACTCATTTCCATCCGTTTTTTCTTAATTAATTGTTGAGACAGAAGGATACCCCACGACACTCTACAATTCTAAAGACGACTCCCAGTCGATGGCTAATCTTGAAAGCAACAACAATGACAGTAGCAACACTGACAGTTCTTCGGAATCAATTTCGATCGCCTCCCCGTCACAACAACAAAAACTTTCACAACCTCAAGAGACGCAACAGCAGCCAACGCAACACCGACACTTATTGCAGCAACAACAACCACATGCTTACAACACCACGGCTGCCGGTTTCCCGTATTCCAACCAGGTTTTAGTCACACGTTCGTCACAAGAGACAAATGGTGTTCAGGCGTCTCAAATTATCCACAGTGGGGGTATTCCAGCTGCAATGGTACCAGCAGGGATGTCTTTACAGGGCCACACCGTCATACCTTTCATGACATCAACATCTGCACCAACGCAAGGTTAGTTCATCCAGAACTATAACCATTCTTACCAATTGTGTCATTTACCCTCGTCCCACTCCAATAATTAAAACCAGATGTTTTATAAGCTTGAATTTTACGATGCCTGAGTCACCCTCTTGGTGCAACATAAGGGTCATCAATTTAATTTCGTTTACTTGCTACATGACGTGACAGTTCAGACTTGAAAACATCTTGTATATACAGCTACTTAAATTTGACATTCTAAGACAATCCCAAATATTGAGATAATTACATCAATAGAAAGCTTTTAACCCCCAGAATAACACTAAATGTTGTCCAACCGACAAATCAAGTTCAGAATGATGAATTCATGCGAGTACCAAAATCTCGAAGTCTGTAGCACGGAATTGCACTGTCATGACTGTGCCTCGCACGCGTAAATGTAGTGCCATTCGATAATCTGTGGAAATGATCCAATCAAGGGGTCTACAAAATGCTATCTTTCACGATGGACAAGTTTTATTTTGGTCATGTGAATTTGATGGATTGTTACTGATGACAATATGAAATGTTTCGCGTAAGAGCAAAATCCAACTTTACAGATCTCTTTCCATATCCAGCAGGTTTAATACAGACAGGTGGCCCTGACCAGATGATGCAATACTCTACCTCAGCCATGCATCTTTTGACCTCCGCAGCTCAACCCGTTTACAGCATGCCAGCTCCAGTCCAACCTAATTCCAGTGTCATTTATGTTAATGATAGTATACCAGTACAACCTACAGTTTTACCTCACAATATCGACTTGCAGCAACACTTACAACAGCACCATCAGCCACCAAAGAATGGTAAGAAGCTGCTGCTTTTACCCTCGATAGTTTTTTGTGTTGTTGAATTAAAGAAATAAAAATAGAGAGATAAAAGAAAACGTAGCCGCACTGGAGATGTGCAAACATTTAGAGACACATCGGAGTGACTAGTATGGAAGAAGTCTCCAAATCCTGTACACTGTATATTAACACTGTTTTCAAAGCACCATGACGTTTAACATAGTTTTATCAATATCTTTAAGAACATAATTCTTTATATTTTAGTGTTTTTAGTCTTGTACAGGAATGAAAACAATGGGAATGCATGCGCTTGTGCAGTTCTTTACCAATGATAAAGAGTACTCTCTGAGTAATCTAATGTTCAAAGAAAACTAAATATAATATCATGGACTTTAAAAGCATTTTCAGGACTGAGGACACATATTTATTCAGTAATTACCTGGGAATCATTTTTCATTCAGTAATTACATGGGAATCATTTTCTTTAATTTAAAAGTATTGCATTTATGCATGATATCACGAATAAGTGAACATTGACTTACAATCATTCGTAGATACTACAAATACTGATAATATTAGGCCTACCTGCCCCTCCCTATATCTATTAACAGGATCTGCAGAGGAGAAAAACGATCGAGACGACAATTTGCGGAAGATCTCTCTTGCCACTTTGGTTTCAAATGCTCAAAATATGCAACCACTAGTCCAAGCAGGTACCAATCAAAGACCAGGTCTTCCTCACCTGATGCAACTCAATCCCCCTGCACAGAGCATGTCTTCACTCGGTGGTCCTATCCCACAACATTTCATTCCTGGTCCAGGACCAATCCCAATTCAAGGCTCGATAGCGACTGGTAGCTACGGCAACGCACAGGTTCTACCTCCTCAGCAACAACAACAACAAGTACCAACATCTGTCGTTTGCATGCCACCTCACATTGGACCACCACCACACGGCATGGTTGAACAACCAAATCCAATGATCGGTGCTGGTCCAGGACCCGGTGGAATAGGAATGTCTGATGGTGTTGAAGACGACCAGCAAGGTCATGGTAAGTTAACTTTCGAACTAATGGCGCCACAACTTATTGTTCGATCACTGTCCATAGAAAGATTATGACAAGACATGTAGCTTAAAAAGTCAACTTTTAAAGGGTATTTTAGAAACACTCTTTATGATTCCTTTGTCCAATCTCATGCAGGATCTTCGGCGGGCAGAAGGAACAGCAAGCGACGGGGTAACAAGAGAGATGTCCCTGTTGACGAGAAAGATAATCGTTACTATGAACGAAGAGACCGAAATAACAAGGCCGCAAAGAGATCAAGAGACGCACGGAAAACCAGAGAGGAACAGGTGGGAATGCGCGCGCATTATTTGGAAAAAGAGAACGATTTCTTGCGCGCGCAGTTGAATACTCTACGTGAAGAAGCGAATTCTTTGAGACTTCTTCTTGCTCAACGCCCTCCTGTCAATCAAATGCAACCGACAGGACAGCCCCCCATGCAGTGATGTCGCATTCATGAAACTCAGAATTGTTATGACAAATAAGACGAACTTGTGGTCTGCGAGATTCTTGAGAAAGGATACAAGTGATGCAAGAAAAATTATGTGATCGTATCATAATGAACTGGGAAAATACATCTGTATCGTTGTTATTAACATATTAATATTAAAATCAGAATTAAAGAAAACAAAAAGTGTCAAATATAAATCTGCAGCTTTTACGTAAGAGGTGTAATTCCTCTCGCCGGTTTTTATTTTATTTATAAAAATGAATTGATTTTAAATGTAAGCACATTCTCTTGGCATTCCGAATCATCCGAAATGCGGATTTAGGGTTTGATTGTGAAATATGTGTACTGATAATATAACAGAAGCGAAAATAAGTTTTGTTATCATTGCTATATTATTGTTAGATAAACCGCAATCAAAGCACTGCCGCAAATTACCTCACACATGATACTTATCGTGGTTGGATCTGTATGGTATCGTACCGAATACGATAGTACGATTTCATTCCCTGTACTGAGAAGTTTCATGATAACGGTGTCGGTGACAGTCGGTGTCGTGCTTGTAGAGTGTCCCAGAACAGGCACGTAGTCAGAGGTTGATTTTTTTTTTTTTTTTTTTTTTTTTTTTGGGGGGGGGGGGGGGCACATACATGTAATTGATCGAGGTCAAAAAAGTTCAACCGATCTTGGGGGAAAAAATGGAGGGCACGTGCCCCCCGTGGATACGTGCCTGTCCCAGAATAACATAAACAGTATCATTTACCCCTGATTGACATGTAATTCGAATTATGTTAGTATTATTCGTCACAAAAATACACTTTTTTTCTAACTCTTGTATATCTGTAAGTTCACCAGTAATCTGTACTCGCGTTCGGGCTCTAATTAATTGGTATTATTTATTGCACCAAATGGACAATTGATTACTAATTGTTGCCTTCTTGATGTGTGCTATATTTTTGGCGATATTTGTCGGAATGTATTGTAAATTCATTTGAATGTTAAATGTAATGCCAAGTTGGATTGAATCCGTCTATGTTTTGTTTTTTCAGTCGTCTTTCTATCTCTTTTTCTTTCTCTTATTATCTTTGTTAATATATATATTTTTTCTTTTTATGCGGGTATATTCTAGAAAATGAAATATATTGTAAGAATTAGTTAAATGTCATTTTTCTTTTCTTCAAAATTCCATCGTAAATTTCGCCTGCCAAAAATTACTTGTTACAAAGTGATAATACCAGAGCCGCAACCCGTCGTATCTTTTTAATAGCATATTTACGTAAATGGAATATGAAATTCAGTAGGCTTCCAAAATAATTAAAACATCAAGTAAGGTCACATTTTGCTTTGCGTGTCGACCTTCTCTGTTTCTTCTTAACGAAGGAATGACTAGGACAATACATAATACTTTTAAAATGCAGCTTTGAGAAATGAAATTAGTTACTTGATATTGTTTTTACATCTTAAACTTGTACCTGGTTAGCTGATAAGAATTATTTCTTATCAAAGTTATCAGATGCGTGAAGTAGAAATCAGTAAAGTGAGATATACGTTGAGCCAAACGACCACCCGACTACCCGACTAGACAGGTGTTATGCTTGCCTTTTTAATTTCATCATGCTTTAGTCGCTATATCTTTCACGAGGTGCCTGAATATCCTCATATTCGGGCAGGAGGTACTGTATTTTTTAGTCATTACTACAAAAAAAGTATCAAAGTTTATAGCCCCAGTTGCGCGCGGTAAATTTCGAAACTGCAGAGTTGATATTCAGGGTTTGCGATCCCATTTTAATATTAAAGCCTATCTGCACTAATTTGGTCAGGAGGATCATTGGGGACCAACGGTCACCGCTAAGGAATTGTTTGCTATATAGAGGGCGCAACTAGCTACAAGTAGTGCAGTGGGGTTTTAATACATCGTTAATTCTGTGTTACATTTTAGCGAGTTAAAACATTAGGGGGGAAATATTGTGCAAGCTCCGTATGATGAATTTATTCCATCCGAACCCAATTAACGGGAATATTAGATCCCGGGACAAAGCAATATATAGTATTACATGAGAAATCATTTCGTTATACCAAAGCCTGTATTACCTAAATAGTAAAGTGTGTTGGTAGTATAGAATTAACAGAGCTCCGTCTTTGGAAGTTTCGATTGACGGTCCAATCTGACTATAAATTAACAGTCGCCCATATTTTATTTCAGGAGTTGGGATTGATTTTTTTGTATTGTAGTACCATGGAGTTTTATACGTGGTTATCTTTCGTTGTGACAAAGTATTATAAAGTTACTTGACAAAGTTGACAAATATGTAGATTTTGTAAAAAGTGTTTCTACTTGGTATTTGGTTAACAATGTTAATTTTTTTACGCAGCTGAATCCCTTTCTTCGTCACTGTTAACTGTTTCTTTTCTCGTTTTTTTTAATGTACACTTGTATTTGTTTTCTGGGTTTATTCCTTCTTCTTTTATACAAAAATTAATTGTGATATTTTACTTGTATTATGAATTTGGGAAATCAAAATGTACACATAATGTGTTGTGTGGAGAAAGTCAGCATATATTGTGATGTTATGTCTTATATTTTTTAAATAGTAAGCATGATGTATTGTACGATCACGGAGAAACATGAAATTATGATAAAGTAAGCCTTTGTGTGTATTTTATTTATATGACATCGATGATATATTGAGAGAAAGTAGGTTGTTTGGGAAAGAAATTTAACCAAAAAAAATAAAATGAAAGAGAGAAATGAGGCGATACAGGAACACGCATGCCTTGAATGATACGATAGTGGGAGAGGGAGAGGGAGAGAGAGAGAGAGAGAGAGAGAGAGAGAGAGAGAGAGAGAGAGAGAGAGAGAGAGAGAGAGAGAGAAAGAGAAAGGGAGAGAATGAAGAAGACATCGGGTGCAATTAACAGCCCCACCCCCTTCACCGATGCCTCTGACTGAATTGATTTGTAGAGGATGAAGGAGTAAGAAAGATACCTAGGCGCTTGCAATATATCTTCTCCATCATCATTTTCTTCCTCTCCTTTTTTTCCTTCTTCTTCAGCAGCGGTATTAGAAGAGCTGTAGAGAGTGTCCCCTCCCACGTGCTAAATTCTATTTTCTTTGTTTGAAAATTATTGGAATTAATAATCTTTATAAAATCGTTTTGTAGTGTGTCTTCTCATTCGGCAACTGAGCCTCAACTCGCGTTACATGAATTACTAAAGGAAAACAAAAACACACATGTACCTTTACGCAAGGGTGCCATTGTCAATGCACGAAACCGTTTTAAAAAAAATTCAAAATAGAACAAAGGGCGTAACATTGGCACATTAAACTAAAGTTATATTATTTGACATAACTAAAGTTATGTAAAAAAAAAAAAGAACAAAAAGTTTTTGCACACTATACTAATGTTTAATCATTAAAGTGCATGATCTCCTCAATACCATACACACATTATCCTCTCATTTTGGGGTCATCTAACTCTCTTCTTTGACCATCGAATAAATAAATACAAAATAAAGGTAATTAATATCTTTTTGTGGTTTTATTCTCATTCATTCAAAATTTCATACGTTCAAGTACATAATTCATGAAACATGTATGAACGCTGTCGAGAAATACTCCAAAATAATCAAGATTCTTGAATTGTAGTACATGTACAGAAATACAGTATTGGGCTTAGCCTCTATGAATTCTAAATCTGGCATTGTTCGTATATGAGTATTTAATGTCACCATTCAAAAGCTGGCTATTCAATACTCTCCCTCTACATAAAGTGATTCAGATATGCTTCCATCACACGACAAATTAATTGAAATCTCAAATTTATATACATTTTTACCTACAAAATGTCCTTAAAGATATCTGTCCACTCTTCAATAGAAAAGTAAAAGGATATCATAACAGAAAAGTGTCAAGTTAAAGCTGCAAAAAATGAATATCCACAAGATACAAATAATCAGACGATAAGTAGCTTTAACAAAGGAATATTCCAAGCAGATCTTAACATTTCATGATGCATTCCTAGCAAATGAAAGCTAGAGAAGATAAAAAGATTTTCTTCTTACTCACAAGGCCCGCCCACAGTCGTATTTCTTAATGGACAAATGTAATGAACAAACATGTACCCTAAATAGACACATTGCATGGAAACTCTTATATTCATCTGATTATTCAAACTAAAATGCAAATATACTAGATAACTAATATTCTGAAAAGCATCTGATCCTTGGGGGGGAAATATATATAACAGATGCAGAAAAGTTAGTACACCGTTTATTCTTACCCAAAATTTAGTTTTGCCTGAATACAGCTATACTCTCCAAACAATTTATTAAAATTATATAATATGGAGTTGGATAAGTAAATTTTGTAAGAAGATGAAGTGATATAGTTATGCATCATATATTCAAAGGGATGAGCAAGAATCATAATATGCTCGGCCAGATGAAGTACAGGCACTAGTCTAATAACAAATGGATTACCATTGCCTAACTTTGGCATACTTATAATCTAACATCATTGACTGTACAACAATTTCTATAGAATTCAATGATGTCTATGCTTTAATGATTCTCTTTACAAATGACAATTTCTTTTTGTTCTTTTCTATCACAATACGTGGTCATTTTTAAGCCAACCATTTCTCATTGAGAATGTAAATTCCACAGTTAGTCTTAGAAATGATATTGCAAGCAGTATCTAAAATGTTGTCACTTTCTTCAAACAAATTTACACTAATCCCACAAGCTAGTCTTTGACTGCTTATTTGTGTGTATGAACTAAGAAGAGAAGATGACAAGAATGGAAAATCATCATGCTACAATCTCTAATGGCATCAAATACTTGAAACATGATAAGCTATGCATACAAAAGGGGAAAAGCTAAACATAAAAAATGCCTTTTTAGCTGAAACACTTTTACAAGATTACTATTACGATGCATTTTCCTTGAATCAGTAGCAAGTTTTTTTAATTATTCGAACTGAATCACAGTTTAAATTCTCTACAAGTTTTAAGGTAAAATTGTTTTATACATACAATAAAAGCTACTTTAGGACAACACAAAGTTCTTCCAACAGTTGTAAAAAGGATTGGAATTCTTTTGATTTTAAGCACATATTAACAACTGAAACCATCGACAATCAGCATCTAAATACAAATTTATAATATTAAAAAAAAAGGGAAGAAACCAAGGATGTCAGGATAGTTTTATTCAAGTTAAAAAACTGTCTCTGAAGTCATATTTGCATACATCATGTCTGGAATAACAAAAAATTGCCTTGCATAAAACCCATTTAATTTTCATTTCTGCAAAATTTTCTCCACCTTATGTGGTTCCAATACTTTTTACGATTTAGGAGAAGAGGGTAAAACTTCATCATCATGAAGCTTGCACGATTTCAAGATTCATACCAGCTATTCCCTTTCTTTAACATAACCTTAATCACCAAAAGGGTACCCATAGTATGTGACCATTATTGCTGAGCGTCAAGTAACGCCTGGCTGGAATGCTCCCCAGGGAGTGGAGATTGTACACACAGTGTGTGCGGGCAAGTATTGAATCCAATGAACGGGGTAATAGTATATCTGTAAAGCGCTTTGAGACACTGTAGATGTATTAAGCGCTATATAAAAGCGGAATATTAATTATTATCATTATTACTTCTGTAGTATAGTTACATTTTATTTAATAATGATCTATCTTAATCCATTGAATTAAAAGTAGAAGTTACTTCATTCACTCACAAGTTTCATAGGCATGTAAAAATATCTGGCCTCCGCTTCAAATCCTTTGAAATATATACCATTCCTTTATCTCCATATTGAAAGGCAACCAAATTTATATATATATTTTTTGTTTAACCTACAAAATTTTGAATGGTGAATATCATATTGGGATTCAAAACAGAATGTTTATTTCATGGCATACCAAATGATTTTGTCTCGAGAGGTTTTTGATGTGCAACTGAACTCTGTTCATGTCACAACTATCGAATCATAAATTAGCATCACAGAGAGGGCATTTCAAATAAACTCCACAAAACAATGGTATATATATATATTATTAACTTGAATGAAAATGAAATTGAAATGAACTTTGAGACCTGAAAAATGTTAATCTCAAGGTAACATGGAAAAATATAGATACTCTAATAGTAATAAGCAAAACAAAATCCTAAATCTTACACCAGTTTAATACCCCCCACACGGTGGAACAGATTTCTCTTACACAAGACTTGATCATACAATAAGATATTAGTCTGATGTATTTCCAAGCTCATCTTCCAAGACGGATGAAAACTTATTGGCATCTGACCAGTCCTGCATAAAATGAAAATGAAAATAATATAGTATTAATGACTGCTTTGAGAGAAATAGTTGTTTTTATACGCTCAAGGGAAGGTTAGAATTGTGCTATTACCCGACAACGTCGACAACAAGATAATATTGTCGGTAAGATCGATCGAGATTCAATTGTATTGAAATTACCGACCAATTCTTCGCACAAGTACGGTATCCTCGATCGCTCAGACCATTTTTTAACATGTAAACCTATGGGGTAACCATGGAGACTGAACTATTTTCCTGGTAACCATGGTTTTTCAGGATTTTAGAACTGTTTTAACCATGGTTACTGGGAATTTTCGGGAACAGTTAAAGTTTATGAATGCAATTTCGACCAATCAGATTGCTGGATTACTTAAGTGAGGTATATAAAACTGTCTACTAACCATCAAAATATTTTTTTTTTTTTTTGCTTTAAAGGTACTATGTCCCATGTGCAGGCCAACAAAATGCAAAGGTTAAATTCCATTGGAATATGAAAGATAGTACTAATTTAGAAATTTCCTAAAGAAGGGGGGCTTGAAAATGTCTTTAAGTGGGAAAATAACGACTATTAGTTGTCAAATCGACTTGAGAGCTATAGGGCCGGTAAGTAATAGTCTATTTTCAGACCATTTTACCGAATGGTTGTACGTTTTAAGCTGCGCAAAGATTCAATCAGTTTAATTTTGGTCATTACAAGAAGTGGGTTATTGATGTAGACAAATGCTTGTGTACCGTTTACAGCTCATGTTACATATGTTATTACCAAAGAAGAAAAACAGCCAGTCAGTCACTCAATAGTGTCTGACAGTGAAGTCTAGCAATGAACGGGTTTCCTTACATAATTTGAATATTAGGACACTGCTAACGTTTCACAGATAGGACATACATGACATATTCATAATACCTACAGAATTTGATGTTGGCTGCAAAAGGGACATAATATCTTTAACCATCAAAATATTGATTTCTTTTTTTTAATTAAGTCTGTCTGAAGGTATATGTAGACTTGTAGAGGACCACCCTCTTGACTATTATCCCTGAAACACAACACCCCCTTCCCCCTTGGACAAGTACCCAGGAAATGAGGGAATTGTCTAAGGCAGGCCTTCTCAACTAGTTTATTAGAAGCGCCAAAACAAAAATGAATTGAGGTTGAAGTGCCAACCTGTATGTTTGATGACTGTGTTACGAGGGAGCGTAGCGACCGAGCCGATACCGGGTGGGGTTCAGGGGGCAAAGCCCCCGGAAGCTAGTGGATTTTAGGGCTTTTTTAGGCCCATATGTGGCATTTTTAACACCTTTTTGTTCCATAAAACATCAATCATAATATCATATTGATGTGAAATAATTAGTACAATTCCTAGCTAAAATCTACACTAGAAGTTAATTTATATGTAGTTATTTTGGTGCAATAAACACGGAAATGTCAAAATGAAGTGAAAATCAAACAATCAAAATGGCTTGCTTACATTTTGGGCTCAACTTCGACTGCGACTTTTTGATTTTTCTGGCTTGTTTTATTTTAAAATCTAATTTGTTAATGTTGTTCTTTCTTTAATTTTTAATTTTTAATTTTCAATAATTTTTTGGAACAGCCGCGCGCCACTCTGACTGACCGCAAGCGCCACGAGTGGCGCGCGCGCCGCCAGTTGAGAAGGCCTGGGTAGATATCCTCAATATGTAGTAGGATGCCATTGTCTTAGGGGTGGGAGGAATAATGGCCCAGGGGTTGTAGCTGTCATGGAATCATCTCAAGATCAATTTGCCCTCTCAGACAAGGAATCTATAACACTGCCTATGCAAACAATAAAGGGGAACAGTAATGTGACCAAAATATACATATGTTTCAGAGTCCTCTCAGTCAACTGATAAGACTAGAGCAGGCCTTCTCAACTGGCGGCGCGCACGCCACTTGTGGCGCTTGCGGTCATTAGGACTGGCGCGCGGCTGTTCCAGAAAATTAATAAAAAAATAGATTAAAATTAAAAATTAAAGAAAGAAAAAAATTAAAAAACTCAGCAAAATCAAAAAGTCGCAGTCGAAGTTGAGCCCAAAATGTAGGCAAGCCATATTGTTTGTTTGATTTTCACATGATTTTGACATTTTCTGTGTTTATTGCACCAAAATAATGACATATAAATTAACTTCCAGTGTAGATTTTACCCAGGAATTGTACTAATTATTTCACATCAATATGAAATTATGATTGATATTTTATGGAATGAAAAGGTGTTAAAAATGCCACATCTGGGCCTTTAAAAAAGCCCTATAATCCACTAGCTTCCGGGGGCTTTGCCCCCTGGACCCCACCCGGTATCGGCTCGGTCGCTACCCTCTCTCGCAACACAGTCACCAAACACACGGGTTGGCACTTCAACCTCAATAAAATTTTGTTTTGGCACTTCTATTAAACTAGTTGAGAAGGCCTGGACTAGAGCTACATGAAATTAATAAAGACAGCCAGACACACCATACATGACTATTCTTCTTAAAGATAAAGTTGGGTTCTGGTCATGCGATTGTATTGTGAAATAAATGGTGTGGAATCTATCAGAAAAAGTTGATTACTTAGCATATAAGTATTGGTGTGTACGGCAAGGTTCCGATATCATCAAAATGATAAGAAATTTTGCCCGGTTTTGGAAAAATAATAAGCACTGTACACAGAAATATGTATATGGGACTCACAAATATGCGGCATAAAAAATCAGGCCTCATTTTTAAGCTGTTACAACTTCCTTATGGATAGCTTTAAAGTCAATGGGGTTTGATATCACTATGACCGACTTACCCTAGCTTTTGGTTCCTCATACTTAGGCATAGGACCTGGAGGCTTGCTCCTATCACCATCAGTCCGAGCTCCTCCTCCTCCTCCTCCTCTTCCTCCCCCTCGTTCACCACCTTCCGACATCAAAAGAAGCAACACATGTTGGAAGTTAACAGCAAAATAGAAATTCAATTGCTATTGAGCAACAGCAAATGTAATATCCCTCATAGAATGTCTTGTGCATGGATCGGTCAAAAGCACTTCATACGTACAAACATATTTTGATAAGAACAACCCTTTTATAATTTCAATTTAAGAAAATAGTTCTTAACTCTACCATGAAAGTGTTTGAAGATCTGACTTGAGGCACAGACCAAAAGAGCTATGAAAACTGAACCAGAACAGTACAAAACTGTACAATGTATTCCCAACATTCTTTTCAATGAGAAGAAAAAAATTCAGTACTGGAGGAGTACAATTGAACACTTCAAAAAAGTGGGCGAGAGTGAGACTGTCTGACTTACCAGACCTAGGTGCCTGTCCTCTCCCACTTGGAGGTCCCCCTCCTCCTCCTCCTCCCCTACCTCCTCCCCTAGGCCTACTATCGCCATCCCTCCATGCCCCTGTCTCACCATATGATCGATCCCCTGGACCGTGTGAAGCTTTGCTGCCTGCAGAGCCAGCTGGAGGTGATGCTACCGTCTCACTGTGACTGCGCTTGGCCCATGCATTCTCCTGCAAAATAAAAAGGACGCACAAGAGTCTTTAACTTTTGGCGTGTGCCTGTAATCCAGCTCACAATGGAAGTTACAAACTGATTCAGCCGAGGACGCAGGTTCGAAATTGAGTCACATCTTTCGGGTGGTGACGTTTAACCCTTACTGTACGGGGGGGGGGGGGGGGGGGGGGGGGCCTGGGAGGCCCCCCCCCCCCCCTCGACATTTTCGAAGATTGCGCCGCAACCGCTTAGAATTTTGAATTGTCGTTTCATGACTTTTTTCCCTCAAGTCTTACGCACATTTTGAAACCATTTCCGTCGAAATCGGATATACCTGTAAGGTGTTACATAACAATTAGTATGCGCATGTCATCAAAAATATGCTATAATTGCATATATTCATGTACAAGCAGAAATGTGAATACTATGAATTGATATCAAATTGCTTTTATATGTTTCTCAAAGTAACTTGATGTATCCCAGAACAAAAGAATACATCAAAAATAAAACAATAGATATAATAAGAAATAAAAAACAATAAAATACAAAAGAAAATAAAGGTTTGAAAATCAAATTTGCATAAATTATCATTATTAATTACATCAAAATAACTATTTAGTGTTAGAAAAGAAGTTTCATATGAATAATGGGTTACAATTAACATTCAAAAAGTGGAGTCTGACAATTTTCGTAATGATTCTAGTTTCCTGTATATTTCCAGATTTGATATTCATGAATGCGTATTCATAATTTATGCAAATTAACCTATGCATTTTCAAATATCATAAAAATAATGTAACCTCATGAATTTGGGATAAAGGAAACATTTATTCAACACATTTTCAACATTCAAGACAAAAATGTGCATATTAGGAAAAAACTAATTATACCATCTTGTCCCTTACATAAATATCTACAAACATGCACATTTTCGCGTTCATCGATGGCTGAGTTCATAGTCACGAGGTGCTCAAAAAAGCCCAGTACAGTAAGGGTTAAAGGTCGCTCCCCAGACGTAAATAATCATATCTGATTGATACACGCCTATAAAAACCCAATACACACACACTTTCTTTTATTTTTAAAGTTTGTTGTGTGAAACATATGCCTAAATTATTAGATGTTATTTGTTCTGCTATCATGACCAATCGTAAAAGGAATGTAACAAAGTGGAACAAAAAAATTCTACAAATATAACTGATACAAAAATTATGGACAGGAAATTAAAGATTTAATTTGTAGAGTTGAGGTTGAAATTTAAATCTTGTGTTGTCTTTGTTCTGACAGCTGTTTTGGCTTTTGTGGCTAAATCAATAATTTCCATTATACCACGCACACATCCAGAACATACCACCTCAGCATATTTTTTTTTTCTTAGTAGAAAAGAATAAACAAAGACAATATTTACATGGAAATAGTACCCTTTAATGGAAACAGTCAAGCTTGGTTGGTTAACCGACCAGACCTGTATAAAAAGACCACCTGTCTATAAAACCACATTTTTGTTTTTCCTTGAATATGGTTCCTCTTTGAAAAGTTTACTAAAGGAACCTGTACATAAAGACCACCTGCAAATAAAGTCATAACAAATAAATTTGTCGTGCATCCCTTCAGTGGTCTTTTTACACAGGTTTTACCGAACCAGATTATCACACACTCTTCTGACTGACCTTGGGAGGCGGGGCTGGTATTAACTTGACATCTTCTTGCCTTGGTGAGGTAGGTGTCTTGGGTGGAGGCGGAGATGTCGGAGTAGGAGAGACGGGTGCCTGGTCGTCCTTATGGAACACTTCTTCATCGTTGGACCTCTCACTTTCTCTTCTCATTATTACTACAGAATAAAGTGAACCATCAAATAACCCAAATGAATTATTGCAGCCAGGAAAAGGCAAATATCTATACCAAAAATAATACAATTGCGACAATATCCAATCACAGGGATAATACACCAAATCAACAACATAAATCATTTACTTTCTACTGGAAAAATGCAATATATGAAATAAATATTTCAATTATCGTGTAACCATAATCGAGTTGGTGACAAAGCGGGATAAAAGCACAATAAAATCAACAGCCATGGCAGTGCTTTCAGTCATCTCTGAGAATACTCTTTTCCCAAACATAAATAGATTAATAGACTATTTTTCCAACAAATGAACCTTAGCTCTATACCTTATGACACCCAAGGTAAAGAGTAGACTTTCTGGCACATTTTTTTAATTTTGTATTTATCCATTACAAATTGTTATGAGTAGGTCGCATTGAATCAATTTACAAAGAGCAATAAACATATATGTCCTTGTTAATTGCAAATTTGCTGACAACTGCATGTGGAAAAGCTCTTAAATTGAGGCTACTGCAATTATAATAGATGCTTATATATTCTAATGATCTGTACTTCATGAAGGACTTAATCTCACCTGGTCTGGGACCACCTCTTCCTGAGCCAGAGCTACTGTGACGAGTTCTTCCTTCCCTCCCTTCAGATCTCTCACTGTCTCTCCTTACACGGGCATTGGTATGTTCTGGCCTGTAGGGATCAAACCAAAATGTCATTAAATCAATCCCTCCGTCTATGCATTCCAATGATTAAAACATGAGAAATTGAAATTACTTTTAGATCCCTTGGAGCAACATTTCCAATGCTAACATGCCCATTCTAGACAAAGTGGTCTAACAACAGCTATTGAGGTGTGATTATTTGTTTGTGGTTGAAATGTTGCTAATGGAATTACATGATTATCTAAAAACATCTTCTTTTCATTTTTAAATGAGTAGTGACAATTTGTAATGATAGATTTGGGGGGTTTGGCAACAAACCTAGGTTTACATGCATCATATGACGCATTTCATTGTGTTTCCAACCAAGGTTTGTACAACCTAGGTTTGTCGACGAACCTCCTTCGTGAATTTGGGCCTAAGAGTCTTAGGTCGATATTGATCTTACCCTTCTTTCCTTGAGATGTCTTTCTCCATATTCTGTGTCACTCTCTGTTGCTCGTACTGTCTCTTCTCCCTCTCCAGCCTCTCTGCAATCTCTCTCTCCTTGGTAGCAGTGTCTACTGGCTTGGCTCCTCCAAAGATGGAGGAAGCACTGGCAGCCTTGGCTGGATTCTTCTCTATCGGTTGCGTTCTCTTCGTTAGTACCAGCCTCTTACGCTCACGAGGTGGTTCTCCAGGTCCTATGGACGACACAAATCACTTGAATAATCCCCATCTCGAAATCAGTGCAGCACAGAAATTCATAAATACGGATACCTATTCGTAAATTTGTGAAGATCAAACATATCTAATCTTACCACAACTAGCAGTACCCAAAGCATGATGGACATTTTCAGAGG
Source organism: Strongylocentrotus droebachiensis (assembly GCA_035222895.1). Taxonomy (NCBI): domain Eukaryota; kingdom Metazoa; phylum Echinodermata; class Echinoidea; order Camarodonta; family Strongylocentrotidae; genus Strongylocentrotus; species Strongylocentrotus droebachiensis. The sequence goes on from JAVYIG010000922.1 coordinate 113,396, forward strand.
TCCAAATATAACACTTTCGTGCCTCTGCAAAAACACCTGTCATTAACAATAAATGTTTCACCACACAACAATCCAACAATCAAATATCATAATAGACAGGCAGGATACCTTCAGGTATTCAAGAACATTTGGAATAACGTTAAAGATGAAGTTGAGTTCTGGTCATGCAATTGCATTGTGAAAGAAAGTGTGGAGTCTATCGATAAAGGTTGATCATCTAGCATATAAGTATTGGTGTGTACTGCAAGGTTCTAGGATCATTAAAATTATAAGAAATTTCGCCCAGTCTTGGTAAAGTGACAAGCACTGAACACAGAAAGATGTATATGGGACTACACGAACATGTGGCATAAAAATCTGTCCCGATTTGTATGCTATTACATGCCATATTTAGAATATTAAGGCATTTGAAGAGCCATGCTTTTCAGGGAACATTTTTAATCTGATGTTCTTCCACACTTGCATAATAACAATAACGCTCACAAATTATTTTTCACCTCTTCCCAGAACTCAACCTTCTCTTTACACATCACATCACTACAGATTCCATACAGTTTGCCATCGAAAGCTATATATTACCTCTATCAGAAGCAGGTGCATATTCCTCATCACCTCCTCTCCTTGCAGGAGCAGGAGCGCCTTCTTCACTCTTCCTCCAGTCATCTAGAAAGAATATTTACAAATCATTAGCTCCTTGTCTGACAAAATAATGAACTTGAGATACGTGATCTTAAAATTGCACTTCACATAACTACTTGATTGACTCAAACTTGATTACGTCTGACAGCAAAAGGTAGAGTTCTTTTCTTGGATAGACGGATAGTGCTGAGTTCTGAGAAAATTAATGAGGTTTTGAGTTTTGGGTTCCAATATTCTTTTTATTTCCACCTGGAGGTATATCATAGTAATCCGCTCACTAGAAATACTTTTTCTTTGCAATGCTCAAATATTCAAAGTACCTTCATGCCACGCATTTGTGTAGTCCCATATACCCATACTTCTATGCAATGCTTTTTTACTCTCTGTAATAAAATAATAATAGTGGGTTCTTGTACAGCATACATGTTTGGTATGTTGCCACTTCCTTTTTTTAGAGAGAGATAACAAAGCTAAATTCACCTCTTCCTTCATCTTTGTTGTCATATCCTCCTCTTCCTTGGCCATATCCTCCTCTGTCGGGACCTCCACGATCAGGACCACCGCGCTCAGGACCACCCCTCTCAAAGCCCCTGTCCTGTCCGCCTCTATCGTATCCTCTGTCTGGTCCTCCTCCCCTGTCGAATCTCTCGGGGCCTCTGTCACTCCGCCTGTCATAACCACCACCACCGGAACCTTCCTCGGATCCAACACCTCCACCACCGCCGCCACGATCCCGATTCCACTCTCTACCAAAGCCTCCATCACCACCCCTGTCTCGGTCAAACCCTCCTCCGCCTCCACGATCATAGTTCCTTTCAAAACCACCTCCTCCTCCTCCTCCACCACGATCCCTGCTAAAGCCTCTATCACCGTCGTATCCCCTGTTACCAAAGGATCCACCACCTCTGTCTGGGGTATCCGTGCCTCCTCTATCTCGCCATCTATCTCTATCGCTCTCGCTAGGCTTGCTAGCGCTACCGTACCTATCTCCACCTGCAAAAGCAAGACAGGTTATATGTGCATATCCATTCAAGGCTTGAAAGGTGGAGTCAATTTAGTAAATGAACTCAATGCATGTCAATATTTAGTTCAGTTAAAATGAAGAGGGAAACAATATTTCTTTTCAAGTATATAAAATAAGTTTTAAATTTGCGATTCTCTGTTCACTCCTCTTCTGTACACTCAATTTAAATAAAGCTGAAGTGAATAAGAGTGCAAAATTATCCATCTACAGGGTGTTTTTTGTTCCTTATAATTCTAAACAAAAAATGCCTCACGTCAGGTCATAAGACATGCATACCCTCTTCATGTAAACTGCAATGTGTACTGTTTTAGAGTCCTACTTCCACAGGCAATGACAACACTTCATTCAGTTTCCAATGTTATCCCTCATGACAGCCATGCAGCTGGGTGACATGATGCCTGTCTTCATCAGCTCAGCTATTTCTGATTTGGGAAATAATCCTGAAGTTACAAATCGCGTTTTCATCCGCTCGAGACTCGACCTCTTAACTTGAAACTCAAGCTAGAGAAATTAGCTCAAGATATTTTGCTCAGCGTTCATGCATAGTGCAGAGTCTTCGGGCTGGTAAAGTCGCATCGGACGAATAGCGGGATGATTTTCAAACTAGCCCAAGATATCTTGGGATGATTATCTTGACCAAATATCCTGCTAATTGCAACTTCGGGCTGATGAAGACGCAAATAAACTTGATAATTTGCGATCGGGATAGTTAAAATAGCAGGAAATTTGGCAATCTCAAGCTGATGAGGACAGGCCTATGGTATCAAATGAATGAATAGCACTGATCTTTGCTGCGTACCTTGACCTCCTCCTTGACCTCCCTGGTTCCATTCACCTCCTCCACCTCTATTTGTGTCAGCACCCCTCCTCCAATCACCAGGTGTCTTGTCAAATCCTCTGTCGCCACCTCTTCCATCTACAAGTACATGGAGCAAAAGATCAAATTAAGAGTTATAAACCATGGTATTGAACGAAATATGGATATTCTGTTTTTAATTTATTGAAATTTATGAATATGCAGCATAACAAATGGGAATCAATTCTGAAGCCTTAATGCTAAAATTTCACAAAGATCCAGTACACATACATGCTAGAAGATTGTGTATACGTCTACGAGTTACTGAATTTTGTTTACATGCATACATGATTATCACAACTAACTTGAAACTTTAGGACAATGTCAACACTGCAATGTCAACACTGCAATGTCAGTAACAATCAACGGAACACATTCAGTAAGAACATAAAATTCAACAAAATTCACCATACATTTAGCTCAATGGATAAGCAGTTAATCCTTCTGATAATATGAAATAAACTAAATAAATTGTCTAGAATTTAAACAAATATCTCTCGACTTCACATATATTGATCCATAATATAAGAGAAAACATACCTGTTTGTGCTTGACTGGCTAGATCAACACGAATCCGTCTGTTTTTCAATTGCTGTGAAAGGAAATTTAATGAAAATAACTCCTCATCTCGCAATAACAATCATTATAGTGTATTCATAAAAATCAACAAATATTCTTTAACAAATATTTTTAATTATTTTCTTTTTAAATGCAACTGAAACCAGACTATCAACTTGCTATTTGGGGAATTATTTTTAGGACTATCAATTTCAGTTCAATTCAATTTTACTTATCTATAATCCAACAATGTTAAAACACATATATAACAGTCATAAATACTCTGCCAATAAGGCATGATTTTTAGGTTACTGTACTGTTCAGGTGGTCAAGAGCACCTCTGCAATCACTATCCTTGCCATGGGGAAGACAAATATTTAATTAACATCATGTAATCAAATTAAAGCTAGTTATAATAAACCGACTTGCATCTACTGCAAATAGAACTACACTCACTGTGTTATTGAGGGCGAGAGCTTTGTACAATGAATCCATGTCTTCAACCTCTGCATATCCAAAGCCTTTGGGACGCGAACTATCTCCCTCTGTAGGCAACCTCACATCACTCACCTGAGCATCAAGAGAAACATAAAAGTATAATAACGGAGAGAGCTAACAACAATACTAGTAACTACTACTATATTCCAAAATTAAACAAATGAAGAATATAAATATGGAAATTCCCTTGCTGCAAGAAACATATACAGTTGTGAACAGATAATTTTTTTTATTTACATGTAATAATACAGTGGCAGTAACAAGTACATTACAGTACTCGTGGGTTTCAACAGACAGAAAATACTGAAAGACTAGATATGCCTACATCATGAAAATCATTTATCCGGTACAAGTGAAATATTCATCTGATATATAATGCATTCAAATGGATTAATAACATAAGTGTTAAAGAGAAATCCAACCCAAATAGACAACTACTCTAAAAGAAAGCAGAAAAATTAGAGAAGCAGACTGAAGAAATTTTCAATTAGATCTGACTAAATATAAGAAAGTTATGAATTTTTGAAAGTTATAATCACTATACGTATGGGCACTTCAAATTGGCTGAAGTTGTAATGTCAATGAGATGTACTTCCGGACTACTTTCCTATCTCTTGCAACATATAAAATGACTAAAATTAAAATTTTCAAAAAATTATTGCTCAGGACGGTCTATTCTTGTTATCTTTAATTTACTACCAACTTGAAATTTGCATATACTTGGTGATGTCATATTTCACACACTCATAACTTCTGTACCATTGGTACAATTCATTTCAAACTTTGGACATCTGTTTCGGTAATTTTTCTGCTTTCATACAAATCAACTTATTACAAGGGTTGGATTACGTTTTAATTTAAAAAAGAAAATTATATTCTGGTAGATAACACTAACATTACAGGTGGCTGCAATGAGGAACTTCTCGATATCTTCGGTTTCGCAGTCAAAGGGTAAGTTGCCTAGGTAGATGGTGTAAGGTGGATTTGGGGGAAGCTTGTCCTTGTCTATCTCCACTTGCTGGGCACTCTTGGGTGCGGTAGGCAGAGAGATACGGTCTGGCATGCCGGCCGAACTGGAATCTGCCCATGAGGTCTGGGCATTGTCTGTCAAAAGTAAAAGCAACCTAGATTAAACAAGAGTTGGTCACATGGTCGCATCTAAGGTTCTCTTTAGATTCGGACTCAAGTTCAGGTTTATGTTGAGCCTTTGAGAAGGTAATGTTGAAGGGTAAGACGTAAAATCATGAGAACTCAGTCTCACTGATACACCTCTGAACGCATACATTTAGCACAAAGCCAAATTTACATACATTTCTAATGCTTCCTTTGACCACAATATACATCCTGCGATTTCTTTCCACTTCTAAACTCATAGCAGTAGCAATCATGAGCATTATCAATGAAAATACAACATCCTTTCTAGATTCTCATGACTGGAGTTTGTAGAACAGATATAGATGACAGAATATTGGAAACACTACCCACGTTAATATTTGCAATAAACTGTGAGGAATAATTTGGTGATGTTTGCAGCAGATACTTACAATCTCCATCTGCAGTCTCCGATTCCTCTGCCCATGATGATTTTGAAGCAAAAACAAAGCTGGTACCAGGAGCAGGAGAATTATCACCTGTTGACAGGAACTCGTTCAGATTCAGAGTCTTCCCCTTCTTCTTACCCTTCTTCTTTCCTGAAACAACAAAACACAAAACAATTCAACATTTAATGGTTTCTAATATGAAAGAAAGGGTGTTACTGCCGAGATAGCTTACGCCACTTTTGTACCAAATAAGCACTAAAGTATTTTTGTTTAAACTCTTGAAATATCATTCCAGCATTATTTATTAACAGTTTTATTTTTTTTATACTTCCCCTGAGAGATCGCTTCTTGCTAGACATATGAATGTACAATTAGGGGAATGGGAATGAAGTCTTGTTATTCTGTAGTCTGTACTAGGCCTGAGTAGAAACCGTTCCCTAAATCTAGGCTCTTAGGTTAGCATAACCCATGGTTTAAATTTAGCCTAAAATAAGCGTGATACAGTCAGAGGTCCAATATTACATGTAGACGCGCGCAAGGCAAAGTACGCTTAATTTGTACTAATTTTAAACCCTGGGTTAAATTTAAACCTCCTTTGTGAATTCGGGCCATAAAGTCTAATACAGTATTTCTAGTTGGTTTGTACTTTGATGCCCATTGCTCCGATCAGTTCAGACTTTCGTTTGCATGTATGACGGTGTAGGGCGTAACCACGCACATCTAGCATGACAAACTTAACTCCCAATTTAAGCTTTGCCGCATAATACAAGCACATTGAAAAACGATCAAAAGGGACTTTGATGTCCTTTCAAGAGCTTGAATTTACTTTCCTTTAACATAATAATTGTTTTTAAACCATTATTTTGTGGAAATTCAGACAATTAATGCACATTATATTTTAATTTTAAACTTAGTAGCCTGATCAGCATTTTAAACTTGTGCGTGGTACTACTGTAAATTGCTTAGTCTTCAACAAGTCATATTTTGACTTCTGTTTCTGAGAACCCTCGGTACTGCAAAGCATGACCCCTTTCTGCATTCCTTAATCTTAGAAACGATTATGTTTTAGCTGTCATTCTAAATTAATTTCCAGAAAAGTGATTTTTTTTTTTCTTTTTCTTCTTCATTGATTTGAAAGCAGTCAACGTCTTTACCGTCCCATTATTAGTTCAGCAATTTAATCTAAACTGACCGGTCCCGCTGCTGCATACTCTATGCTCTGCATAATTTATGGTGTGCAAGGAAAAAAATCCTGTTCGGGGACCGGGTTTCTCCCAATATGTTCAAGTCATCCCCCCCCCCTCCCCCCCCCCCCCCCCCCCGAGTTCTGCAAAACTTGTAATGACTCCTCATTTTCACTTGAAAAATGCTGTGACAAGAAATCTACCACTTGCTATTTAAATGCTATGATATCATCAAATCCAAAAGCAGGAAAGGGATTAGTACAAAAAACAACAAAAAATTGACCTAGTTTGGGCAGTATGATAAAAGATTATTGATTTGTATGTTGTTAATTTTTGTTTTCCATTTAATTATGGAAATTAGAAGTCCATCATTTATCTTTATCATTAGAATGCCTTCTAGCAATTGAGCATTTTGGCAGATCTTTCTCTATTACTTCATGCACGCCCGCACCTCACCCCCGATACCGTATGCAATTGTATTGTGCAGCAGTTTGCAGTGAATCCTGTGAGAAAGTGTATATCATAAGTCCTCGTTTTTAGGAAAAATACTTCAAAAAAGATAACAAAATCGACACAAAACAGGTAAAAAATATATCGATTTTTAAATCATGACCATCATTTGAATTTTTGAAGATTTAGTTGATTTTTGGTATGTTTTAGTAGGGTATCTCCACGCCAGAGTCACGGGTCAAAGTATGGATATGATTATGATTCTGAATTAGACCCAAAAATTGAACTCATCACGACATCAGCCTCAATCTCGGGGAGAATCAGGAGGTGGGCGTGTTTTCTGGAAAGGGCCTAAACTTAATACAGTGGCAGCTAGATCCAGTAAGATTGTGAACCATCAACACTGGTCAACTATAATTATAAACCATGGAAACAGGGCATGTATTTTTGTTCACGAATGTCTACTTCCATATGGTCGAACCTCGGCCTCGCTCTGCACTGCCGCCCTTCACGCTCACGACTACGCTACATGTGTACACACATGCCCACGTTTCTCATAATTCTCCCACACAAACGCCACCGAAAAAGCAGAGCGCGCCATGAACTCCCAACACAGCTTGACACAAGTTCATTCATAAAATGCAGTCATACAATCACAATCATTTCAACAGAAATTAAAAGAATAATTAATTCAAAGGCTGCTATCAACTTCATACACCACATCAACAAATTAGGTAAACCAAAATAGATTTCTAGTTTCTTGTAAGAAAAATATCGAGCGCTCACCAGAGGCCGCCATGTTGGTAGATATCGTGTGTTGGTAAAGAAAGTTAGAAGGTTAGAAATTGGGGCACAAAGTATTGCCAATTTGCTTTGTTGGCCTTTCGTGCCCTGTTTATGTTTTAACTTCAGCCGAGTCGTTGTTCCAAAAAGGTTGGAATCTGATCGATGATACGTTCCTACAATAAGGACTCCCACAGATTGTGCTCTTTATGTAACAATAATCAGAGGTGGATTCAAGTCGTTCCAATGGGTGAGGGGGGGGGGGGGGGGGGGCATATAGTAAAATCTTAAATTGCACATACAGATTTTATTTAGGTCGCCCCTTGAAATAAGGGTGGAAGTACAAATGCGTGACCACCCCCCCCCCCCACTCCCCTGCCCATTGTTGTACCACCCAATCTCTTTCACTAGCTCTTAAACTTTCACTCGCTTCTCTCATTCTTTTCTTCTCTGAGTGATTCTCTCTCTCTCTCTCTCTCTCTCTCTCTCTCTCTCTTTCCCACAATCTTTTGAAATTACAAAGTTGGCATAATATGCATTTCATCAAAGTGCCAATACTCTTTTTCTATCTCTCTCTCTGTTCATTTACTCGAGATATATACATAGAAAGAGAGAGAGATATAGAGATATACATGTATATTATATAATTATATAGAGATATCTTTATATAGATATATATCCACGCATGTATATAGAGATCATACTTTGAATAATTGCATTTTATGCCAACTCATGAAATTACAAAATTGTGTATTTATTTTACAAATTTATTTTTATCCATTATGATGTAAATCAGCATCAATGAAATTTAGTAGTCTTTTGTTTGTTTGTTCTTTTTTATAACATGCTTTTATAAATACTTTTCCCCCTTTTTCTTCACAATGATTATATGTCATGCATACCGGTATGCAGAGCTGCCAACCTTGTCCAACCGAAAAAAAGGAATCATGATGGCAAAAAAAAGGAATTTCAAGCCAAAAAAAGGAATTCATAAAAACGAAACTTACAACCAGGCGCGACACACTTCCAATGCAGAAATGTTCATTCCTCATGCTGTTTTTTCCATACATGCAGGTTTTTTTGTTTTGGTTATTTTGCTATTATCGGCATTTCATTCTTTGTGAGAATATTTTTTCTCTTCAAGTTTGTTTTAAAATTAGTTTTCTATTGAATTTGTGATCAAATCACCATTTAAGGGCAGTTGTTAGACGTGTGGTATGTAAAAAAAAAAAAAAAAAAAAAAGAAAAACAAAAATTATAAAAAAAAAAAAAAAAAAAAATAATAAAAAAAAAAAAATTATAAAAAACGTATTTTATGAAGAAAAAACGTAATACCGTAATTGGGAGGAAAAAACGGAGTAATTCCGGCAAAAACGGAGTAATTCCGGCAAAAACGGAATGGTTGGCAGCTCTGGGTATGTTATTTTTAACAGGGCATATATGAACCGTAATAGGTTTTACTAACTTTTGTGTACACAACACTAAAATCTCAAGTTCAATCAAGTCAAGTAGGTAGTGAATCTTCGTAAACATCAGTACTGTAGTTCAGTACCATGCAGACTTTCATATGGATGTTATCTCAGGAAATGTATTGAATTACACACAACACGCATACACATGTACACACAAATTGAGTTTGGTAGGCTTTTATTAATGTACAAAAGAAACAAAAGAAGTATTATAATAATTAGAAGGAAAAGAAATAACATTATTAATAATATAATAATCATAATAGCAAGAAAAATAAAAAATAATAATAAATAGTAATAACAATAATAATAATAATAATAATAATAATAATGAAAAATAATAATAATAATAAATAGTAATAACAATAATCAAAAATAATAATAATAATGATAATAATAATTATAATAATAATAGTAATTTCAGCTTTTCAATGTGCATGTATCTACCTTTAATGGCTTCCATTGGGCAAAAAGCTACTCTCTTCTATTTTGCAATTCACTTCTCTCTATAGCTTGAAAAATGTGATTACCATTCTGGGCCCCCGTTGTACAAAACTTACCATTGATGGTAACTTTGCCATTAATGGTAACCATTGAAACCTTGATTTTGATTGGCTGTTAGCATGTTAGTTGCCATTGATGGCAAAGTTACCATCAATGGTAAATTTTATGCAACGGGCCCAGACAGGTTCTGTAGATCTTATCCTCTCCTCTATTGCCATTGACATAGGAACCTAGTTATTACATTCTTTATTCATTTACATGATTCTCTAAATTTCTAGCTTATAAAGCTATAAGTCTAGAAAAAACAGCAATTCAGAAAATGAAATAGTTACATGGACTGCAACGAAATTGCACAGTCCGAATAATTTCATTTCCCTGCCCACATGAAATTTCCACATAGGTAGGATTGCTATAGATTATTGCTGAACTTTTTTATGGCATTCATCAATTTCATGGTCCAAATAGGGTCAGATAGGGTAAATCGATATGTGCATCTGAATCGAATGACCGGCTAAGAGCTGTAAAATGTTTTGCTCTGAAATTGACCACCAGCTTTACTCGGCTCTTTTAAATATTAGCTGTGTATTAGTACACAGGTATACATATAATGAACTTTAAAGTGTGTTAGAGCATGGACCTAGGTCCATGGTTAGAGTAAAGCAGTGCCTCAGTGCACAGTGACAGTGCAAGCGTTTGGAGGGCATGTGTATTATCAAGACTGAGACATCGAGACTGAGATATAAAATCCATTGACTGGTACATGAATAAAAGAAATGTTGTTCCACTATGTTTATTTCCTAAAAGAGATGAGCCAGCATCTCCCTCACAAAGTTCAATGTTTACCAAAATCAAATAAACTAGACAAATGGTTAAAGGTAATACAAAGTTTGGTATGGGGTCATGAATTTGGTTCAAATGAACATATTGGAAGCATATACGATCCTACAATATTCAGTGATCGTTGTCGCGGTCGAAATCGACTCTAAAGTTATGAAATTGTAAATAATAAACACCTTATGTTGAATAGCTCCCTCTCAAGGTCAAGATATTAATTAAGCTATACAACAATGTATATTGACTAAAATCAACCGATTTGCTATTCTCGTTCCGAAATTATATACCACAACTACATACTGTGAGATTTTCATGGTCGCAGCTACCATTGAACGGCCATAGGAGCTATTTGAAATTTATCAAAATTTACCGGGAGCACCGGTAAATCTTTATATTCAATTTTTCTCGAAAGCAGAAATGTTTTAGGGGCTAAAATTTCTGGTGTTTTTAAAACATCCACAGGGGCATCCAAATATATCAAAATTGTAAAGAATCACTATCCACCCATTTTTCAAAATTTCCCAAAACTTTGTAATACCTTTAAGTGAATAATTGACATGATATTATCCTCATCCTAGGATATAATACAATACCAAACCCAGCCTTCATTATGTTTCTGAAAACTTTCAAAGTTCACAACAGTAGTATCTACAATTTCAGAGTTTTCAAAAATATTTGGTTAAGTGAAGAAAATTAATAAGAGGTCTGAAATATATACTACAAAGCATAGTGGTCCTTGTAAATAAAATAAAAACTACTCATTAAACAGCTCATACAGGGATTATACTAGTCTGGATAGCAGAACGAAATAGGTAATAATAGTAGCTGACTGTGACCTTTTGGTTATACATGTGTAAAATTTAATACTGTATAACACCATTTGGTTAAAATTTGATTTTAACATAACACACATTCACAATATACTCTGCCCAGGTTATCTCAGGCAATTCATTTGATCGGTTAATCACCTGTCATTTCATTTACAATGAACTTATGCCTGCAATGGTTCTCATATAAGTTGGGGATGTAAGTACTCACAGACTAGTGAGTATTTTTTTTTTAAATGACAGCATATTAGCCGGGTCTATGAGATGGAATCTGCACCAGCATTGTATGGTTTCAAAGCCCTATACATAATGAATGCAAGTTCACAAATTCATGGGTGCGAAATACCTTACTGAACTTTGGTGACTTATTCTCAAGAATAAATCTAGATTAATCCTTTCATGACAGGATTCATTTTTAGGGTTAAATGGGTCACATATTGTTCCTCAATTAGCAACATTCATATTTTTCTTTTATTGCTACATTGTTGAAATAAAATGTAAACAAAAATACATGGGCGAGAATGTTGTGAAAAGTAAAAAAATTACAAATTTTTATCAAAAAACAATGATTTTTAATCTCTCAACATGTTGCCAATTTAAGAATTTAAAAGCTTATTTTCCTTTGTAAACATTCCTGGAATAAAATACAATACCATCATGAAATAAAAATGGATGCAGTGTGTGCAGAAATTTTTGCTCTTTCTACTCATGCATCTGAGATATTTCTATGGCCGGGGATCAAAATGTGGAATGATTGTCTCGAAAGAGTTAAAGCCCCACTGCACTACTTATAGCTACTTGCGCCCTCTATATAGCAAACAATGCCTAATCGGTGACCATTGTTCCCCCATGATCCTCATTTTCTTATGCTAATTGCGAGCTGATTTGATGAGATGTCAGTGACCTTGCAGGGTGATCTAATCCTTCCTGTAAACTAGTACAGATGGGCTTCAACAAGTTGAGTTCTAAGCCTGAGCTGTATTCTGCTGCAAATGCATGTTGTTCCAAAATCAAATCATATCGAACGGGTTCATATCCTCCATGATTCAGCTGCACAGCAGGTGCTATCTTCTCAGTCTTAGAAAGAAGGCATGCCTGCATTCCTGACTGTCCTCGGGGTAATATTTATCGTAAAAGTCCAAAAAGAGTTCTTCCTGCTTGAAGCCAAACTTCTGATAGAGCAACATGGCCGGGTTGCTGGCCGATACGTGCAGCGTCACATCTTTGCCCATGCAAGTCTAAAGGACAGATTGAGTAAGAAGAAACAAAATGGCGTCAAATTGTCAATATAACAAATAAGTTAGTATTTGTGATATATTTGGAGAAAGAAAAAAATTATTTAAAATCATACTCACTGTTTGCAAAAAAATATATGTGGTTCAACTTTTTTTAATGGGGTTTAATTACATTTATACGTTACGTTACAAAAATTGACTGTAGAGCCAACAAAATATTACCCCCCCCCCCCTCCCCCAATTTTTTCCTAACTATCAATACATCATAAATTAGAAATAGTAAAATATATAGGTATTAATTGAAAAGTGCAGGTTCTATGAAATTATTGATGAATATAAAAAGCCAGCATAAATAATGAAAATTATGTAATATGGATAGCAGACTGAAATATTCTGAAAATATAAATATATAAAGAGAAAGCTTTCTAAATTCTGTAACAGTAATCCTGACCATAGGCCAAGACTTGAGACTTTGAAACTTCGCATCTTGACAAAAACCACTGTTTATATCTGCAGTCATTCAATTATCTGACTGGCTCCAAAAACTATCACATGAAAACAAACAAACTTCTAAAAACACTTACTTGAATCAGATGATAAACCATGAAAGTGCCGATGCCTGCACTTCTCCACTCCGGATGGACAAAGAGAAAGGAGATGTAGGCTTCGTTGTATTTGACATCAGGAACCATGAATCCGAAACCGATCACCACCTTACGATACAGAACCACCACACTGAAGTCTGGATAGTGGAGGCACTCTGATACTGGTAAATGGATTAAAAACAATAAATGCCGAGTGTAAATTAATTTACCCAACTGAGACTCGTTCTACATTATTCATCATGAGGAGTCTTAGAAGTAATGTAGCAAATAATTTTGCTAGCCGTCAACAAATCGCTACAACAAGTTTTCTCAATTTTTCAAATATGCATGAATTGTTTTGTTTTGTTTTTTCCCCCTTTATAAAAATAATTAGGGAATGCACAAACGGAAAGCACAGTGCAAGCTACATACATGCATCAAGAAAATAATAATGTAATACTAGGGTGTAATGATGAAAATGAAGATAACTCAGTAAATTAATAGCAGTTATGATCAAATCGATAAAGGTCATTTCATCCTAAAAGCTCAAAGCCAGTTGAAATCATTTTCATATTTCATTTACATATATATTGTTTGCCATTGCTGCATGTAAATAAGTGAAAATCATTCTGCACATATATTTAACGATTGGTGTTACTGTCTACATAATCATTAGCCTTAATCAGTGATCTCATCAACCCATATGACATAATAATATGAACACATAGGGGGATTATCTGACAATTCCGCCTTGGTTTTTTATGGTACCCCTGATTCCATGTACAGTAAAACCTGTCTATAAAGACCACCCAAATGGAGACAAGAAAAGTGGTCTTTATAGGCAGGTGGTCTTTATGTACAGGTTCCTTTGGTACATGTTCCAATGAGAAACCATTTTCAAGGGAAACAAAAAAATGTGGTCTTTGCAGACAGGTGGTCACAACAGCAGTTTTGACTGTATAACGTTTTTCATTTGTTCTGTATTTCTGATTCTTATGTGTACCGGTATATGCTTCTATTGGAACTAAAGTGAACTAAACTGAACTGAACACTTACAGTCAATGCCTGGCCAGAAGAACTCCCTACAGAGGGCATTAATGGAGGGTATGTGTTGAGGGCGAACGTAGCAGTAGTCGATGGGTGCAACGGGAGGAGCCTTGAAAGCTGGCTCCACTTTTCGATGATGCTCTAAAATCTCCTGGAGTAGACGAAGCTTGAGGGGTTTTGACTCTGTATCACGTCGTATAAAAGGCTTCAGGACTCTGCCAAATATAAATCATGTAATCACAGCATTGTATTGCCAATATAAAACTCTGCATTATTTTAACCCATTGCCTACTGTAACCTGGTGGTCCTTGTATTAAGCCTATGAGAAAAAGAGGATTCAGTATTCAGTTGGTTAATATAATGGAGAGGTTTGGGTTAAATAATTTGTATTGCACAATTGACAATTGAATACCTTTATGAATAGTATACAATATCTACACATCCAGTTATTACCTTAAGATTATACAATAACTGGTGAGACGACAGTACTCTAGTTTTCTGAATGTAACTTTATAAATAATGGTTGTAGGGCATTAAAAGTATATATCATTGCGAAGAATAGTAAATAAGGAATAATATAAGCACCAGTACAAAAAAAATGAAAAAAGTGTAATACGACACCATAAGGAAATACATAAGAAATTGATTTTTTAAGCCTACCTCTCTTACCAATCACTGAATTTTGATGATTTTTGGTGTGTATGTGTAAGTGATGATACTAAAATACATGAGTGATTTTTTTTTAAAGTTAATGTTTTTCTTTATTTTTAATGAATTTTTTAATTAGCCAAGTTCACCTAATTACATATTCATGCATCCATTACTGAGAAACTAATCATAGTTATCACATTTCCACCACTTGTTCAAGAGATAAAACATTCATCAATCAGCACAAAAAATTTCACTTCAATCAGACTAATCGTTCACAAATTATCCTTTAAAAAGTAAAGGCATTTGCCTAAAAATCATGAATTGATAAAAACAAAGGAATACAAAAGGCACATTTCACGCATTCAAATATACACACTAAAATCTAGTATAACCCAAAGTGAAGGAAAAGATAGGCAAATTTTGTCCATTATATACACATATTTAATAATGTATGAAATCAAAATCAATATAGGAGTCCAAAAATATGTACAAACAAGAATTAAAACCCATAGATTATAGATTAATTAATTAAAGTTCCTAATCTACTTTTGTTAGAGCTGTCCGGCATCAGGCTTGCTGTTTATAGCCGTGACAGCTCTTGAATACAATGGTTACCGTTAAAGAGCCGAATGACATGGTGGAAATGGCAGTATTTAGCTGTCTTCCTTAAATCACTACACTAGACTACAGTACTACATTTATTTACAAGTTTAAATCTAATATATACATATTTACATAATATACAAAACTAATTAATCTTAATTAAAAGTGAATAATCAAATATACACAATAATATAATAGAAAATTGAAAATTGAAAATTGAAAATGGGAAAATCCAGTAGACAGAACAATATATACAAAATAAGCAGGAAATTGAAACCAAAACATCACAACTAATTAATTAATTACAAAAGATAATTCCCTCAAAAAGCCCCAGCCTCATAAACTACCCCCTCCCTTTCGGCATACCCCTCCTCTTTCTTTGAATTTCTAACCCTATTGGCCTCCCTCTTTCTCTTTTCGACCTCTGTCGCCCTTATTTCTGCCGCCCGCAATCTATTAATATCCTTTCTTTGCAGCATTGACAAGGTGTGATCATACATTGTAAGATTTAATGAATTAAAAATTCTGTTGCGACTTTGCTCTGCGCCACAGTTGAATGCAAGCACAGCCAAGTTGACTGCGATGCGGACAACACGTGGACCTCTCCACAGGTGTTTAGGACACCGTTTCCAGATGAGAGCATTGAAGCTCTCATTCTGGTTTTGGGTGAAACCTGGGAGGCATCTTGAGAGAAGATCTGGAGCACTGAGTCGCTTGAATGTAGGCAAGAGCAGATCAAGAAACACCACATCAAGGTGATGGTCTTTGTCTACCATGCTGCCTGTATTTCTATACTCACACCAGCCGTCATCTGGGCAGTACTGATGACGCACTTCATTATCAGCAAGTTTGACTTCATGATAAAGAATTGCCAATACTGCCCTCTGCATACGTTCTACTGCCCCTTTTCTTTCCCTTTCATCCCTATATGCTACCGCATCTTTACACTTCAGAACTGCATTACGATACAATGCAGACAAATGCCCTATTGACCCTGTATTGTTTGTCCCGGTTAGCCGACCCTTCCCCCCTCCCACATTCTTCCCATCTGACAATTTACCCCTATTATCTTTGCGAAATTTATCTAAAGCATGATACATCCTCTTCCCTACGTGCCCTACACAGTCAAGTTTCTCCACTAATTTTTTTTTCTTCCCATATGTTTCCTTGATCCTTTCAAATGATTTGCTATCCCCATCACTAACCATGAATTTATACTTTAGTTTGTGTTTTGCGATTGATCTCCGCCAAATTTTTGATGCTGCCTCTACTTCCATCATCCCACTACTACCCACATGATTGGCCAAACACTCCTCCTCATGCCCATCAAACCATTCCTTATAATTATCACTTTCCCTATCCCAATCCTTTCTGAAGTCACATTCCCTACATATTCTAGACATTACTTCCCGATCTAACACCTCCCCAGTTTCCATAGCTATAACCACCCCCACCCCATGATTAGATGAATATCCCCGCTTATGCCATGTCCCATCATATGAAACTGCCACTTCCACCACGTCATCCTTTTGTATGCTAGCATCCGCCTCCATCGCTTTCTTCCTCAGTCTCTCAGCAGCCTCGTTCATCTGAGCCTCACAGACCTGAAACAGAGAGACAAAATACACAGACAAAATTAGGATCGATCAAATACATGAATTTTACTTTCATCTGTAACATGGTGATCTACATGTATCAGGTTAGGTATCTTTATTATGACTGAATAATAAGATTTACCTCATTAGATTTGACTGCCAGGTGAGTAAGATGCCTCTGGAAGCAGCTATCTACCACAGGAGAGGTCAGTCCCAGGCTAATACACATGTCGGTCAGACTCTCGCGTCCTAGTCCTACATCTGACGCGGCTAGCACACTGCGCCTGTTAATTTCTGCAGATTTCCCAGAGCCGGTCAACACTGCATTACCAGATGTCTTGAAGACAACCTCTTCCTGGCACCTGGAGCAGCTGAAGACAAGCGTTGCACATAGTCCCTCACGTTTAGTGGTGTCCTCAGCTATTTCGAGAATCCCTGTCAATGATAAAAAAGAACGGAGCCAAGTTCATTTTTTTTCCCACATCCTCTTTGTCTTTCAAAAAAAGTAGCTGTCTACACCCCATCTTCTTACTCAGAACATATATCCATACAAACAAATACACACACAACATGTAAAAAGAAAAGATACAGACCTAATCCAATACTAAATTCAACATTGAAAAAAAAGTCTAGTAGACTATAAATTTTTATAATTTGTTTATAAACAATTAGACACATTTCTCTTAATTACATACTTAAATTTCACAATTAACAAACTATTCAATTAATTTTCAATAATATATATCTTTATACTCTATAAAAATCATGATAAACTTACCTCCCGGGCATAAATGTACTTTTGAGAGAGCAGCTCCCAACAGCTGGCCATCAATGATGTAGTTGCCATCAAGAACACTACGTGGATTCTTACATGTGGGAACACGGTTGGAAATCCCAGGGCTCAACTTTCTATAGGAGGCAGTTGAAACTCTGGGTGTTTGCTGCTCTTCTTCTCCTTCCAATCTCTGTTTTTTCAGTTCATGGCATGGTGTTCCACAAAACCCCTTCCTCTTCCTTACATATCCCTGTCCTTTACGACTCATATTGGAAAATTCAGTGAGTTTGATGTCTCAGATTCAGAGATGAAGATTGAGGCAATGCAATACCTACATGCAATTCAGAGAAATTGAGCCTACATAGACTAGCCCTACAGAGGGCAGTATGCCACAAATGGAAAGCTTAGCCCTTGCTCTTTCCTGTGATACCAAAAACATGCAAATAATTCTGAAAAATAAACCGGTTATGATATTTTAAAGAAAGTTTGTCAAATGTGAATTTGAGAGTTCATGCAAGGTCATTAAAAACAATAGAATAGTTAACTTTAATGTTAAATTTAAAGCCTTTTCAATTTGATTTTCAGTCCCAAATTTTTTTTTCTTATTCTTTGAAGACTGCTTAATGATAATATGTAAACACCCCAAAAAATATTTTTGCACCATATTTATACACATTTCACTTGCACACATCCCTTAACCATTTGTATTAGGACCAGTCAGTTTCTGATGTATTGTTGAATGAAGCACACATAATCTTCTGCTTTGGAAACCACTTCAACCACTTTTGCAAGAATTTGTTTACAATTGAATGCTACTAAAATTGAAACTGATCAATAGACAATTCTGCAGCGCATCATCGGTTACAACTGAAAGCTACTATTGCCATTCACTTCACCACTCGTATATAATAAAGATCGCTCTTAAATAAAACAAAAGTGAGTCCGTTTGTACACACCTTCATCAAATTATCAAGGATTTTGTATTTTAGGTTGGATCAATGTTTTGAGAGAGGTCTCACCTTGCTGTATAAGGACTGACGATACTCTGCATCATGGCGGACTCGTTACAACCGATGAGACGAGCTCTGAACGACGTCTGAGGCTGATGGACACTGGGAGCAGAGTAGTGAGACATCTAATGAAATCACACACAAAAACAAATATGAATGAGTCAAATGGACATGGGCTACACATGATGTAAGAATAAAATTAAAAGTTTGTCCATATCCTCAGACTTGGCCAAATTAAGATTAATCCTGCAATAAAATGGAACAATAGTTGAAAGTAGTCATGATTTTTCTTGTATTTATACACAAAGGCTAACAATTTTCTTTGTCTATATCATCAGGCTACTTCAAAAAAGATCCAAGATAACAAATTCATACATAAACAACCGGTTTGAACCAAAGAAACAAAATTGCTATACAATATTGGTTGGGCTACAGGCCGCAAAAAGCTTACAGACATGGGAGTTGAGACCAAAACTGTAAAGTTGGGTACCACAGTTGGAAGTTTCGTACCTGGAATCGATCTAGAATCCTGTAATCTCCTTCTTGCTGGCTCGATGACACATACTGCATCCCTACTCCCTGGGGATTGACCCCTCCCCTGCGAGGACTTTGGGTGAAGACCGACCGGGCCATCTTGGACGGTGTCATGTGACATCGACGTTGTAACATCTGCTGCAGGGAGGCATCAAGGTCAAATAGAGGCTGACCCCGTGCTCTTTTCTCCTTAAAAAAAAATGGAAGTCCCAAACGATGAACATTCTTAGCACATGATCTTTAACAGCACAATGTCAAATACAAATCTATATCGAAATCATAACATTTGACAAAAAATAACTTGTTTTTCAAGAATGAACAAAGTAGTCCACATATTGCAAAGTTAATTATAATAAAGTTTCAATCAAGATTATAAGACTACCTCCTGAGAGATAAGAAGGACCAAAATTGAAAGGAATAATATAAAGATACTTTCTTCATCTTGTTCCCCCAAAATCACACACAGTGGGGCGTCAGAGATAGAGATGAAATGCAAGCTAAACTTCCTTCGTGGACAGTTGTCCATGAAAGAGGCTAGTGACTCACAAGACATTAAATGAAAATGGAAGACAACATTTTTACAATAAAGTCCTGGTTAGGGTTACACCGGCAGACACAACATGAGTGATATTGATGACATACCTGTCTGACAAGAAGCTTTCTCCTCAGTCTCCTAGCAACCGGATCCACATCCACTGCTTCTGAACAGGATTCTAGGAGTTTCAGGAGCTGTCTCTCCTCATACACACTCATTGGGAGAAATCTGATAGAAAAGAGCATGGAATACACACAACTACAGTAAAACCTGTCTATAAAGGCCACCCAAGGGAAACAAAGAAAGTGACCACTGTAGACAGGTGGCCTTTCTAGACAGGTTCTACAACACACATTTCTTTCTTGAAAGAAACAAAATACATGGTCACTATAGACAGGTGACCGTTATAGAGAGGTGGCCACTAGGACAGGTTTGACTGCATGTCACAATATTTTTACGCTTCATTGTGTTCACCACACAGTGGAACCTGGTAAAGAACTTTACAAAGAACACTTTTAGAATAAACTCAATTCAAAACAAGGTGTTTTTGCCAGACAGACCTCTTCTTTTAGTTCCATTCTATTTTTAGAAATGATATTAAGAAGTTTCAATATAACCATGCAATGTCATAGGTTCTAAGGAGTTTGTTATCACGAGGT
The DNA here is from genome assembly GCA_035222895.1 of Strongylocentrotus droebachiensis. NCBI lineage: Eukaryota > Metazoa > Echinodermata > Echinoidea > Camarodonta > Strongylocentrotidae > Strongylocentrotus > Strongylocentrotus droebachiensis. The sequence continues at coordinate 133,791 of JAVYIG010000922.1, forward strand.
TCCACTTTGATAATAAACAACTTTGGATTCCTAAAAAACAAATATTGATTATTAAATTTCAAGTAACTGTAGTTTTATATAATACATGGTATATTGGTCAAAGCACGATTGGTTCTATATTACAGGTATAAATTATACCTTGTACACATTGTTAGAGTACACTTTGACCTAGATTTTTGTTTAAACCCACAACTCACTGACTATAAACATTCTGCTCACTATCACTGCACTGATTACAACATTTCCTATTTACTTTGGTTTAAAAGCATCTTCTTCATCTTCCTCAGCACCGTCCTTGTTCTTCATCTCAGATTGACCTTTGACCTTATGTTTTCTCAACTTGGTCTCCTTCCCACTGACACTGCTCGCCGAACTTTCCAGAGATCTTAGGGATCCTGCAAACGACGGCATCTCACTGATGGCTTCCATCGGAGTATCCTGCAAAGAATCGTTGCTGAATTGACGGCTAACGATGATGGGCGAGGGCAGTGCTGATAGGTCGGATAGTCCTTTGCTTCCGCCGTGGTGAAGTACCTCTTCCTCGTCACCGGCCATCAGCATGCTGGGAAGGTTAACTGGTAAAGGAAGGTGTCAAAACAAATCTGAATATTTTTATTGTGATTTTTTATGCAAATCATACACATTTCTTATCGCCACAAGAAAAGTGACAGCTCACTGAGGTGTAAAACAACAACAACAAAAACTTTCACCCATTAACTATGGTTTGAAATTAACTTAACCTGGGACCCATTTCACAAAGCCTTTTTTCAACGAAAAGTGACAAAAATCAGTGACAAATCTGCTGATAACCAATTAGAAAATAACCTGATATGTGATACTACTACCTCATACTAAAGAAGAAGAAGAAGACCAATCAGAAGCAAGGACTTCACTAGCTTATAGCAAAAATTAACATTTGTCACTGATGACAATTTTTGTGAAATGTTGCCCTTTTCTTTCCATAGACTAGGCTCAGGCAAAATTGTCAAATAATATTAATAAAATGTACTGTCGTTACCTTCTGGTGTAAGATCACTCTCATTAAGAAGGTTGGATGTGAATGAATCTGAACTATTGTCTCCTCCAAGTAGACTGAGGATCGATGGTGAATCTGGTACAGCAGTCGGCTGGCCGAGGTTCTACATATATAACAAGAAAATTGCATCTAGGTAAATATAACAAAGCAGCAGCAGTGGGGGGGGGGGGGGGGGGGGGGTCTACTCGAGTGTTTCAGGACCCTTGAATGGTGGTTTGAAACAAACGATTCATTCATGTTTTTTTCAGTCGCATTTGTATTTTCGAGCGGTTAGTACCTACATTTTCCTTTTCTCTACTATCATTCCGTAGTGCACTTTGATAATACCGGTATGTGAATGTTCAATTAGGTTTTAAAGTGTATCACTGAATTCTCAGAGTGTGTTTTATTTATTTAAGAATATTATTGGTTTGCATAACTTTTAGAATGATGATGATTTCTTTATTGTGGGAATGTGAACAGAATCTTCTTCAGTGTTCTCCAAACTCATCTATGCTTCTACCCCTATTTGGTTTTCCTATTGTGTCTTTGCTTTGTTTGGTCTGATTCACCGTTTCCATAGGAAGACAGTGATAGAAACGATTAAAAATCAAGTGATATTTAAGTGAAAATCTCATTAAACAATATAGTTACAATAAAATATTCTTCATTTGAACCAATGTAACAAACGCCGAAACTCTACATGTACATCCAGTGTTAATCATTATTTCCATGCCCAGGTATGTAATACTATTCAATTCAATTCAATCTCAAGTCTATACATTCAAATATATGATAATCATTCACCTCACTACCGGTAAAGCTATCCAGACTACTCTCATCATCCTTGCTTTCTTTCTTTTGCTGTTTCTTATATTCCTCTTCTGATGCTTGCTTTGCTTTGCGAATGTCCTTGGCTTCCTAAATAATTAAGAAAAACATAGTTTGAGCGACAAGTCAACATGCTAATGACATATAAACATGTAATATATGGCCAACTTTCCCTCTAATTACATATAATTTTGAGGAAGTTTTTTTTTAATAGTAATCTGAGTTTTGATTAAGACAAAAATAAATTTTACACAAATCAAACAAAACATAAAGACTACACAAATGAATGTTATGATTGTTGAATAATAAATGACGGAAGAGATTGTAAAACTAAAGTTCCGACCGGCTTCCACAATAGTTCATCTGGAGCAAATTGGAGTTCAGTGAATGTACTTTCTTGCCGAATTTCACTACTTTGTCTACTTCTTTTTTGCTGTTCCAAACGGCCCATCTCTTGCATAATAACCAATTTAAAACTCTTTGTAAAAAGAGAATACAGTATCCACACAAACCTGCGTTCTTGATCGTTTCTCCTTGAGTTCTATTGCTGACTCTGCCGACGTTCCTCTCTTTCGATTCCGTAACCCTTCTACTTTGATGGTAGGCTCAAACACTGCTCGCGCTTTTCTCCCAGCAAACTGTTTTGCTAGAAAGAATAACAAAATAGTATTAAAGATGGTGATAGTGGTGATTATTTTACTGCTAAGAAAGCATAAATGCTTGTAAGTAAGCAACCAGACGGCCGACGGCTTTAGGTCCTCTCCGATGGACCTGGTAATAAGGATTAATGCCTTACCAAAGGGCACTAGCGCATCGACTTGGTTTCGAACCCGGGTCACCGGATTACGAGACCACTGCTCTACCGATTGAGCTATCGCGCCTCCGTATTTCGCATTATACTCTTGAGATCATTTGAATTATCAAATGTACCTTAAAAAAATGATCACCATGAGATAAGACACTCTATATCTGATAACTTTTTCTGGAACATACATCTAGTATAGTGCGGAGTACTACTTAACAATCACATCATTCAAAATTGTTTCTAATGAAATTACCTACATCTAGGCTCATCATGATTAAAATGAACATTTCCTGTATAACCTTTGGATTTACATATAGATCAAATTCAATTCATAATTATCAAATGCACACATTCTTCTTCACAGGTAATACACAGTGTCAGCCGATATCATGAAGTTTGTTTCAATTTTCTTCAATTAGCTGGAAATCAGGAATATGTGTCTAGCCAGACATATCTCTTTCCCTTGTAAATGTACTGTTCTCCCTTTAGAACAATACATTTCCATTATTTTATCATACACAGAACACTCTTCCTTAAATCTGAATCTGTAAAAAATTCCATTATGGAGATATATAAAGGAATAACGATTCAGCAGTTTACACATGTTGTTTTTGGCCGACAACAAATGGATCCTATGACCACTGTTAAGGTATTTCCTTGAAAGTGCCAGTATTCTATTTTCAGAGGTTGTGTTCTACCCTGATAGTGTTTATTACAAAAATTACAAAATCAGGGAAAGTTTTGACATCTTTCAGTCATTACCTGAAACAAAGAGGTACAGTCAGACCTGTCTATAAAGACGACCCAAGAGAAACAAAGAAAGTGGACACGGTAGACAGGTAGCCTTTCTAGATAGGTTCTACAAAACACATTTCTTTCTTAACAGAGACAAAATACATGGTCACTATAGATAGGTAACCTGGATAGAGATGTGGCCACTAAGACAGGTTTAACTTTATATTGAAGAGGATGTATTAAAATGGAACCTTACATTTCAATGATGGTTCTTGTTTGAGGGTTGGGGGTCTGTTTTCAATCAGTGTCCACCATCCGGTCTCGTTGAACTCCATCGCCCCAGACCTGAAGAGCTGTTTGTTACCTACTGACAATACCCCAGCAACTGTACCATGCCAAGTGGTTGTCTTGATTTTACTTCATTTGAAAATGGAGAAAGGTAGACACAGATATAGTTAGGAAAAATTCACTAATACATTGAGTAATCTAATAATAGTAGTAATAACAATTATAATAAGATTAATTTATATTAAAAAAAAGCTACTAGTAGCATATTATACACAACTTTAACATGCCCCACTTTAATATTAAAGATACTGGTAGTTATGGAATCTAAAAGATCACGACGTTTCGTATGCTACTGCAATACTTCGTCAGGTGATAAAAAACTGTTGTAAGCAAGGGTCTTTTATACTTTACAACCATAGGCTCTCCACCTCAGTCTATAGGAAGCCTACCCACACAGACCAGTACCTAGCGTTTGACTCTCACCATCCCATATCGGTGAAGAGAGGTCTAGTGAAATGTCTATTTGACAGAGCTTCACGCATTGTGACAAGTCCACAACAGCCATGCACAGAACGGACCCGTGTTCGCAGTGCCCTGAGTCTCAACGGTTACCCACGCCGTTTTATACACAATACCAAGAATAGATCGTCGGAACCCAGGGATCAGAAGGTATACAAGACTTTTACAGTCTTGCCGTACATTGATGGGGTCTCCCAACAACTCAAGCGCCGCCTAGAGAGCCATGGCATTCGAACGGTTTTCAGATCAGATACCACCCTACGTCAACAACTTACACGCCCCAAGGATCCAATTCCTCCACATAGACGGGACGGCATTGTGTACAACATCCCTTGTAAAGGATGTGATAGATCCTACATCGGTGAAACTGCCCGTCCGATAAAAGAAAGAATCACTGAGCATAAGAGGGACGTCAGACTCCGTCGAACTGACAACTCAGCCGTAGCCGAACATGCTTGGGACAACCAGCATCAACCAGACTGGGACGGGGTTCAGTGCCTTTCCCAAGAACGGCATTGGTATACACGGAGGGTAAAAGAAGCTATCAATATCCGTCTCAATCCTAATAATTTCAACAGAGACAACGGGATCGATATCCCCGAATTTTGGATGCGGACGATACGCCGCCATGACACTCGCCGTCCTGCCAGCCAACAACGGTCGATTCCATTCAGCAGACGGCCCGAGCCAGCGGCCCGTTGATTGATCGAGTACCGTATGCGTCGGCCAATAGGCCTGGTGCATCAGCCGAACCAGCGGCCGAACCAGCGGCCTTGGTGATTGGTCGATCACCGTGTGCGTCGACCAATAGGCATTGGGCGTTATTGTTCCAATTATCGATCGAATTTTAGACCGCTTTACGGTCCTCCCGTAAAGTATAAAAGACCCTTGCTTACAACAGTTTTTATCACCTGACGAAGTATTGCAGTAGCATACGAAACGTCGTGATCTTTTAGATTCCTTATTGACCACATTGCGAGACAAACGAATATCACTAGCGATATTATTTTCGATACTATATCCGCAATGAGTAATATATTTAGCAATACTGGTAGTTGGTTACAAATATATGTATCAAAACCAGATAAACTAAAGCTTATCGTCTTGTCCTCATCGGGGTAAATCGCAAGAATGAACAGAAAGCCAAAATCAGACAACATAAGCTAAAGCTAAAGGAACAAGCACGCAAAAGATAAACAAGTTGTGATAGGCTGCTGGAAAGGAGATGTAAAGCCAGCCGTTTGATGACATACAGGCTGTAGCATAAAACTTGCAATTTACTCTGATGAGGCCAGACAAAAATATTTGGTATGTCTGTTTTTTTTGCCATTTTTTATTGATTTTGCAGTACCAATCATCTCTTAAAATATGTGTGTGTGTATGTAATAAGAATCTTTTAAAAAACTCATAAAGTAATATGCTCTTCTGTCTATAAATATTTATCTTAATCTGTCTCAGTCTTTCCTTTCCTTTAATTACACCATTATAACTAAATAAATAATTTCAAAATACTAGAATATAATTATCAATATAAAACGTAATTTCTTATTAAGATACAATAAAATCAGTCTGCTAGAGATTGAGCCCGACGATAGCTGGGTGCATATCAAACGAAATATAAGTAATATGAAAATATGACAATGTCTGATTGACATACATGTATATTCACATATCTTATTGAAGAATAGAAAGCAGTCTTACTGTGCCCCAAAGATGAGGTTCCAGTGCAAGGAGATGAACTCACAGATGTCCTCCTTCCAGCGAAAAAACCCTCTTCTTCCGCTCCTTATTCGTCCTAAATTGTACAGGGATAGCATCACAACTTGTTGCCTAGGAACATAAAGCACAATAAATGTCTTTATAATTGATGTATTCAATGCAGACAGTGATTTAAAGAATAAAAGTTATATTAATCCTTTAACTACATTTTTAAGACTAAATGTAATATAGAATAAATTGGTTCAGGGTCATTTGCATTTTTTTCATTAGCTCATCAAAGAACCGTACTTTGTCTCACACACTGCATTACTGGATACAAAAGGATGCTTGAAAATAATTACAAAGGGCACCCCCAAGATAGGTATCATGGTCCATATGTAATGACTACTCCCTATGTAATGACTAGTCACTACATCCCTTATTTTAGCGCACTTTATGATAACATCAAGCAAATAGACCTACATTGTAACTGGAGATCGGATCAGACCTATTATCAAAGAAAATCTTACTCTTAATAAAAGATGTTTATTTTTGGATTTACTGGGCAATGTATTCGGACATCAGTGGGTCATATACCCCGACTTCAAATATCAAAATTAATACCCATATAATTATGGAAAAGGAAAAGGAAAATTGAATATTTTCACCCTGTAGCTGCCTGTGAGCAATCTTATGAATCTTATTGGGGTGATAGTGAGCACTAAAAAAAAAAGGGGGGGGGATACCCCTTGAGTAAAAAAAAAAAAAAAAAAAGGATTTGGGGGGAAAAAATGGCATCTTAAAACATTTCCCCCTTTTGAGTAAGAAAATTGGAAAATTCAGGAAAAATAGGGGTAAAATCGGGAGAAAAGAGAAGAAATTAAAAAAATCAGGAAAAAAAAATAAAAATAAAAGATCTTACCATGTGAGCCTCAATCTTTCAACCGTCTCATCTTCAGGAATGTTACATGTACTGCAATTCAGTTTGAAGAAGGTGTCCCCCTCTAGTGTTGTAGGATTGCCCGTGCTGAAGCAAGCTGTGTATTGTGTATGGTAAAGACAAGGATTAGTAAGTTCCATCCTTTTATGACAGTTGGGTTTTATAGCAAAACAAATATCTCTGAGGACCACTCCAACATAATTTGCATTCAAATTATGAAAAAGAAAAAAACTAGCTAGCAGTGAATCTATATTTAACATTGGTACTTGCAATGTTCTTCCTAATTTACCAGCATTTACCCCGATTGATAAATGGGTACAGTATCCATTTATCTATTGGGGTAAATGCTGCTGTTATTACACAACATCTAAAGTATGACTATGTTCCTTTCCATAAAAAAGACAAGATGTTGTTTTGTACGACATTGACTTATAATGTTATAAACATCGTAATAATTTAAAATGATTAAAACAAAAAATTGATGGTTATTAGATTGGGCATTAGTAAAATTACTAATGCCCTCACTGCTGTGTATTATTTTTATACTCTCCTATCATGTTCCTACCTAAATGAAAAGATTTCTTGCATTTTTCACAAGGGAGCATCGGACCTTCTCCTTTGCCTTCACAGTAACACTGAGCACCCTCAGCCTCATCCTCCTCTTCCACGTCTACATTCTCCTCCTTCACTCCTTCCTCCTCTTCGTGGGTGATCGTCACATGAGATTCCTCATCTTCTTCTCCATCGTCGACCATTGCTTCCAGGACGATGTCTTCATCTGGTGACTTGACTGCCTCCTCCCTTGTTCCTGGAGATTTGGTGTCCATCGAAACCACGTCAATTTCGTCATTTTCCCCCTGTCATAGTAAAACAAAACTTGCATCTTTATTTTATATAAACATTTGCAGCAAAGGAATTACTTTGGCTCCAACTTAAAATGTGATCAGTAGATTGAAAAAAATAATCCTTTTGACTGCCTACTTTTGATTTCATAAGACGAAATAATAAGTAATAGATAGATAGATAGATAGTTTATTGGTTTCCACAATATCTCATTTTACAAAGAGTGTAACAACATATTGAAAACGATTATTTTATACATGTACATACAATACCGGTACACACTATTCAGAATATTGTCCATTAAGTTTAACTTAAGAGATACAGTGACGGAGCCTATGGAAAAGCAGAGCTTGTTGTGAATATAGGCTCCTTAAACTAAACATGACATAATTAACTAAAGTAAAGTTTATAAAATACAAATAACAATTAAATTAAGTTTTATTCATCAATCTTCATCATCATTCAATTCATCATGATGATCAATCCTCATAGAGTACCGAAGCTGTGACGTCATAAAAATCTAATTTTAGAATTTCTCAGTTTTTTCTTCATTTTCCAAAAGAACATACAAAATAATGTCCAAATTAATGTCGAAAAACCAATTGAATATGTTAAGTATTGGCTGAGATATGACCATCTGCACTCCCCATATGGTCATATCTCAGCCAATACTTAACATATTCAATTGGTTTTCGACATTTGGACATTATTTTTGATGCTCTTTCCGAAAATGAGAAACAAAATGAGGAATTCTAAAATTAGATTTTTTATGACGTCACACTTCACCTTATTGCAATATGGGCTCCAATTAAACCTCAGCAGGGAACATTTTGCTGATGTTTTTCATTTTGTTCTTTTGAAAGCTAATTCTCCAATATGGAAGACAGTCTCTCAAACATTATGCAAAGTGTAGTTCCATTTTATTCACTGTTAAAAAAAAAAGTGTTAATGTTACAAAGCCCATGTAAATAGCATTGCACCATGCACCTTGCTCTCGTAAGCACACACACACTCGTCAGTCTGCAAGAATCTTCAACTGTGAAGGAGGTAGACTTAACCCAAAGAAGAAGAAGAAGAAGAAGCCCAGCCCCACATACTGACATTCCTGTTGCCTGTACTGTAGTGTTGGGCGTCCCCCCCCCCCCCCCCCCCTTATTGGACCCTATCATCATGATATACTCTATAATGGTGTTAAATACCTGATCAGTTTCACTTGCACCTGACATTGCCGACTTGTTTCTGAGGCTTAACAAAAAATCTTTCAGAATTCTTCAGGTCGCTCCTTCACCTTCACTCCTTGAGAAAGTGTGCGCCACCAATGTTGTTCCGCGCGCTAGCTATATGGTAATATAATGCGTACACAGATTAGGCATACGGTATGTCAGGTGCATGCACTCCGTTACCCTGGTTTGGGGTAAACTAAAAATCCCGGTACCATTCACCATTGCATTACACGTCTAACGTTCGGACATTCGGCGAGCTGAGCTGAGCTAAGCTAGCTGAAATTGCTGCTGTTCTGCAGAAAGATTTTTTCGCCTGATTCAACTGTAACTTTCTTCAAATCTCTGATCAGAAGGCAACGGTTCTGAATCGAATAATGGTAAATATGGGTCGTATTATAATTAAAAACGTTAGCTAACTCGTTAGAGTATCTAGCACTGTGGCAGGAAATAGCACACCAGCAATTTTGTAGTGGTCAATGCTAATGCGTAGAATTAGGGGATCATTATTATTGGGCAGGCCTGGGGTGGTATTCTGAACATTGTTGTAAGTTTTGTGTTATCTTTTGTTGTATCTTCCAGAGATAACACAGCGCTAATATTGTTGTAAGTTGGTATTCTGAACATTGTTTTATCCCTGTGTTATCTCTTGAAGGACCGCCTCTATTTTATCTTTGACCACTGTTGACACGCCCATTTGTATGGACCCTACCAATCAAAATCTGTTTTATATACGGTAAGCATGATAAGTAGGTCAACCAATAGGAATACTTTATGCCATATCTGAAGATGCGCCTAGCGCATACTAATCTTGGGCGTAATTAGTTATTTGAGCACTTATTACGTGCATCATTATATGCGCTGTTGAATGTGGATCATGAAGACAAATCACGCTTTGACTATATTGGTTAAGATGAGAGCATTAAAATCGTCATATCCTAGCATGTAATATATTAGAAATTTTTCATCTGTGATGTTTCCGGTCAACACAAAATCTTCTTCTAACTCAATTGGCACAAAGTTGGTTCTGGGCAAGAAATATTGCCGCCATTATATCACCACGAAAGATACAACAACCCCCTACCTGTTGTAAATATTGTTGTAAATACCATGCAAGATAAGATAAGATAAAAGATACAACAACTTTCAGAATACCAATTATCTCGACATATTATCTCTCGTGCGCATATGCAAATGAGGATTAAACTCCACTTTATTAATAATACGCACAATTACAAGCGCATCAAACTATGAGCGCAGGCGCGGTCAATAAGATGAGAGAAAAGATACAACAAAAGATAACACAAAAGTTACAACAATGTTCAGAATACCAACTTTATCTTATCTCCAAAGATACAACAATATTAGAGATAACACAGGGTTCAGAATACCGCCCCAGGCCATGTCAAATCAGTTTATAGCCGAGAAGCGAATCCAACGACAATATTCTCATTAAATTTTTCGAATAGGATTCTGCAGAAAAAACACAAAACTCGAAAGTATTTTTGATTTGCTAGTCTATTTTATGAGAATAAAAAAAATGAGTGAGTAACAATTACAGTCAACAACAAAAGTACATTTTTTGTATGTGGTGTCTCAATTGACCTTGGGTATCCATCGACTTAGGTTTAGGTTCTGCCATTGATATGCATTTAATCGCAGCTAGTATTAATTGGTGTGGGTTCCGCTGAAGGCTGCAGAGTTCAGAGCTGATCGAGTACGTAAGTCTAACTTCTTGACTATCCCGTTGAAACGTTGTTATATAATTAACACACCTTTCAATGGGATAGTCAAGAAGTTAGACTTATGACGGTTTCAAGAAACAGGCCCCTGGTGTATAAATTAAATACACGTCACGTCGTTGAGAGATGTGAGTTGGTCTAGCGGTACATTCACTCAGTCAGCTCTCTGTCTTCGCCTACAAATTGGCTCAGACGGAGCCATGTTCGAAACTTGAGTTGCGTCTCATGGATGGTGACGTTAAATTTCGGTCCCCACAAGTAAAAAAAATCATATCTGATTGATACACATCTGTAAAAAAAAATGTTATAGATTGAGAGTCCTAGAGACAAGATATGTCGCTCATGTCATTTTGCACTAGGCATGATTCTTTTCGTCTCACAAAAATGTGTAGAGAGCTATGGCTGAGTTGGAATGAGGAAACCAATGGGTGTGACGGAATGAAGTGTGCCTGGTGGTTGTGCAAAAGTACACTAGGGTAGGCCTATACTGTATGTGAACAATTTATTTTTTAACATTCAAAACATATGTAGATTTAGGATCTACAATTTTTTTTCTTTCTTTCTCTCTCTCTCTTTCTCTTGTGTTTTACATGTTACCCCTTTGTGCTTCACATGTAAAACACATACATGTAAGTCTGGAAGTATTATAACTTGTCTCATACAAATGTATGAATGTATCATATTTTGATTTTACTCTTTTTTTTTAGTGTTTTTCTCATTGAAATCAAATGATGAGATCACCATTAAATTGTCTCTTAGGATTTTTTTGTTTGAGTTATTTGAGAGCCTTACAAAAATTGTAACTGATTTTAGAAATTGCAATTGTCCAGGTATGTTTCTATTTCCTATTTTCAATTTATGATTATCAGTAGACTATTAACCGTGATGTTCATGTTTGAAAACGTTTCTTAATACCTTTGTAACATCTTGAGTCAATATATATGTTATACCTATAATACCATTACCATGAAATGGGGTACTTTGATAATAAGCCTGTTGTATATCATTTTGCCTAGGATATAGCTTCTTCTTCTTTTGTCAATTGTTTCGGGTTCTTATTATTCCAATATGTTTGGCTTGCTTGCTTTCAAGTATGTTAATTATGACAGGGCACCACACTAACTTTTTCTTTTGCAGGGGTCCAGATTGAACATTTAAATTTTGTATGCATGGGACCCCTGTTATAATTTGACAATCTTGGGGATCCAGCATTATATCTACAAACCAATATACTCCAGGGACCTGTTTCACAAAGCCTATTTTCAATGGCAAATGACATAAATCAAGTGACAAATCTGCTGATATTAAACCAATCAAAAGCAAGGATTTCACTAGCTTAATTATAACAAAAACTGTCATTTGTCACTGATGATAAGTTTTGTGAAATGGGGCCCTTATGCAGTTCCAAACACCAATTTAAACAGAGATCCATTTTGCATTTTGTTTTATGGACCTATTGTTCAACATTTTATGTAACCTTCTTTTAAGATTTTCATTTCATCTGTGGAGGCCCCAAGTACTTCTACAAATTATGTGGTTGGTAGTTTTAACAGAGGATATACCTGTAGTTCAAAATGATTTCTAAAATTTGCCTAGATATCAAACAAATTCTATGAATACCCTTAGATCATTGAATATAGCTATTTTGCAAAATTAAATTCAAGAACGATTATTTGTCACTGACTTGTAGGCAGGGGAACTTGGATTAAATGATCACCATCACACTACTGTAGTGAACTACATGCGCTTTGGTAGCTACAAACGGACTCAGAACCTGCGCAGTGTGGAGGTCTGCTTTCAAGATCTCAAGGATAGCAGGTGAGTATAAGGCTTACAAAGTACCGGTATACAGAATGTACTGAAACGCTTGAAAGTTTACCTGGAATACAGATCACACAAAGAGATGAATCTTCATTTATCTCTTCTATCTCTCTCTCTCTCTCTCTCTCTCTCTCTCTCTCTCCCTCTCTCTCCCTCTCTCTCTCTCTCTCTTTATCTCTCTCTTGATCTCTCTCCTCCCTTTCCTATATTTCCTCTACATATACCTTGTGTTTTTGTTTTTGTTTTTCTGTTACGTCATGTCTTACATGAAAGAGAATGTTTTGTTCTGGTAATGGAGATGATTCTGGTGATGGGCCTCTGTTCAAAACTTTGGTGACATATGAAAGAACTTCCAGTTACATGTACAGGGCTGTCAACCCTCCCGCATTTGGAGGGAGTCTCCTGCCACCACGCTCATTCTCCCTCCGTCCCACCAGCTCGTAGCGGGAGACTCCCGCCAGACGTGTAAAATTGGGGGGGGGGGGGAGGGGGGGGGGGGGTAGTGAGCACTTCAATTTTTGTTTTCTTACTCAACACCCCCCACCCCCCCCCCCCCCCTTTCCCTGTTGAGCCACAAAAAAATTGCATACGATCTCGAGGCATGTATCTGGATTTAAAATTAAAGGTAAATGTTTTCATGATCTTTGTACGTCCAAAGTTTTGCTTGACTCTGGTTGAATTCACATGTGACTTCCATAATAGGTCTGTCTCACTGTGTATATGAGTTATGGGTTTGGTTATGTTTGTCTTCCTAAAACTCTTTACAAACTTGTGTGGATCCCAAGATCCCAATCTAAAAGTTTTTTTGTTTTTTGTTTTTGTTTTTTGGAGGAGGGGGTTATTTCATTCTTTTTTTTTCTTTTCTGTTTGGTTACCAGAAGTCAACTTGACGTTTTAACTGCCTGTTATATAGGAAGATTTTTTAATAGTAGTTTAATCTAACCCAAGAATCACAGAAAGCAAGAACTCTCTGACCATACAATCCCTCTCTCTCGCAACCCATCCTTCTCTAAATTCTGATTACCCCTATGTGGTCTGGTCCAATATCTACAGGCTTACCGATGACACCTTCACGGTGGATGAGGTGACGGACATGCTGGATGGGTTAGAGGCGGTGGTACGCGGTGAGGTGGAATCGGAGCTTATCAATACCTCTCACACCAACGTCTTGCTCCTGAGGCAACTCTTCCAGCAGGCAGAGAAATGGCATCTCAAGCTTCAAGCAGACATCTCAGAGCTAGAGAACAGGTATAACACCTCCTTTTTATCATTTTTATTCATATCCCTTGTAAATCTAATGTTGTATTTGTTTTTTTCATAACTCAAGAATTAAAGGTGGACTGGTTGAATTAGGGATATTGTTGAATGCTTTTAGATAACCCTGTAAGTTGGGGCTTTGATCGGATCGGAAGATCGGAGCGACACCCTCACACCTTTGATCGATATCGGCAAATATAATTGGCAAAAAAGTACCGGTGTCTGTTCAAATTTTTTGTATATATATAATATGTTTATTTTTTATTTTTTACTGTTGTACTTGAATATTTGAGCACTCTAATACCTACAATCACTTGTACCTTAGGATTTTAAATACATTGGAAAAAAATGTGTACCTACGTTATAATCCAAGATGGGGGTTGCATGTTTTGCCTCTTATCTTAGACTTATATTTTTAATTTCAAAGTCATGAAAAGGCACTTCTATCAACAAACATGGTCTGCAACAACTCCAAATGACAAAATAATCCCAGCTATCCCAGTATATTTTCGGCATTAAAAAAATAAAAAAAATAAAAAAATTAATCTGCTGATTTTTTAGTTCCCGATCATTTTCATTGATCAGCGATCAGAATTTATTATCCAATTTCACCTGATCAGTCAACGATCGGCCTCCGATCCGATGATTGGTTACAGAGTTACTTTTAGATGTGATGTAAGCTTTAATATGTCACATTCTCAAGAAATATAAAGCGGGATGAATCAATTTTCACATACTTAAGAAATTACAAATTACAAAATCCAGTGATACAACATCAAGTTCTCGTGGTCAATGCATGTTTGGGATAATTCTTTAGTTGTCAGTTTCCATGCATCCTTTACAAAATTGATTTTGCTGAGGTAAATCATTTTTTATTAAGAAGCATTTGGCGTTGATACTGTCATTTGAATTCTTGAAACACAAGCAAATTTAAATGCATCTGATGTATTTCTATAGTCTAGTGAATATGAAATGTGAGTAATTGAACAGTAAGGAAACTACGGATACATGTTACTTCATTTTACATTTCTTTTGCATATCTGAGCAATTTGAGATGAGTAAGCGGCAACCAGCACGTACATGTACTAGTAGAATGTGCCCTTATTTTTTTGCTGTAAAATGAAACTGTAGACCTTCTTCTTCTTTTTTTCTTCAATATTAACTTTTTCCATTTTTTTTTTAAATATAAAAAGACTGGCATGTTTCCATGAACCTTACATGTATGTCAATAACACTTTGCCATCCAAAGTATGTGTTGTCTTCAGTGCGAATGGTAGGGTATATTGACATTAGGTAAAACAAATTACAATTACCCCCATCCCTCCCCCTATCCAACAAAGATAAAGTACCCCCCAAATTAGGTTGGTGATTTCATGGTGGGGAAAGTTTAATATTTCACTTTTATTCCTTTCTTTTTCAATCATAGGGAGCTCATAGAGATGATTGCCAAGTTTGAGGAGAGTAACTTTTCTGGATCTGCAGTAAGTAACACACAAACTTCATAGATATATACAGATTTATATTCCTGACCACTAGGTTCCTGTATCTCTGAATTTGATATGAAGTAATTGCAAAAATCCTAGGCCCTAGAATGTCTTGTAGTAATAATCTCTTGAAAAGATATTTGCATAATTTCTCTTTACCTCTGTTGACGTTCTTTTTTTTTCTTCTTTTTTTTTCCTTTTTTTTTCTTCTTCAATTGATATGTTTCCAAAGAAAATCAGTATGTAACCAACTCTGTACATATGTCTCTGATTTTTTTGTTATATATCTTATTTGCCATTTGATAGGCAACCTCAAAGCCGACCTTTGAACTCAAGAGGCTGGATCCTATGGAAGCAGGGGGCGTTCAGCTCCTTCAAAATGAAATTGAGAGGCTGAATGAAGAAAATAATAAGCTGAAAGACAGACTGAAACAGGTGGAGTCACAGGTGAGATAAACAGTATACGATGTAAACAGAGAAATGGAATTGATTTATGGAGTGTTGCATTCTTAATAGCCATGCCATATGGGATATGGAAATTACTTTCACTCAAATTAAAGGGCCACTCTAACCAAAACGGGCAAAAAAATGACAAAAAGACATGTAGAATAACTTCTGACGGAGATTCCGAACATGACAATGATTTTCTTAGAAATCATCAAAAATTCTGGAATCTAGCTTTAAAAATGACGACTCAGAACGCTCAGACAAAAGCCCAGTTTCGGAGCTGTATTGCGCAACTGTTTATGACGTCATTGCAGGCACCTCTCCGGTGAAAAGGAGGGTGATTTAGGCATTAAATGTCTTTTAAAAAGTGAACTATGATATTAATTGGGGACAAAAAGACATTTATCCGAAAAATAATATACACTTGATAATCCCAGTAACTTTCATTTATGAATTACAATGAGATTATAAGATCCTTAGTTGTAGGACAAATCTGACATGCCCGCAATGACGTCAAATGTGTCATCAAGCCACGTGACCGTAATACCTTTTTTTCGAGAGGCGTAGCCCAGCAAGCGTGAGATCTGTGAAAAAAGGATGGTTATTATCATTTTTTGGTCAATGTAGAAATTTTCTGAAAACTCAGAGGCTGGAATATTAATAAGTAGAGGTGTATTCATGTTTTGAAAGGATATGTTAGTTGGGTTAGAGTGGTCCTTTAAGAAAGCACCTTGCATTTCTTTATGGAGATATCACAATTTTTTGTTTGTTTTGGTATTCTACAGATCTATTTAAAAAAATTTCATTCATTTATAGATTTCATATTAAAGGTACTATGTCCCATTTGCAGGCCAAAAAATGAAAAAGCTAAATTCCAACCACATTTGAAAGATAATACTAATTTAGAACTTCCCTAAAAAAGGTGGGGCTTGAAAAATGTCTTCAAGTGGGAAAATAATGACTATTAGTTGTCAAATCGACTTTAGGGCTATAGAGCCCAAAAGTAATAGTCTTGATTTTCAGACAATCGTACCGAATGGTCATACGTTTTATGCTGCGCAAAGATTCAATCAGTTTAATCTTGGCCATCACAAGAAGTGGGTTATTGATGTAGACAAATGCTCATGTACCCTTTACAACTCTTTTCATGTATGTTATTACCAAAGAAGAAAAAAGCCAGTCAGTCACTCAATAGTGTCCGACAGTGAAGTCTAGCAAGTAAACGGGTTTCCTTGCATAATTTGAATATGAGGACACTGCTAACGTTTAAATTTCACAGATAGGACATACATGACATATTCATAATTCCTGCAAAGTTCTACAGCATTTGAGGTTTGCTGCAAAAGGGACATAGTACCTTTAAAGGATAATTTTGATGGTGATGAAAACCGCTTCCTTAGTAATGTAGTTCTTCAATGCTTTATGCATACATACATATTTGCATGTAGTAAGCATTATGCATAGTATGTAGATTAGGTTCTCTCGATCCCCTCTCTCTCTCTCTTCCTCTTTAGCTTTTTACTTGACACCACTACGATAATTCATGACCCCTACCACTTAGAGCCCCATACTTATAGCTTCTCGCGCCCTCTATATAGCAAGCAATGCCTAATCGTTGCCTGTTGGCTTCCCATGATCCTCTTTTTCTTATGTTAATTGAGAGCTGATTTGAAGAGATAACCATTTGTCAGTGACCTTGCAGGGAGGTCTAATCCCCCCTGGCCAAACAAGTACAGACAGGCTTTAAAAGAGCTGCATTTTATTGTTTGTTTTTGTTTTCCCTAGGCCACGGGAGCTCTACAGGACAGGAGTAAACTAGAAACAGATTTGAGACGAACTCAGGATGAGCTGGGAAGTGAACGCAATAAGCAACCTATAGTCTCTGCTGACTTGGGTGACGTGGAGGGCAAAATGAGTGCTCTTAAATCTCAAATGGAGCAGGTACATGGATAGGCCTGCTGCTGATGGTGATGGTGATGGTGGTGATGATGATGATGATGATGATGATGATGATGATGATGGTGGTGATGGGGATGATGATGATGATAATGATAATAATGATAATGATAATGATATAGATGATGGCAACATTATGTACAGATTGCAGAAATTCAAGATTGATTCATATCGACGATTCCCCCCACCCCCCCCCCCCCAAAAAAAAAAAAAAAAAAAAATGAGAAGAAGAAAGAAAAAAAAATTAAATGAAAAATTAATAGATGATTAAGATATTGAAAAAATAGAAGAATGATAAATTAATCGATAGAATCATTAATAAATTGTAATAATATACTTTTAATGGAGGTAAAATATTATGGAATCAGTTTCCTCTGAGGTATTCAGGTTTCTGTGATATGTGATGATAATGATTTTTCACATATTTGCACAATTGATTATAGACAATAGTTGTGATAATTGGCTTTTTTTTTCTTAAATGTGTTGTACAGAATATGAAGCTGACCACTGATAGAGCAGATACAATGGAAGGAGACCTTATTTCTTCCAAGCACAGATTATTGGAGGTTCAAGAACAGCTGGAAATGAAAGAAAAGGTAAGATAATGTCTGCTCAGAGCGAGAAGGATGCTATCTCATACACTCTCACACAGAGTTAATGCCCTCTTTTGCTCTTAACAGACGATATAATTGGATACATTTAGGGAAAGCTTTCACTTTGATATACTGGAGCTTGGATATACTTTTGTTAGTGGGATTTTAGGAGCATTGACTTATTGATCAAAAAAGAAACATGAAATACAGGCCTCTTTTCCCGGATATCTTTGATTGGCAGAGTGTATATTGCACAGGAAATTCTCAAAGTGAAATTTACTCAAGCAGGTGGTAGCAATGGCTTAGTAATTTGTAAATTATGAGAATTAGAAATGTACTAGAAATCAATGGGGAGTTATTTCTCTGCTAGAATGTTTAAGAATAAATGTGTAATTTACATACATATTATATGAATATTATTCCTTGCTGGTTGGAAATGGGAGCCTCGATTTCATAGGGGAATACATACATGCCAACTGTTCAGATTAAAGAGGAACATTCCTCTTTTTGGGAGAAGATAATTATCATTTTAATGCAGGTGTTCCTCTTCCTGTACAAATTTGTCTGTAGTATTGAATAGGAGAGTTAGGATTGTTCCTCTTTTTTTTTTAAATAGCATAATTTGTACAGATTTCTGATTTTCAAATGTTGGCATGTATGGGAATATTCCCTTCAAGGTTTCTTTCTATATAATATCAGGGTGTTCCGTTCTGTGTATTGAATACACCTCTTGCACATCAAGCTATGATTCCTGTAAACTCAAGTTACATCAGTTTTGTAGAAAACCTGATGCAGATTTGTATTCCAAGTAGATATGTCAAGAAGTGAATCAACAGTTGCTCAAATTCTCACTTTATTAATACAGCACTAACCGTCTTAATGAGTATTTGAATGTTAATTTGAAAGTGCCTCAGCTCTCCTAACTCATTCTGATTTATTAATATTCATCAGTCTGCCATTAGGACGATAGCTTTGAATGTTAGGCTTCCTGGGAGAAGTTTGAATTGTTGTAAATATATTTTGTTGGCTTACACCCATATGTATTCCGTTTCTAATCCTTTCTCTACCCAGTCTCCTAGCAATGCATTTTATTTGACACTCCTGCTCTTATACTTCTTGCCATTTATCATTGTGAATTTCCTTAAGTAAAATTCCAATTTCTTTCTTCTTTAAAGGGCAATCCAACACTTGTAATAAGTTGATTGGTATGAAAGCCGAAAAATAACAGAAACAGAATGGCAAAAGTTGAAGTGAATCGGACCAATAGTAAAGTAGTTATGAATGTTTGAAATATGAGATCACTAAGTCTATGCAAATCTCAAATTGGTAGTTCGGTGAGTGGAAGGACGTGGATAACTCTCCCATTTGCTGTGTACAAAAATATCAATAATTTCTGTTTTTCTCATAAGTTCCTTCTCCGTTGGGGCACTGCTCAAAATATATTATAATTGGCATGTTAGTTTTGGTCCTCTAAAAAAAATAGACCCTGAGAAATGAACTTTTGAAAATTTAAATTGTAGTCATTGTATATGTTGGAACAGATGGAAAGCCCGGCACTACATCACATTGACATTACTGATTCAGCCAATTTGAATTGCTCATGCATAAAGTGATTACAACTTTAAAAAATTCACAACTTTCTTATATTTAGTAAGATTTAATTAAAACTGTCATCAGTTTGCTTCTCTGATCTTTCTGCTTTCTTTTAGAGTAGTTATCTATTTGGGTTGGATTTCCCTTTAAAGGGATCCGGTAACTTTGTCTTAGAACCTTTAGGTCAGTCAGGAACCCCATGACTTTTACAAGCCGATCGCCTGTCTGATTATCAAGATATTTATGATTGGAAATCGAAACCAAATTTGCGTTTGCCTAACGGTTTTCATAACTCTACAGTCTATTGCGGAAAACGAGTATGGTAAAACCGGTCACTCAAAGATTTTTACCTTTTTGAGGCACTTCTTGATCATTTTGAAGCATTTTTTTAGGACCTCACTATTACACCATATCACAGACACTGATAGCACGTGGGGCCATGCATCTCAGATTTAACATTGTTAAACGATCCCTTTAATATCTCTTCTCACATTTCTTTGCAGTCCATTTTTTTAACATTTTTATTTTCCTCCCCTTCAAATTGTTCTCAATCCATTGTGCAGGAGTTGGAGAAGAAGTTCAGCCAGACAGGAGCATACAAGAATCTCAAGTCTATGCTGTCTAAGAAGAATGACCAGATCAAGGACCTTCGTGGAAGGTTGAAGAAATTTGAAGGAGACGATTAGACCTCATACCGAGCTGATATTTTTACACCAAATCTACTACTGGGAGGGACATGGGGGGTGTTTCACAAAGATTCTAAGTTGAACTTATCTCTAAGTTGGACTGAACAGTTATGGAAAGCCATTAGCTTCTTTGAGAATATTTTGTAAAAGTTTTTTTAAAAGGCATAAAATATTGATTCAAATCATTCATATTTTCTATCATCAAGGAGGTTTCATGTTTTCGATTTGGAATTTATGAAAAGTCTAAAATACTTGAATTTTTGCTTTTTAATATATTTTTATTTTAAGGCTACAAATGGCTCTCCATAATTTTTAAGTCCAACTTAGAGTTAAGTTCGACCTAGGATCTTTGTGAAACACCCCCATGGTTATAGTTGTTTTGCTAGAAGAGATCTTGAAACAGTGATATCAGTTTCAGGGCATTGGTTTTGTCTGGAGATACACTGAGGGCTAGAGTTTATTTTGTGACTCCCTAAATTTGCAGTCATTTTTTGCTTTATATACTGCAGTCTCCATGCAAATGTCAGAAAATGAAAATATTAGTAGAAATCTGACCTTCAAAATGTATTTATGTACAAAAACGGGTACAGATCAAACAGTTATCCGCGTGCATGCCTTATTGTTCATATCCAACTTTGGTTTTGTTGTACATGCTGTAAAGGCCATTGCCAAAAATCTTCTGTCTGCAGTTTCCAGCAATCAGAGGTGCAGTATATAATAACAATTGTTTATTTTGTCTGCTTAGGGTATGATGTATTGGGTCCATGTTTTCATTGTTATTGTGTGTAAAAGAAGATAGATAAAATTCATCTGTTAATTGCTGTTAAGCTTTATACACTAACACCTCTTTTCCTCTTTTGTGTGTTGATTATGTCAGAAAACTACTTTCTGGTAAAGAATAAGGATAGAGTATCTTCAGAACTTCAGTTATCTGTTATCGTGCATGTCCTGTTTGTTATATACTTTCGAAGTACAATGGTATACTTTTAATCGTTCATTTTCTAGATGTCAAAAAGAAACATTTGGCATTTTCAATCAATAATTACCGAAAAAAAGTCCAACTCATTAAACTGAACTTTAAATATTAAAAGTGATTTTTAAGAGTGCTTAACATTGAGCATGTGGCTCCCCTCCCGACCCAGCCAGATGTAATTTCATACAATTATTGTAACAGATTGCCTTAAAACAGATTACTACAAGAGTTGGTATCATTTAGGTTCTTAGAAAAGAACCATCCATTGATTATGTTAGACAGAAGCACAGAAGCGGATCTAGAGGGGGGGTTGGGGGGGTTGCAACCCCCCCCCCCCCCCTTGGGCGGCCCCCCCCCCCCAAAAAAAAAAGGAAAAAAAAAGAAAAAAAGAAAGAAAAAAAGAAAGAAAAAAGAACGCACGCTGGAGAGAAACCCTTTCAAGTGCAAATATTGTGAGAAGATATTCAAGTCATCTGGTAACTTAACCAAACACATGATAACTCTGGATATAACTATGTATTAAAGAGAAGGTTGAGTTCTGGGAAGAGGTGAAAAATAATTTGTGAGCGTTACTCATTCTCATTATGCAAGTGTGGAAGAACATCAGACAAGACATGTTCCCTGAAAAGCATGGCTCTTCAAATGCCTTCATATTCTAAATATGCATGTAACATCGTAAAAATCGGGGGGCCGGCTTTTTACGCCACGTGTTCGTGTAGTCCCATATACATCTTTATGTGTACAGTGTTTGTAACTTTACGAAGACTTGGCCAAATTTCTTATCATTTTGATGATTCCAGAACCTTGCAATACACACAAATCCTTATGCTAGATGATCAACCTTTTCTGGTCGGTTCCACACCGTTTCTTTCAAAATGCAATCGCATGACCAGAACTCAACTTCATCTTTAAACTGTTACTTGATTTAAAAAGACGTTATCATGCACTGCTTTTTATGGTCTCCATTGTGTTAATAGATGCCAGGAAAACATCACTTACGGGGTTCAAATAAACACCCCCCAAAAAATCGGCTCGCCGCTTCGCGGCTCGTGGACGATGCTCCGCATCGTCATTATTTTGGTCAACCCCCCCCTTAGCAAAAAGCTAGATCCGCCCCTGAAGCATCATATCATCCTTTTATAACAAGTAATTGCAGAATAACAGAAAATCATTTCATCATTCTGTGAAGTGGATATGTTGGAGGCTTGGAGCTTTATTTTGTTGAAGTGTGCCCCATAATGAAATTTGTATTGAATATTGACCATGCATTAGAAATGTATGTACATATTCTCAGGGTAGCCAAAGAAATGGTAAAATTAGTAGGTTTTTTTTTTCCTTGTCCATTATCTCAGTTTTACACCTTGAAGATCTGGCATATTCATACTTTTAAAACAAATTAGCATGTGTACATTCAAGCCTGTAATTCCCCTTGCCTTTTAACAAAATTAATTAGCTTTTCTTTTTTTCTTATTTACAGGCTCCTATGTGAAGACTTATATCACTGCTGTTCAGTGTAGCCTTAATAACTAAGATAATGGGTGTATTATGATTAAGAAACTAGTTGCAAAACAAATCAGTCTTACTGCAGTAACTTCGATATTGATATTAGCTTATTTTCAATATTTCATGTGTTCATGTGTAACCTGTTTGTGTTTGTATAGTTTTAGTGTCCCATTTTGGGTCATTACCAATCAGAGATTTTGGGATGAGAATCGCTGTTATGACTTAATTCATCTTTACGGTAATGTCAATAAACTTCAGTAAACTGAATAACAGATTTTAAAAGGTCATTGTTGTCATTATTGAAATGATTATTAATGAGATTTATGTGTAATAGTATCGAGTGATACATTTCCTTCGTCCATCAGACTCACCTTGATGTAAAATTTGATTCCTAGAAAGTAAATGGTAGTACAACATACCTGTGTCAAATGCTAAACCAGCTCTGTTATCTTCTGCTGAGTACTTATCTGTATATTGGTCATATCGATGTATTCAAGTTTGATTAATAAAGGCATTATTATTATGTGCAGAGCATATCTCTGTGTACATTGTTGTACTTGTATCAGTGTCCTGGCATGTTAACAAGAGTATTCAGTAACAATATAGTTAAAGGGACTTGGTAACATTGTTCAGATGAGAGAAAATGGTGCTAAGGTAGTGAATTCAATGATAGATGTACAATTAAAGATAATCTGAAAGTTTGAGTTAAAACAGACCATTATTAATGATAAACATTGGGAATAACTGATCTTATCGATTCCTTAATTCTCCCAACTATATTATTACAATTTATTTAATTTTAGGTGAATTTAAACCATAAATATCTTTGTGGTTTGAGCATTTTTTCAAGATTGTTTATATCGGAGGGTTAGTACAGTAGAAGGGATATAATAAGTAACATTTTATACAAAAATTATGCAGTTTTTTCATCAACCTTCAAAAAGAGTGGGGCGAGTGCTTCCATCTAATTCTGAATAAGAGATGCTCTGACATAGGTTTAGGGTTGTAATTGCTTTTATTTCATGGATAAAGATTAAGGTTCAGGGGTGTGTTTCACGAAGAGTTAGATTGATTTTAAGTTGGACTCGGCTATGGCAGACCATTCATGCCACTGGTTGCTCTCACTTTTGGTCTCTCGATTATAATCTTAAGATACTATTTTTTCCTTCAATAATGAACTATCAAAAAGGTAAATTCTGTACAAATATGACCACGATTTGTACGTCCCTTGAGAAACCAATGCCAGGAGTGGTTAGAGGAACTAGTGGCATGAACAGCCTAGCTGCCATTGTTAAGTCCAACTTAAAGTCGATCTTAGTTTTTGTGAAACACTCCCCAGGTTTGGTATAGTGTTTGGTCCAGGGTTAGCCTATAGGTTATCGACTATAGAGCATTTTTTGTTTGACATTTAAGTATTTAGCATTTGGTTATTTATTTATTTTACTTATTTGGATATCGGAATGTATATGTGTTGTACAAGCTAATACCCAATTGTATTCTTAAAGTACTCTTTTCTGGCCTCTTTTCCTTCCCACTTTCTTTTTGACGTAGATATCAATATATGTGTTTCTGGTCTCATTGATGAAATGAGGATAATCATATCTTTTAAAGGAGATATTGACATACTACCTTACTTCAATGCAAGTCAGAAAAAGGGTGTGCTTTTCGATGGTCTACTCTTTTGTTTCAAGATGGAGGTTTTGTAAATATAGTAGAAAATTTATCATAATCAAGTAACTCATTCGGCTTCATTTCATACCATTGGACAACTTTCACGGTTGACTGAACAGTGGTCAATTTAGGTGATGTGACATCAAAGCCCATTTGCGCCAACTACGCCGAAGACGTTGAATACATGACAGTCTTGTGTCTGATTACAACCATTACAACCATCATATTCTAATTACACTATAAATATTCACATACATGTAATTTGAAGGCTGAATGTTTTACGTAACAAACAAAACAAAATGTTTGAAAGTTGATGTGTGTCTCCCTCGTCCTTGTCGCCTGTATCCGTCGCCTATCGCGCAAAGTTGGGCTTAGCTACTCGCAAACATTTATTCATTATTATGCATTCAACTGAAAACAGTTTAATACGTTAACATACTCAAAAACATACAACAGATAACGTATGTTTTTCAAGCTTGTTTATTATTGTAAAACATGTTGGTCTTAAAAGTTTAACATTATTTTGGACGAGGAAAGACTTTGATTTGGGGCAAGTGGGTTTTAACCTTGTCGTCCGCACAGTCAACCATGAAGAGTTGGCCTACAAAAATGGTAAATAAAAAATGCTCTTTCTGGAAAAGTGACTTTCTTGTTAATGTAAAATAGTTCCAAAAATGGACAGTTCTTTGTTCAAATAATAGGAAATTTTAAAAGCATTATTTCTTTTTTTTTCTGACTTGCACTGTATAGTTGAAACGGTTACGATTCCTCACTCTATGGTATTTTGATCAGGAGTTGTTAGCTATATCGAATAACAATGTCATTACATTTGAGGACATCAATAACTAAGGTGCCCCACCCCCGTGATCTATTTTCAAAGAGCACGGCCAGAGAATAGCATTTCATTATCATCGTAATCGAAGTGACCCGTCGTTTACATAATGTTGTTTTCAATGTGTGTTTGTTTCTGTTTGTTCGATGAGGTCTATCTCATTTGTTAGGCCCCCTGTCAAGATATTGCAGGAGGTATAATGATTTGGATTGTTTGTTCACTATCTTATTGACTCGATAACTAGATAAACCCTGAAGGATCATCTGATTATAGATCTGGGGATCAAAAGGTCATATAAATGAAGAAAACATGATGAACCAGAGATAAAAAGTTTGTACCTCCATCACTAAAACCTGGGCTTTTTTTAATCCCACGAAGCACTGAAAATTATAAATAACCTCCCACTCATCTACCTTTGTCTTTATTTCTCTTCCCTTCCTTTTCTGGCTAACATTGTTTTCCTATCATTTCTGTATAGGCTATACGTATCGGATAAGTCTGGAGGGGGTGCGGTGTGACAAGATTTGCGCAATCGGCAGGTGTATAAATCTCGTTCAAAGAAAAACAATAACGGCTCCCTTAGAGTGGGAAGTCAGGCCACGCGAGCTTGATTAGTAAACAAAACAAAATATTCTCTCATTGTGGTTTATAGATTGATTCTCGGTGTCATTACCGGTATGCGTTTTAATGACAGTCTCAAGCAAAATGACTCTTGCATTGCAAAAAACAATGAAATTCATGCGGAATTGATATGTTTAAAACAAGTTTGAACAATATGTGACGTACGACTTCATGTTCAAAATGTGGTAACACGTAATTGAAATTCAGGACGTCATAGGATGAGATTAAATTCTTTGAAACATTTCAAAGTCATAATGGTTAATGATATATAGGCCTAATTATGAAATAGAATAGGCAAATATCTTTAACAACAAGCGCATGGCACTCGGCTTCTCCCCTTTGAACTCAACCTCATGGTATTCATTAAGTTTTTTGTTTAAATCATGTCAAGATTTTTTTTAATGATGACCTCACTACAACACCGGCTCCGCCACTTAAAGGTAATACATAGTTTTGGTATGGGGTCATGAATTTGGCATATTGGAAGCATATGCGATCCTACAATATTCAGTGATCGTTGTCGCGGTTGAAATCGAGTCTAAAGTTATAAAATTATAAATAATAAACTCTTTATGTTGTATAGCTCCTTCTCAAGGTCAAGATAATAATTAAGCTATAAAACAATGTTTCTTGATTAAAATCGAACGATAAGCTATTCCCGTTTGGAAATTATATATCACAACTACATATTCTGAGATTTTCACGGTTGCAGTTACCATTGTGCGGCCGTAGGCGCTATTTGAAATTTACCAAAATTTACCGGGAGCACCGGTAAATTATATATTCAATTTTTCTCGAAAGCAGAAGTGTTTTAGGGGATACATTTTCTAGTGCTTATAATACATCCACAGGGGCATCCACATATATCAAAAATGTAAAGAATCACTATCCTTCTAATTTGTAAAATTTTCCAAAACTTTGTATTACCTTTAATCGAGTTTGAAATAAAGCTCATGACTAAAAGTATAACGTTTTATAATCATAATGACCCTGCTTCGAATTATCGCATCCTATCCTGTTTTAAAGCAGCATCCAAAGAAATGTTAGTCAAAAATAGAAATGTGGATTGTTTAATTTAATTTGCCAGCTCAAACCGTCAATCTGGGTGTTTCAGATGAATAATATCTGATTTTGTCAATAACCTACAAAGTCGACAGTCGCAATTTGTTATCTTTCAGTATGTCAAATTCAGTACTAGATTTATAACAGCGTTTCAGTTTGAGGATGGACCAAAACAAAAACAAAAAACAAACACAGAAGCAACGACGCTATACAAATCTAACACATTAAATAAATACAAGTACGTTCACATCGAGACAACGAAAATGATGCGGACCCTGTAATGGCGATAGTAATGAATTCTGCTTCTCCGCTAGGCCTACTTTTTCGTAAACTTTGCCATAATTACAATGATATGGTCAGGTGGTTTATTGCTTAACATTTGTTAAGCTGTGAAAATGATGCAATACAAGCAACCAAAGCGAGCGAGTGCATTCTCAAACTCGCGAGTTTGTGTTTTTTTTATCGGAAGAAGAACAAAATAGAATTACTCTATAGTAGCTCTTTTATACTTATTATCTATACATTGTATTACAGAAAACATGTCAACGCGTTTGGGCTCATTGTCTAGCCTTTTGCAAATATTCTTTTCAGTAATCCCTTGCATCTTTAAAAATCGATTTCTGAAGACACGTTTTGCGTTACTATATTTAATCCCTCCCCCCCCCCCCCCCCCCACACACACACAATGGCCAATTCTTGATTATCGGTTTTGAAGTACAAAAGGATGAGGAAAACAACAGATACTTTCGAGCGCGTCAAGAGCACTTAAGAATCGAAGACCAGTCCCTATTTTGTGCTTTGAATCTTACTCTCACATTTCTTCAAAATGATTTGGAACGTGAGCATCGTAACCGTGGTCATCATCCTGCCCGTCTTTACAAGGATCGTCCATGGCTCAACTTGCACTTCTTGCATCTATGTCAATTTATTGATTTTAAAAAGGTCTTTTGTTTTGTGAGCATTTTACCATGCCCACCGAATAGGAAGTATTCAATTTCTCAATAATGAAACAAAAATACATATGAAATGTTAAACTTCAAATTAAAAAAAAAAAATTGGTTGTAAGCTTTAGGCTGAATTAAAATTTAGAGTAATATTTGTCAATATTAATTAATGCAATAGTAAAAACGTATTTTTCTAGCTGTGCTTGTTGAATAAGTGCAATACATTTCTATCTTTAAATTTATAGAAAGTATTATGTGCCAAATACAGTGCTTAGATTCAAACAATACGAATTTCAGCAAGTTAAAATAATTTAATTCGGTTTATGGTTATCCGCTCATCATACAATATACTACTACTTCTATACCTAAACGGTTACTACATGTGTCCTGTCTTTCTTGTCCTTCTTAGAAATATAAAAATGACTCCCTCGCTTTTCATTGTTCAGTAATGAAGGCAGAACAATGAAGAATCGAAAACTGATGCCCCATAATATTATGTATGCCCGTTGCCTACGAGGTGTCCTTAAGTTAACGTGAGGCTGCGTCACCAACCGGTGCGATCTTTGACGCAC
Source organism: Strongylocentrotus droebachiensis (assembly GCA_035222895.1). Lineage (NCBI taxonomy): Eukaryota > Metazoa > Echinodermata > Echinoidea > Camarodonta > Strongylocentrotidae > Strongylocentrotus > Strongylocentrotus droebachiensis. The sequence continues at coordinate 162,442 of JAVYIG010000922.1, forward strand.
CATTGTGGAATACAACCTGAAAAGTACAAACACCACTTAATTCCTTGCATATGCTCTTCTTTAATAATTATGCTTAATTAGTGTAAGTAATAACACAGTCGAAAAAACGTCTCGCATGCAATACCGACACGATTCACTTTATTACGCTTTTGCCACGACATTTTTACTTTCTCAGTTTATATGCTTTGGGTAAAGGCTAAACACATATACGAATATATTTATAGATGCATGGGTATTAGATTAAGCTATAAAATATTTAAACAATTCAAGGACTACATGGCAGGAGTACTAATGTAGTTTGGACGAAAAGGAAGCGCATCAATACCCAATTCAATAGGTACAAAAGTAATTATTGATTTCGTGAAGGGGGTCGTTTGTGACTATCCGCCTTTAATCAATATATGGTCTTGTAAATAGATTGTAGGTTCCTCTACAAAAAAAAAACACTGTTAGGCAGTATTCCAAGATGGCAGGCTACATTCAAGCTCTCCATCTTAGATGGGCATCGTACATCGTCATCACTCTGTCCGTCATCACAAGGATCAGCCATGGCTCAACATGCACCTCCTCGTACGCTTACATGCAGAGTGACACGGAATCGGATCGGGATATGATGCTTGATAATCATCTAGCGAGAAATATCACAGGAGTACGATCTCCAGGGGAATGTCTGACGATATGCCTACGACATGGTGCCGAGTGTCAGTCCATCAACTTTGCATCGGACCTCCAACTGTGTCACGTCAATGACGCAACGAAATCCAGTTACGCCGGTGATTTTGTATCCAGTGATGGTTTCAATTACTACGAACCCTCATCTTCGTCGCATTGGCTGGTAGGCATACCTAATCATACTTTAGATCATTTGTGCAAGCTGTGACAATCATTATTGCTGTTAAAATCGCATTTGATTGATTATTTGATTGAGGGATTGTTGGATTTATAGCATACGACAAGTAGGCCTACTTTATGTTTACAACCACTTGAACTATGACAGAATGCCTTTTGCCACAGTTATTACGTTAACCTTGTTTTTCCCTGGCGTTCCAGTTGTTGTATTATCTTTTTCTATAATGGCTCAGTTGAGCCTTTTCTGATTTCATATGTATTTTCTTTATTTCCAAATAAAACAATAATAACAAGCAATTAAAATAACACCTCGTGTACAATAGACACAACATGTATCTGTTTATTGTAATTATTGCTGATAGATTCATATCTATTTAATGTTTTATCGTGTGGCCATGCTTAAGGTTGCAATGATCTATTTCCTTGTTTCCAGGGGTCGAAATGATGTATACAGTACAACAATGACAAATATCTGCTTGTGAGGAAAGTTTTATCCGAAATAATATTAAGTGTAATATTGGGCTTTTTCAATTCAAGTACATTCTATTATTGTGCAAATTGTAATATGTTTAGACATAACGTCTTTGTGTGCGGTATTCGGGTACAACCTATGTTTAATTTCGTGTACTATGGTGCTGAAGAGCTATTGGTGTTTAAGATACGAATAATCGTACATGTATTTTTTTTTTGTATACACTTGAATTGTAGGATACTCAAGTATACTGCAGCGATGCTGATGATACATGTCACAATCGAGCGACCTGTACGGAGTATTGCCATCCTCCGTGGTTCAAATGCGACTGTCCTTCAGACTTCATGGGAGAACACTGCACACTTTGTGAGTGCTTACCTAATTTTCTCACAACAAAACGCAACCATGGTTTGCGGTGTTTACTAGTTGAGAGAGTCTTTGAATTTTAGGAACAGATTCTTTCACACTTTCCTTTATTCATTAATGTAGCCAAATCTAATTGGGATGATGAATAGAAAATAGTATATCAAATTGGACCTTTTGGACAATGACATGATTTTAAACACGAAGGGCAATGTGTATAACGATGTTCTCGATCCATCCATAGTTCCTCAACCCTTACCGTAATACTTAAAGAGAAGGTTGAGTTCTGGGAAGAGGTGAAAAATAATTTGTGAGCGTCATCATTCGTATTATGCAAGTGTGGGAGAAGATCAAATAAGACATGTTCCCTGAAAAGCATGGCTCTTCAAATGCCTTTATATTCTAAATATGTCATGTAACATCGTAAAACTCGGGGGTGGGATTTTTACGCCACGTGTTCGTGTAGTCCCATATACATCTTTCTGTGTACAGTGTTGTAACTTTACCAAGACTTGGCCAAATTTCTTATCATTTTGATGATTCCAGAACCTTGCAATACACACAAAGTCTTGATCAACCTTTTCTGGTCGATTCCACACCGTTTCTTTCACAATGCAATCGCATGACCAGAACTCAACTTCATCTTTAACTGTAAGCCATAATTTACAAGGAAAAAGGGGGGGATTTTTTTTATTTTTTTTAATGAAGATAGGGGGTTATCGATTGAGCTCTGGGATGAATCTTCAAGTCTAAGCCACAATGATGTTGATATGTTTGTTGTTCGTTTCCTCAAAATGTCCGCCTAATTTCACCAAAGGCTAAAAATTAGTATTTTTTCTTTCTTATTCGAATTCATTTCATACGTAGCTGTTCAAACAATTTCGTATTTTTGTATTACTTTTCAGCGGTACATTATGATGGCATAGCCTCCACGTGCAAGGAGTATTACGATGCTGGTCATACCACTAGCGGAGTGTTACAAATCAACCCAGGCGGATCAGGAGCTTTCGATGTCTACTGTGATATGGACAATGATGGAGGCGGTTGGACAATATTCCAGGTTTGTGTTTTTGAGTTTACTAGAAAGCATAACAATCAATCACATTGGGGATATAATTGCATCCTTCTCTTAATAATTTTGTTGATAGTTGGGAACATTCCAGCCATATCCTTTCTCCATCTCTTTCTCTCCCTCTAAAAGTCTCTCTATATATTTCTCTTTTTACATCAAAAGTTCCCTCACTTGTTACCACACGATCGGAAATAACACTTGTTAATGCTTTGTTATATCAAATAGGCCACTGCTTGAGGTCTTTGTTATGCCTCCTGGCTATGCCTATAAAAGACCATGTTGTACACACAAATAAATGCCTGTCTAAGATACAAGATTATTCACCCTGAATAAATCATTCATTTTTGTTGTATATTGTTTTCAAAGAATATACGATACCAAGATTATAACTGTGTTTTGCATGCAATTCTGTTGGAATGTATAAAATACCCCATTGGTCAATGTTTTTGTATGATTTCGCTTTGCATGTCTTTTTTTTATTTTGCCAATTTTTAGAAACGACTAGACGGTTCTGTGGAGTTTTATCGGACATGGTCGGACTATGTGAATGGGTTTGGTTCGGTCAGCGGGGAGTATTGGCTGGGGCTTGAGAAGATATACCGTCTGGCTTCAGGCACTGTGAATCTGCGAATAGACTTGCAAGATTGGAGCAACACCTGGTATTACGCCAGATACTACTATTACAGCCACGCTAGCAACGATCAGTAAGTGTCTTTGGTTTATTTACCCAGGGTAACAACTTCATGCAGTTATGAAACTGCTCTTCCAGCGGGCCCTGCATAACATAATATGTAATTACTACCCTTCCCCAATCTAATATGCTGAGCGACTAGCTAGAAGGCAGAAGGTCCCATTGTTATAAGTCTTTGTGTATGACTCGGCCGGGGTTCGAACCCACGTCCTCCCGTTCATGAAGCAGGCGCTCTAACCACAGAGCCACCATGCCCGGTTGGTTTACTTTAGTTTTGTTTTGTTACGTTGCAGTTGTTCTTACTTCAGTTCAGGGACTTGCTCATTCGATGATTAGTCGATCAATATTGTTTATCTTATACTTGATAGCTAAGAAAACAATGTTATGGTGAACGATGAAGACCATTATTTAAGATCACTGTACGTTGACTCAAACCAGGCTATCCTTATGGTCTCCATTAGTATCATATTGAAGAAGAGAAGATTGTGTATTCAGAGCCCTTCGGCACAAATTCGACAAATTTGTCGGGTTTTGCCAGAATTGTCTAGTATCTGTAACTGATTATCGTCTTACCATGAATAAATAATCATTTCTTGATACATTAATTCCCCTTAATTAATGTATAATAATTATTATCATAATCATAATCATAACAATGTTAATAATAATGATAATAATAAAAAGTAAAGCAATAATAATACCAAGATATTATATGTATATATCCCGTTTACATTATCTACATGTCAAATCTCTTAATAAAGAGTAAAATCAGACGAGCAATTATCCAGAAAGAAATTTCATCGTCTTTTTCAGAATTATAATGTGAATACTTCAGTCACATATTATACACGCATCTTTGTCTCTTCTTTCAGTTACCGGGGCTACTTCTGGGGTTACTATGGAGATGCTAGTGATTCTTTGTCCTACCACAATGGCGCGCAGTTCTCGACCTATGACGCAGACCACGACTCGTGGGGCAGTAACTGTGCCTACAGTTACCACGGTGCATGGTGGTACAATGCATGCATGCATAGTAATCTTAACGCTTACTATGTGGATGGAGGAACCGCATCGAATTCTGCTGCTAATTCGGCTGCTTGGTACTATCTTCATGGATATAACTATGGTATGATGCGGACCGAAATGAAAGTTCGCAGTTAGGATGGACACCAGTTGTACCATCTATCTCTCCTCCACGACATTGATTTGTTCACAAACACCCCTAACCAAAAACATTCTTAATAAATTGGTCACTATGGCTTTCTGATATAATTAGAACGTCAAATTGGAAATTAAAGTAGGATCTAATCGACTTCGGAGACCTTCGGGATGTCTCGCTTTTCAATATTCATTTATGATGGTTACGATCTTACTCTAGTAGAGCGAAGATAACATATCTTTAGATCAGTTGTTTACCAATACCGTACATGCTTTATATAAATATACGTTGATAAAACGATAGTAAGTTGTACTTTGATCTGTTGATGTCACTTTTCGCCATGTTTAGCAGCAGAATAAACTGATAAAGACGATATCATACTACATGGAAATGCTAATTAACCTTGATGGGTGATAGAGGTTTTTCTACAGAGATCCATGGATACTCATTAAAAGGCCCTGTAATATATGATACGGTGTTACAATTGACTGTATCTCCCCAAACTTAATCTTCTCTAATCAAATGTATATATATATAATCAATGGTAGTTTACAATCAATCTAACGCTATAGGTAGATTTTTAAAAATACCTCAGTATAATCATTATTTGTAGCGACAATAGATATGAAATAGATTTCTGTTGTTTTTTTAATAAGTCGTGTGTATGTTGGATGGCGCAAGACGCACACATCTTTCTGGCAGGTGAATTAAGAGAGACAACGCAGGTATATCTGATAAATACAATTCTTATACCATTTCCATTCCATAAGTAAAAAACTTTGAAACACATACAACGAAACCTAGATAACACAATATTTTAATGGAGGTACGTGTAAATATGTATAATATTATTTGTAAATACATTAATATCTTATATTTCTTTTAGGTTATACGTCTGCACCATTTTTTTAACGGAATATATCATTTTTGCTTCGAGCACTGACAACAAAATATCTTGAAATCTTTAAAACAAGTACATAGTAATCACGGAAGAGGTTTACGGTACACCATGTGTAAAGTCCTCGAGGGACTGAGGAAAGTGGATATAGAATAGAGGTGAGATGAAAGGCGAGAAAGTGGAGGTTAGAAGGAAGTTTAGTCCTGAAAAGGACTGTAACCCAGAAAGTTTGGGCAGGATGAGAGGTTTGAGTAGAAGACTGGATTGAGTTGGAGAGTTGAGTAGGCGAGTAGAATTGCAGAGCAGGAGCAGGAGAGTAGACTCGACGTTTCGGACAGGTTGACTGTCCGTCTTCAGAAGTACATAGTAATGTTTAATATGTCATTCTATGTCAACTAAAGTGTTTTTTGATTGAATAAAATGCAATATGATATCACCTTGTATTTTTCCATTTATTTGTTTTAACTAATTTTTACTCGATCCTCTCATGACTTTTGATTCCTCATGTAACACTTTCAGCTTTTTATGTATCACGTTGATTGTGGGTACGGGAATATATAATGATGATGATAATAATAATAATTTAGAGAATACAAAAATAATAATAATACTAATAATAGTAAAATTATCAATTATTTATAAAGCGCAGAAACTATGCAAAGATATTTACTGCGTTCAACAGCTCCTGATGTGTGTAAATCTACAATATAAAATTGAATGGAAAAAGAGATGTGCTTTTAGTTTTTATTTTAAAGTACTCAACGATGATGATTTCCTAATTCTTAGCTGTAAGTTATTCCACAGTTTGGGGCCTGCGCATGCAAATAATCGATCTATCAAAGTTGTTTTTGTTTTATGTGATGGGGTTTGATAAAATAGCGTATCTTTGAAACTGCGCAGGTTGTGGGTTTTTGTGAGACTTAGTTTTAACAATTCTTCAATACAACTAGGGACATGACCCTGTAGCGCTTTATCGACAGTCAACAGAATGTTGATTGATATTCTTTGGCGTACTGGCATCCAGTGCAGATCTCTCAAAAGAGCTGTGATCCGTGAAAATTGAGAGCAACCATATAGCAAAGGATAAATAATAGTTGGCAGCATTTTGATCTTTTGTCCTTCCAGGTTCTATACAGGTAAAACATCTATGAAAGTTCCGATAAACTCCTATGATATAACATAATACACGCGCCTCAAAAGTGTTTTGTAATGTATTACCCTGGCTTTGATAGCCGTTACCAGAGCCACGTAGAGCTACGTAAGAGGAATATAATATGTGGACAAAAAAACTTGGTCGAGAAGAATGACACCTGTATTTTAAATTCCTTGTCTATATAGAGATTTTAACCCCAACCTCTCGGTAGAGAGTCAAAGTAAATGGGGCACTATTCATCGTTTCTCGAATCCATCTTGTTTATAGCATTGTATTTATTCGATTATTTCAAGTATAGCTCATACCTTTCCTAGCAAGGAACTTTATTAAAAAATTTTATAATTAATTTCACCATCCATTGCTTCTTCTTTCTGATTTCGGTCCAAGCAGTCGTTATCAAGGTTAGACTGACCTGTAAGAACAATGTGTGATGATAGGTCGGAAAAAGTAAACTCCGACCATGCGCCTACCTTGATTACGAAGTAGGTCATCAACTAAAGACTTGTTTACGGACAACAAATGATTTCGTATCATGGGATGTAATTAAGCCAAGTGTGCTCAATGACTTAACGATCAACAAGATTTCAAAAGGCGTCTGTGAAATGGTAATATTGAAGATGGCAAGGGGTAATGTAGGATAGAGCTCTGTTAAAAAGGAATAATGTGTATAATATACATGGTGTGGGGATTCATATAGAACCATACACTCTGTGTGTATTCCAAAGCTAAGAATTTCCAAATACACATTCCATATCGCACAATGTTACGTTCGCAATTTTTTTGCTTCACAGAACCTCAAAACCTTTCCAATGATTATTTTTAGTCAGACTGGAGAAACTATTTAAGCCACTATGATTCTGAGATTTAATCTATTTCATTATTCTCAATTAAAAAAACTGATTGAGATACAGCATTAGGCAAGTTAGAAATGTTTTGTAAATATTGTTTCTGCCCTGTCTCTCGCTCTTTCGTGTATCGTATCTCTCCCCTTTTTTTAATTTCCCCTTGTGCATATTCCTCTTTCTGAAAGGCAAAAAACAGAGTAATTTAAAAGCGAAGATTGTATGACGTCTTAAAGTGACATGGTATTTGTGTATTTGTGCTACACTTTATCCACAGATCAGCGAAAAGTATATATTCGAAATAAAATGTCGTATCTCGGGTAATCCGATTTAGTGAACTGTCTGTTTTCTTGTTATTAGAATAACACCACAGGAACTGATAACGCTATCTATATTCTACAAGTAAATAACGAAGGTCGAACAAAATTTCAGAATGTCAAGGTTTTGGTGGAAAGGAACCATTCCATTTATTTTCCCCTCTTGGTTTATACAGAAACCAATACCGCCATGTCTAGGGGCGGTCTATTGTAAAACCTATTTCCATTTGACGTAAAATCTCACCCGCCCCCACCCGCCATTCAAATCAAGGACACGTTCGGTAAATATGTAAAATGATATGTAATTAAATGAAATGTGTTCGCGTTAGGATTTTTTTTTTAATTATCATTATTCTTTTTAAATCTAGCTATCCCAAAACTTCTTGAAGTTTTAATGATAGATTTTTGATAAAATGTCCTGTAAAAATATTTTCTTCATTTTATAGTTTATCATCATTTTCCGATTCAAATTTGTTTTCACACACGACTCTCTACTTTGAAGTGACCTTTGATATACATGTCGCTTTACATTTGTTCTTTCTAAATCTTATTATCAATATTTTCATTTTTCTTCCAGTTTCAACCAAATGTTCCATTTCTCAATATTTTGTTTTCTTTCCATGTTACTATTAAACCTTATTTGTAAATCATTTTTTAATTTTCATTTCATTCATTTATTTATTTACAGTTCTGAATACAAAATATATTCAGTATACATCAAAACATACATAAAAAGATATGAACTTATTTCAAACAGAACTAGCCAGGGCTCCAAGATAAGCAAAACTTGATGCCTTATGAGCCCTGACAATTAAGTAAGTGTACAAGCAAAATACATAAATTAGGGAGAACCTGGTGATGCAAAGTACATCAAAGAGAAGAGAAAAATGATAGGTAGAGACGGAGAGAGAGAGAGAGAGAGGGGGTTGCAGTGGGAAAGAGTTACAGTTGATTGCACATATCATTGTTAATGAAATAACGATGTTGTCCTTCATCATCAAGTTAATATGTTGACCCCATCATCTTTTCCTCAGTGGACTATCTTACTTGATGATTAGCTAATAGCTCCTCAATCCATATAGATTGCGTAATATAGAAACTCTTTGTCAAGCTTAAAGTGTTATTGGACAGCTTTTAATCACTTTGAAGATGCTTCGTAAATACAAAACTGAAAACAGAGATAGAATAGGAAGTTTAACACTAGTGCAAATTACCTCATCTACTTCGGATTGTTCTATGCGTTTTGAAAACAAAGCTTTACAACACGGACGAGAATAATGGCTCAGTACATGTTATTTGCAATCTTTATTATAGGTGCTACTTTATTTCTTATGGTAAGTAGTTTATCGGTTAGAAATTTAATTAGTGGAATTCCACTTTATTCATTTAACGAATTGTAAATATATTTCTTGTGAATTCTAAAATTCTTTGAATTTTACGCCACATTTCCTAAATCATTTTCATGTTGTTTGTTGTTTGGGGGAGGGGCGGGCTACATTGAAATACATTCTTTAGGGTGTTCTGCCAAAGGCAGGTCCACACACAACATCATTCTTTAGTTCTTTATTAATCCCTCTCAATCTTTAGCCTTCTTCTTCATATTATGTCATATGAACTTTCACCTACCAAGTTTTCTTGGTCCTCCTCTTCCCTATGTTCTGCCCATCTGCCTGAGCATGTTATCCCCCGTAAGATGTGTCCTATTTAGTTTATGCTTCCGTCTCCAGATTGTTTTTCTCAAACTTCTTTGTACATCAACTCTATCAAGCACTACTTTATTGGTGACCATATCCCTCCAACTAATTCCTTTCATTCATCTCAATATCCGCATTTCCAAACTGTCAACCAACCTTTCCTCTGCTCTCCTAATTGTTCGAGTTTCAGAGCCATACAATGCTACACTCCAAACCAGACAAAAGTTGGGTGAAGTTGTTCCTGTTTTGACGATCTCATACACCGTTTATAAAAAAAAACAGAAATACTCAACTTAGCTCCTCTTCGCGATTTTTTTTTTAAACCACAATTTAATTAAATGGATATCCTTTATTGCCATCCTACAGTTGACATATTCGCCTCTAGCAACAGCATCGATAGACTTTGAGCTTCAACTTACTTCATATAATGGTGATTCAAATAAAGCAGATGGTACATGTTGCGATCCTAATGGACTAATTGGTTGTGATTCCCTCTGTGATCCAGGTTTCCATATTTGCCTTGATGATGGGTGAGTAATACAGGTGGCTAGACTTATCGGGGATCAAGAGAGAATAACAATGTTGATAATAATGATAATGAAAATATCGAGAATTATAATAGTAACAGTAGTATACTCATAGTTATAATCATTATCAGTATTAATAGAATTATCAACATTGATTTTATTACTATCATTATTATAAGTATTGTTATCATCGTTATCATTATCAGTAGTATAATATTATTATCGTTGCTGTTATTGTTATCATCATCATCATGATCATCATCATTATTATCATCATCATTACTAGGCATATTATTTATTGGCGATATACGATAATAAGTAGAATTGACTCAGACACGTTTCAGTACTCCCTTTATATCTCAATATAAACATTTTTGATCATTTAAAAGGCCCGTTCACGAAGTGTGAAATAACCGCGTAGTTAGCATACGTACGTGAGACATTAACATACACTATATTGGTGGCTGATTATATCATCCATATTGGATCAGAAGGCGTATAAAATTTAAACATTGTGAATCAATGTAAAGAAAAATTCATTATCATAAAATGATACCAAGATGTAATGGCGACATGCAGAATGTGCTCAAATATGAGAAACTTTATTTAAAAAATCAGACTCGAAAAATAAAATGCAATGACGAAGAAGAGACACCTCTGACAATAGGATTGCATTTTGCAGGATCTTGCTTTCTACTCGTCTTACATTAAGCTGTACCATGATCCCTAAATCGCATAATCTTAAAGCCACACTGCACTACTTGTAGCTACTTGCGCCCTCTATTTAACACACAATGCCTAATCGGTGACCATTGGTCCCCCATGATCCTCTTTTTCTTATGTTATTTGAGAGCTGAGTTGATGAGATAATCACCTGTCCAGTGACCTCAGTGCTAGGTGGTCTAATCCCTTCTTTACATTAGTACAGATGGTCTTTAAGAAAGGGTGTTTCTTCAAGTTTGCAAATGGAAATATGATAACAAATAAAATGATAATGAAATAATAGTATAAGAGAAACCCCTCGATGAAACTCGGGTTCCGAACGTGTGTGCTTTATGACTCGAGAAGAAGAATTCCCGATTTACATGTTTTTTTGTTTGGTCTTAGCTCTCTTACATGTCCTTTTTTCGATGCGACCACCGGGATGATTGAAGAAAATGTCGAAGATATCACTTTCGAAACCGATGCGCTTGGAGTGCTTTCTAATCCGATTCAAGTCACCATTGACGTATGGCCTGTAAGTATAAAAATAATCATGAGAAAAGTGATAAGATCACAAATTTTCCGGAGGACCCATAATTATTTAACCATTCTTTTGAAAAATTTATAAAGAGTGCGGTATAACCAGAATCCAAATATATCCTTTAAAGGTGGCATTCTCACATGAGATGAAGATAATCATGGTAGGATTTATTAAGACATGCATAATATCGTGATAATAATAGTAGTGGGTAATTGTATAGCGCTCATGTTTGTCAGACTTGACACTCCTGGCGCTCCTGATTATTACCCTGGCTTTAGCACAGCTGTCATTACGGCGCTCTAACATTTCAAGGAATTAATTCCTGCCAGGTACCCATTTACATCACCTGAGAACCATTTTAACAGGGACTAGTTTTTTGGGGCGACCCTAGGGTACTAGTCGATTATATTTCTTACATCCTTTGTATCTACACGTGTATCTGTTTTTAGTTGTGGTTTTTTTTCTCACTTGGATATTAAATAAATGAATAATTGTATAAATAAATCATTAAGACAAATGAATACATGCATAAAACACACACGAATTAAACTCTCTGTTGTGCAAATATTGCAACCGAAATGACCCTTTTACCTCATTGTGATGAAATTCCTTGCAGGAATCTGGTCTACGAATCAAGATCACGGCAGAGGACTACGATGATGAATCGCCTGAAAAAGAAAAGATAGATAACTATCTTCTGATTCTTGCAGACATACCTTCTTTAACCGTTCCTACTAGACTGCGAGGACTAGACAGGCCACTGAGAACGCAGTAAGTTTTTTAGGATCAGAATATCATTTATTTTAATTGAAATGGCGGCATATTAAAGGTAAAGACCAGTATTGGTAAAGCCCCAATTTCAAAAAATGAAATGGAAGCTCTCATTACCAATCATGTGAAAGAATATGTTTTGACTAATACATCATGATACAAAAATTGCCGGGAAACCGCCTACTAATTCATATATTTGGTAATTTTTTCTCTCTCATGGTCGTGTGAGAGAGATAGGGTAGTCCCATATACATCTTTCTGTGTATAGTGCTCGTAACTTTACGAATAATGGGCCAATTTTTTTATCATTTTGATGATTCCAGAAACTTGCAGATGCTAGATGCTAGATGATCAACCTTTTCTGATCGATTCCACAACGTTTCTTTCACAATGCAATCGCATGACCATTACTGGTCTTTACCTTTAATTGTAATTCGCCTTTTAGCATATTTTATCAGACCTCAATCAAATGGAGGAGTTACACACAAAAAAATATTTGGGTAATCTTACTCAAATAGGCAAATAATTTTGACACTATAGTGACACACTTAACTGAGTGCATTAACTCATTAAATTGAGTTTAATAACGCACAGGAATGAGTTTTGTTAATTTGACATTATAGTGACATGGCAAATGAGTATTTTAAATAAGTGAGTCATTTAACCTAATTTTGTGAGTAAATCACTCCAACTCAACTAGTGAGTAATGCTTCAATTACTCAGTCAGTCAGGTTTATCGCCGTTCTTACGGCCCCTTTTCTGCCGCTGATCCTTCCCGGCCGCGCCGGAGCTGTCGGCAGTGGTGTCGTCAGTGGTGCCGGTCACTGTAGCGTCAAAACCATGTATTTCCATGTCGAGAAATACGATAAAAAAACACCAAGATGATTCACAAAAGTACAAAATTGACGTGTTGTAATAAAGACCGAGGTCCAATCAACAAATGTATATCAAATATAAATCGAATAACGTTCGATTGCGGAGATTTCGACGGATTATGTGCGACGACATCCTAGTGTTTTTTACCAAGAAAAATTGCGGAGAGATAATAATCTGTGCATGCGCGGACGCGGCCGGTCACTGTAAAAATGGAAGTCCTTCGCCATGCACTCCATACGTATGATCACGAACGCGTACGAATATTCATCAGCGAAATATTTACACGCATGCAAAGAGTAAGATAGCTCCTAAGACGAGTACAGCTTCGAAGAGACTGAGGTCGTTGGTTTTTTTTACTCATCCAACGAATAAAGAGTCTGTGACATATTAGGGCGCAAAACGCCACTCTACACACTTGTGAATATTTTTACTCATTCGGTCAATTAAGCTGGAGAATACTCATCCAATATTAACTTACATGTACTTTAATGAGTGAAAAGACTCATCGAGAAAATAATCGGGTCACATACTCGTTTTAAATATCATGTGTGTAAAATTTCACTAAGAGAAAGGTGGTGTATTCACCAAATGTGTAAAATAATGCATTTATTAGATATATTCTCTCGACTGAATGAGTTAGCTACGATTTTTACTCACAATATTTAGTTCCGATTTTGTGTGTACGTCTAGTGGAAAGGGGCGTCGCCAAAGGGGGGGGGGTGTGGGGGTGCGACACCCCTCCACCTGTCAGGATATTGTCGGTAAAATTGCGCTGCCGTCGGGAAAAAAGAGAAAAGGGGGAGGGAAAAAAAGGGAAAGAAAAGAAAAAAGAAAAGGGAAAGAAAAGAAAGAAAGGAAAGGAAAGGAAAGAAAGGAAAATAAAGGGGAAAAAAGAGAAGAAAGAAAGAGAAAAAAGAAAAAGAGGGAGGAGAGGAAAGAAAGGAAAAGAAAGAAAAGGGAAAAAAAGAGAGAAAAAGAGTAAAAGGGAAACAAAAGAAACGGGGGTGAAAGAGAGGACAGAGAGGAGGAGTGGGAGTAAAAGAGAGAAGGGGGTTGTTGGGTGGAGTCGTCTCGTCGAGGGAGCAAAAAAAACACGGGTAAATATGTTTTTACGGTATTCTTGCTCGATCCTCGTGTACTATATCAATGCAGAAGTTTGAAGTCGGTGAGATGTATATTGTCGGTCGGCCGACAAGTTTTTTTTCACTACGAACTGTGACTTTTTATCCGCTGTGACGACTTCAAGAGTGACTACAACAACAATACTTGTATTTTCTCGAAGTTTCACTTTCCTACAATATCAGCTAAAGAAATCAGAGGTTTAAAATTTTCGGGGGAACTAAATTCAAACAAGGTTTAAGAGTCAACAACGGTACGACGAATCGTCTTCCTTTCTCTATATTGTGATGGAACGCCCAAAAAAAATCCGCGCTTCGCGCGGAAGGGGAAAACTAAATTCAGACAATTAGGACTTATAACGGTACAAACGAATCGTCTTCTTTTTCTAATAATTTAATGAACGTCAAAGCTTCCGCGCTTCGCGCGAGAGGGGGAAACTGAATTCAGACAATTAGGGCTGATTAAGAGTCGAAAACGGAACAACGAATCGTCTTCTTTCTCTAATAATTTAATGAAACGTCAAAACTTCCGCGCTTTGCGCGATAGGAGGAGAAACTGAATTCAGTCAATTAGGGCTAATTAAGAGTCGAAAACGGTACAACGAATCATCTTCTTTCTCTAATAATTTAATGAAACGTCAAAATGTCCGCGCTTCGCGCGGGAGGGGGAAGCTTTATTCAGACAAGGATTAAGATTCGAGCACGGTTCAACGAATCGTCTACTTTCTCTAAGAATTTAATGAAACGCCAAACCCTCCGCGCTTCGCGCGGAAGGGGGACAACTGAATTCAGATAAGGATTAAGGGTCGAAAACAGTACACCAAATAGGGCTTATTAAAAGTAGAAAACGGTACAAACAAATCGTCTTCTTTCTCTAATAATTTAATGAAACGTCAAAGCTTCCGCGCTTTGCGCGAGAGGGGGAAACTGAATTCAGATGAATAGGGAGTAATAAGAGTCGAAAACGGTACGACGAATCGTCTTCCTTTCTCTATATTGTGATGAAACGCCAAAAATTCCGCGCTTCGCGCGAAGGGAGAAAACTTCATTTAGACGAATCGAGAACGGTACAACAAATCGTCTTCTTTCTCTAATAATTTAATGTAACGTCAAAATTTCCACGCTTTGCGCGGAGGGAAAAGCTTCATTCAGACAAGGATTAAGAGTCGAGCACGGTTCAACGAATCGTCTAATTTCTCTAATAATTTAATGAAACGGCAAAACTTCCGCGCTTTGCGCGGGAGAGGGAGAAACTGAATTCAGACAAGGATTAACAGTAGAGATCGGTACAGCAAATCGTCTTCTTTTCATAATAATTTAATGAAACGTCAAAGCTTTCGCGCTTTGCGCGGGAGGGGGGATACTTCATTTAGACAAGGATTAACAGTCGAGAAAGGTACAATAAATCGTCTTCTTTTCCTAATAATTTAGAGGCCTATCACCCACATCCCCTAATGAGAGCTCTTTAAGTGATTCGCTTGCTCACTCCGCCCTCCCTAAAATAAGATCCTAGCTCCGCGCCTGCATTAAAATATATCAGCTATGATGCTGACTAAGTTGACGAAATAATTCGTACATTTATGTCGTCGAGGAATATGACCATTTGCGCATATGCAAGTAATATAGATAGTCCATAGGAAAAACAATTTAGCCTTCGGCCCCGGGTTTATAGGGTTAAATTTGTAGATATTGGACATTTAATTTTGTCGGTAATTGGTCGCTAGTTTTGTCGGTAATCGTTGGCCTCTACACCCCCCACTGAAAAAGGTCTAGCGACGCCCCTGCTTGTGGATAGTCCACATACTATGAAGCACAATGTGTGTGGGGTTCAAATCCCTGTGAAATAGCATGTCATTTGACGAGACTTTATTCTACATTTGCCACTCTCCAACAAGGTGAAGTAACAGGATACCCGGCAGGAATTATTTCCTTTAAATGCTAGAGCGCCGTAATAGCAGCCATGCTAAAGCCAGTCAATAACAGTGGAGCGCCAGGAAAAGTCGAGTTTGACAAACATGACCACTATACAAGAGCCAATTGTTATTTCTATTTTGGTTCTTTTTTGTTGGTTCTTTGTTTTTGTAAAAAAGCAATGTTAAGATTTTTTTCAACACAGCGCAGTAGAGTAAATCTATATAGTATCTGTACTATATAAATTGATCTAATCATTTGTTATAAATAAAAACACTTTCGAAAGCACAATTGGGTTATCCATGTCACATCCTATCAATCCGGGATAATGACAGTTGAGATCCAGGGTTGTGAGGGGTTAACAGACATGAGCTCCACAAAAGAACCCACAACTAGTATTATATTATTATATTTATTATTATTATCGTTATTATTATTACTATTATTACTTTTATTATTATTATTATTATTGTTGTACTCATAATTTTTTTATTTGATAATGATTTTATTTGACTTTTTGATTATCTGTTCGTCAGAATTAACAGCATATTTCATTCAATGCTTTATACATGAGCAACAATAACAACAATGAAAAAGACAAACAGCAAATATAACAATAAACAACTGTCAATAATAATAATAATAATGATAACAATAAGCATGACTTTAACAATAACAGCAGTAGAAGTAGTTATAATGATAATAAAACAGTGCTTTCTTTCAATTCAGTACTACGTAACCAATACGGTATCAATGACTTTACTTTTGACATGTTTCATTACGGCATAGATTAATCAGATTCATTCATCCTTGAAAAGTAAATATATTCTATCATTCAAACAGAAACACAGTGTGCATTTTTATTTCAAAACAGGTTAAGCGTCAACTACGTAGCTGTCTGCAGCGACGGATTTGAGGGTTTGGATTGCCAAACAAATACGGATGACTGTCTAAACGACACCTGCCAAAACGGTGCTACTTGCAACGATCTCATCAATGGGTATAATTGCTCGTGTACATCAAGTTTCACAGGAACCCTATGTGATGAAGAAGTAGATGAGTGTGAAGTTGTACCTTGTCAAAATGGTGCAAACTGTACTGATTACTTGAATGGTTTTAATTGTACATGTAGTCCAGGTTATGAAGGATCATATTGTGAACAAGAAATAGATGAATGTACAAGTAATCCTTGTAAAAATGGTGCAAACTGCACTGATTACTTGAATGGTTTCAATTGTACGTGTAGTCAAGGTTATGAAGGATCATATTGTGAACAAGAAATTGATGATTGTACAAGCAATCCTTGTCAAAATGGTGCAAACTGCACTGATTACTTGAATGGTTTTAATTGTACGTGTAGTCCAGGTTACGAAGGATCATATTGTGAACAAGAAATAGATGAATGTACAAGTAATCCTTGTCAAAATGGTGCAAACTGCACTGATTTCTTGGATGCCTTTAATTGTACGTGTAGTCCCGGTTATGAAGGATCTTATTGTGAAAGTATTGTCAATGCCTGTTTGAACTTTCCGTGTCTGAATGGTGCTTCCTGCTCCGACCAATCACCAGGATTCAAATGCACCTGTGTGCCGGGATACACCGATGAATATTGCTCTTCGGATATTGATGAATGCGACATCGAAAATGCCTGTCCTGGCAACTCTCTGTGCGAAAACACTGTAGGATCTTTTGCTTGCCTTTGTTTTGAGGGATATGAAGGGAAACGTTGTGACATCATCACTGATCCATGTGTTTCATCTCCCTGTGAACGAGGAACATGCGACAAACTCAGTTCAGATGCTTACAGGTAGGTTGCAAAGTTTAATTCATGATACCTAGTTTTTTTAAAGTATTTTTCAACCATTCATTAGCATGAACAATATAATTAGCACTTTGAAACTATAATAAAATAAAAACGAAACATAAATTAACTCTAAACAAAGAAGCCTCAAATAATGTTACATGCGCATATTTAATAATTTGTCCTACGTACTTGTATTTTGTTGTTACCACTTATTTGCAATATTGCTTTTTACTGTTTTTTCAGGTGTCTTTGCGAGGATGGCTTCCTAGGAGTGAATTGTGAGACTATTAATCCATGTACATCGACCCCTTGTCTCAATGGAGGGGAATGTGAGAGTGATGACGCCGGACTATGGGCATGCCAATGCCTAAAAGGTTTTGTCGGTGAACTTTGCGAATTAGGTAAGGACATTTTGATTAATTTGTAGAAGAAAAAATCTGTGGACAGAATGTGTTTTTTTGTACACTTTCATGAAAAAAAATCCATTTATCCATATATTTACAGAATCATGACATAAATACAAAAAAATATGCTGTCGATGGATTATTTTGTATTAGATTACCGCTAGCTCAAATGACATCTAGTAAAATTCACGAAAAACAAACCTCTGCCCCCCCCCCCCCTCTCTCTCTCTCTCCCTCTCTCTCTCCCCCCTCTCTCTATCTCTCTCTCTCTCTCTCTTGGGTCACTCCTTATTTATATTTTCTATATCTCCCTATCCACTCTAATCCCAACACCTTTATCCTATTGTAATCGGTATACCTATTATCATTGATATATTTGCAGATTCGAAGTTTTACTCTTACAGTCTATTTATTTATGGCTCAAGCGTCGATCTGGCATACTTTGTACGAGACATGGAAGCACTGTTTTCTGACGTATATGGTGAAAACGTCACTGTTCTTATCATAGAAACATCTAACTACTATACGCCGGACACAGGGTGAGCATGATTGACATCCATCAGTCATTACCATCTTCTTTCTGATGAGTTGTATTCCATAACCTTCGACAATTTTGTTTAAACTAAAGGGGTTTTCCCATTGTTTATTGTTTATTTTTGTATTTTGAATTCGCTAGATACTTTAATATTGTCTAAGAATAGAATCAGCTGAGATGTTTTTGTTAATTTATTCATTCATGATTTATTGCAGTTAAAGGTTAGTAGTCAGTGGCTGAATTGTTTACAAATCACAAATAACTAATACACAAGAAATACAATGATCATGATTATTGCGATTGGTAGTAATGCAAATCAATTCAGTCTAGTAAATAAATAAGGTTCATACAGAAGGTCATTAGCAATAGGAAAAAAACAAGACAAGAAAACATATCCTAAATCACTATATATGATATCACTACCCTTGTCACTTTCACATCATCATCAACGTAGTCATCATCATCGTCATCATCATTCATCCTCCTCCTCGTCATCACATCATTACCATTATCATTATCACAATCATCATCATCATCATTCATCTTTTGTGGTTAATTTGTTTTACCTGATCGCTAAAAAAGCATGTGTATGTTTGTAAGGAATCGGAGGACCGATGACTTTAAGTCCTTTCCAAGGGACTTGGTTAATATATACAAATATTGAATGCTCAGGAGTTCAATATAACACCAAGGCCGGAGGCCGAGGTTAAAATATAATTGCAAGAGGGACATTCTGAATTGGGAGATAAATGCATGTTATACTAAACGACGATGTGCATTCAACATAAATTTCGGGATATTTACGATATCATGCTTCTCCTTTTTTGCGCGCTGCTAAGGCAATGGAAACAATGGGTATGTGTAGGGAAATCTAAAACACTTGTGAACGTTTGTACGAAATTTTGAGTATCACGTGATAGCTTGTCAGCCAAAAGGATACTTTCTAACAAATACCCTAATTTATATTGAAGATTAGTGCCTTACGAAGGGGCACTAGCGCATCGACCTGGTTTCGAACCAGGGAACTCCCGGTTACAAAAGCACATCTCTATCACGGAGCCATTGCGAATCCTCATAAACATTCATTCTTCATCATCATCATCATCATCATCATCATTCCTCACCATAATTTATCCTCCTCCTTTTCCTCCTCCTCCTCCTCCTCATCATCATCATTCCTCATCATCATTCATCATCATCCTCATCTTTTAGGCCTATCTTCCTCCTCCTTACATCAACAACATTATGATGATCATCATCATTCTTCAATTATTCTTGGCTTGATTTAGCATACTTTTTACTGGATGCTTGTGTGTGTCTTAGTATTCACGTGTTTTCCTTTTTTTTTCTTTTTTTCTTTCTTCTTCTTTTAGAGAAGAAATCACTGGTGTTACTTTCGTTGTGTTTGTTAATGGGACATTACTCACATCAGATGAGATCAGCGCCGTATTAAACGCTGTTCCAGAAGAAGATCTTAACAATAGAGAGTCATTCGAATTCTACTTCGGCGAAGTTATTGAAGATAAACCACAACAACAGGTAAATACAGATAATACTGATTGCTTCAAAGCAAAATATAAGATTATTTACATGATGAATTTTTAAATTTGCACAGAGACCGCACCAAATATATAGGAACAAAAAGTTCATAAAAACTAGTGGGGAAATATAGTACATGTATATAATTCTTTTTGTACACATTGCATCTGTGACTCTTTGTCGTGATTATTACCAAAGCAGTTTGTTGAATGCTTAAAAGCTGACTTATACCATTCTGTAAAAAATAACGTTCAGTGACAAATAAAAACTTACCTTATTCAGAGATGGCTGGCTGAGTACTGGTATGTCTTGATGATCGCTGTGATAGTCGGCATCTTTCTGCTCATCTCTACAACTATGGCAGTGGCGCATCTGGTGGTCAAGCGGAGGTCAGTATATTGGTTCTAGGACACCGACCAACTGGACATCCATCCCCCGGATAACCACCCTCAGTCAACTACCCCCTAGGACAACTACCCCCTAGGGCAACCAGCCTCTAGGACGACTACCCCCTGGGACAACTCCCCCCGGACAAATACCTCCCAGACAACTACCCCCTAGGACAACTACCCACTAGGACAACTTCCCCCGGACAACTACCACCCGGACAATTACCCCCAGACAACTACCCCTACGACAACCATCCTCTAGGACAACTACCCCCGGACAACTATCCTAGGCGGTAGTTGTCCGGGGTAGTTTTCCGGGTGTAGTTGTCCGGGGGTAGTTGTCCTAGGGATTAATTGTCTGGGGGCAGTTGTCCGGGTGTAGTTGTCCTGGGGGTAGTTGTCCTACGGGGTAGTTGTCCGGGGGTAATCATCCTAGAGGGTGGTTGGCCTAAGGGGTAGTTGTCCTAGGGGGTAGTTGGCCTAGGGGGTAGTTGTCCGAGGGGGTAGTTGACTGGGGTGGTTATCCGGGGGTGGATGTCCGGGGGTAAGTGTTCGGATACGCAGTATGCTATATCAGTGAATTAAGTATATTCTGTTGGAATCACTTTGCTTCTCTTTATAAAGAGACATATTCTTGTCACGGAGCCGTCAGACCTCTGGTTTTGTATCGTCTAGATAATTCTCGCTACCCCAAATAGCGATTCTGCCGAGATCCGGGGAAAATCCTGAAATCCGCATTGCATTATGGGATAGCTTTTCGACATTACAGCTTCCTGTGCAGGCGTTCGTGATCACAACCCTCTCTTTCACGGTAGAGTTTAACGGCCTTTTGTGCTAAAGTCACTAATTCTGCCCGAAGCTTTCCATTGCATATTATAATCTGTACCAATTACACTGATTGGCATCGATTTTAGCGTGCGTGAAAACTCTGCACAGCGAACACAGGCGCTAGCGCCAGCGGGATGGGACTCTATACCGGAAGTTGTAGTGACGACCCGAGAGAGTGAAAATTACCTCGTCTCGCGAATTTCGAGATTTTCGTACCTATTTAGGGTAGCGAGAATTGTAACACTTACAAATGTCTCAATAATCAAGCCCCGGCAAACCTACATGTAGTTGATCTACTCCATACGCATTCATCCATATACAATACTCGCTCGGCCACTAGTAATACACGTACCGCCCCTCCAACCAGTAAACAGATAGCTGATACGGCTTTTTAAATTATTGCCTCCAAAACCCGGAACTTCTTATCCATCTCACTATCTCACTCCGTATCCTCCTCGTTGTCTCCATTTCTCTTTATTTCATTTCCCTCTCAACTGTATTCTTCTTTTTCGTTCTATTCACGTCATTCGGTCGTAGGTTGGGTATTATCCTTGATGTATACAGTTAACAACTAAATTACCGCTTGCAAATTTGATGTATTTTTGTATTCTTCGTGTGACTCAAAAATGAAAGATGGACTAGTTAAATTAAAGGTTTTGCTAAAGACTTTTAAATGTAAGCTTTACTACGTAACATTCTCAAGATATATACGTCGGGAAAAATCAATTTTCACATACTTTTACAGCTTTCGAAAGATTCAGTATGAGAACAACAAGAAGATGCTTGAAGAGGCTGAAAAGCAGACAAGAATGTCAGATGATGTGCGCTATACAAGGGAAGCTTGGGATGTCTACAGCCGAGGGCTACGGAACTCCCAGCATTTTGCCGAGGAGCATATTTACAGGACAAATCCAGTTTATATGGCGCATGACTATGAAAGTGTGCTTGACGAAAGTTCTGATAATTACCCGTACGTTGACTACATGTAAAGAACGTAATTTTACCTGCAAAATGTTTTAAAAATTCCATGTATAAGGTTCTACGTTAGTCAAGTACAAAGAGTACCTAGTTGTTGTTTTTATTCCTTTTCAAAACCATCACTATAGTAAGAACTTTGTTTTACAAATATAGACAGGTTATGGATACAGGTTATGGATACAGGTTATGGATACTAAAAAAAAAAAAAAAAAAAAAATTATGCCCACGGCTTACGTAAGGTAACCTTACCCCCCCCCCCCCCCAACGAAGAAAAATGTCAAATTGTCAAATTTCGAGACCAAAAAAAAAAAAAAAAGTGTCCGCTTACCCCCCCCCCCCCCCCCCCCCCCCCCCCCCCCCCCCGAAGCTTTAGAATAGCTTACCTCGGAAGATTAGAGAACAAAAACAAGATATTCATTTCGTAATACCATCACAATTTATTTGATGAACAAATAAATTATATGTTATGTTAGCAGTTAGTAATGTTTTGTATTTTGAATGTATACAATATAATTGTAAGAACTAGTATAATGATAATGTAATGACGAAATACACTATCGATATATAGTGAACAGAGAAAACTGATCTCGACTAGCACTTGTGCTAACTTTTTGTTTTCTTTTCTTTTTAGCATTAATCAAGCTTTTGCAGTAATTCATTGTTTTGTACATTATGTACAGTTTGTATTTTATTGCTTTGCCTTGCATACTTTGTTTTATGATTCACATACATTTTGTTGTTGTAAATAAACTTCAAAATTCAACTTCAAACTTCAACTTCAATTCCAATCATGATGATGATGATCTTGGAAGAGTTAAAAACAAGTATTACAATTTAGCGGAAGCCGAAGTTACTTTCATATATCAATCGCTGTGCCATTAGTCAATGTTCTAATAATCAATATTCTTTTGAAATATAAGATGATGCTATTTTCCTATTAAATGTAATACCTTTTTGTTTACTTTTGAATATTATTATGTCTTTCTTGGCAAATCGGTCATTTGACCACCAATGTTGATGAATTCAAAATCTTGTTTCGTTTTTGTGTTTTTTGGGATGGGTTTTTTTTTATAGTAAGGATGTGAATTTCATGCGACGTTTTTAGAAAGAAGAAAGATTTGAAGATGGCTTTGTAAATATGTTAAATATCAAAATAATAAGATGACTTTTACAGTCTTGACGATATTGTCATTAGAATGTTTGTACTCATTGTGATTGTGGTTACAATTTGTTGGATACAGACTAATGTAAGTAAATTTTTGCAATATCATATTTACAATTGCTGCTCACGTCTCTGTATACTAAAAGCCTATGTTAATCGCAGGAAAAAGAATGTTTTGAATTGTAATATAACTTTGTTATATATCTGCGCATTTGGGTATTAAAACTTAGCTTGCCAAAATAGCCCAAAGTTTTACTTTCGATGCCATGTATATTTTTACCCTTTTATGTATGCTTTGAATTCATGTTTTTATTGTACATGTTTTTATTTGAAGCAGTGCTCTCTGGGAGGGCAGGTCCAGAAATGGACTTGAAATGAAACCACTCTGTTGAAACAAAACTAAATATAAATAATAATAATTAAAATAGCCTAAAGTCTTACTTTCAAACTAATTTTGATTAAAAAATATCAGCTGGAAGTATTCCCTAAGGTTCCAAAATGATATATATCAGCAGGCTATACATTTTTACATGCCCTTCAAATAGATGTATATCTGTAATCCGCAAATTATAAACCTTTGTCGTTGTTACTGTTGTTGTGAATGTTAATTTCTGTACTTTGTTAAATGCATTTCCCCCAGTGTGTTGAAGTGTTTATAAACGTTTAACGGAGTTCACTTTGCCTTTTCCAGTGTATATACTCTCTCATTGGGCATTATAGTATTAACACGCTTATGAATAAACTAATTGTTTGACTTATCTTATTCACATGCACATATATCATTTTGTTTAAGGACTTCCCCTTATGTTTCTTATTGTAAATGCAATTTATTCGTGCAGGCTACCTTGCTTTGCATATTGAATCTTTTCTCTTTACATTGGTTCCTTCATTGTATATATGTTAAGATTTTTGTATCATGTGAAATTACTTCAACATGAAAATAAATAGTTTGTCTGAAGTTTATTTCAAACAAAAGCTTTAAGTGTTTTATATTTTTAGTTTATTTTATTCTGAAATACATACGGGAACAATCATCAATTAACACCCAGTTTAATTACACCTGACAAAAACAAAAAAAAACTTTTGCACCATTCAACTACTCTTCAGTGGACTTACAATATTTACAGCTGTATTAAAACATCGTTTAGTTTATCTACCGGCGCCATACAAATCATAACTTTAAAGCTATGTTATGTTATGTGTTATTCTTAAAGGTAATACAAAGTTTTGGTATGGGGTCATGAATTTGGTTCAAATGAACATATTGGAAGCATATGCGATCCTACAATATTCAGTGATCGTTGTCGCGGTTGAAATCGAATCTAGAGTTATGAAATTGTAAATAATAAACTCTTTGTTGTATAGCTCCCTCTCAAGGTCAAGATATTAATTAAGCTATAAAGCTATTTAGCTATTCCCGTTGGAAATTATACTCACATTTACATATTCTGAGATTTTAATGGTCGCAGCTACTATTTTACGGCCGAAGGCGCTATTTGAAATTCATCAAAATTTGCCGGGAGCACCGGTAAATTTGTATATTTAATTTTTCTCAAAAGCAGAAGTGTTTTAGGGGCTAAATTTTCTAGTGCTTATAATACATCGACAGGGGCATCCAAATATATCAAAATTGTAAAGAATCACTATCCACCCAATTTTCAAAATTTCCCAAAACTTTGTATTACCTTTAAGGGTAAGTCCGTCCCGTTTGCAAGTTGAACAGAACAAATAAAGACAAATTGAACAAACCAAACGGCGAGAGTTTCATTGAAATCGGACAAAAATAAAAAGGTTATGGAGTTTCAAAGTGTCGCACAATTTCATGAAACAGTAATATGTATCAAATAGGCTGTTTGCGAATGAACGAGTTTATGATGTCATCCCCTCCCTATTCCCCATATGTTTTTGTGAAATTTCAAGTTTTACCTTTTCTCAAACAAACCTGTACATCAAGTTAATTTATAACTTTTTTCTTTATATTAAAATAAGTGACAGTAATGGTGCTTTTTTTGCAAGTATTCTATGAAGATTAAAGCCATGTTTTACATTCCCAGAACAGAAAAATGTTATTTTTGTTATTTTATTTTATTTTACAAAACAGATAGAGAAAAGTAAGTGATGACATCATCAACTCGCTAATTTGCATACTGTCTATGTGGTACATAATTATCATTGTTAATGAATATATGCGAACTTTGGAAAAACTTTCTTACATCCGATTTTGATGAAACTTTCACCGCTCTTTTTTTCTTCTCTCCATTTATTCCAATCAACTCGAAAATGGGCAGGTCCTTCCATTTAAGCTTCATTTTATCTGTTAAGTTTAGCGCCAGCTTTAGGCGTCCGCATGTCAATTGTTGTTTGTTTTATCTATTTTGTACGGCTGTGTTAGCCCTGTATCGGTAGCGACCCCACTTTTAGTTATGTGAGCGCTCCTTCTTCACAACTCTGGTTCTTTGATTAGTCTTAAACAAAGAGCTTTAAGGTTTACCTGGAGTGGTGTCCCGTCCCCTAAATTACATGGTGGGGCGTTAAAAAGAGTGACCCAAAGTCCCAAACATAACAAATTTGTAGAGATAGATTATATGTTTATTGGTAATGAAATGCACATCATCTGGACATATAATTGATAATTAAATGATACCTTCTTGTTAGTTTTCTTGAGTCATATGAAACAAGTCTTTATAAACTTATAGTTGAGCTGAGTTCTCGTAGTTCACTATCTTGTTAATTATAACAGGCGTGTTGCTGTGGGAGTGGCTTCGTTGCTTTTTTGGCCATTATGAAGAACAATCTCAAAAAAGTTAAACTCACACTCTATCAAACAATTTTTTTTTATCAAACTCACAACAAGGAGCAAGGTATCAGGAAATAATTTTGGCTAAAATATGCATGATCAGTGCATGGTCAACACGTGATCAGATCATGCTCTCTCTCTCCCATTTGTCTTTGTTTATATGGGATGCTGCAGTACCTTCTGTCCAATTATATGTCGTGCTTTTATCGTGATAGATAGGTCAATCAGATCTTTATCCTTTAGGAATGAGACGTGGAATATTGACCACACCCCAAAACCATCATAGTTAGAATACTGCATAACAAGCTGCGACATTTTATTAAACAAACTACCAAAATGAGGGAGAATCTTTTTAGCCTTAACAAGTTATGATAGTTATAAATAAATGGAAAACGGGGGAAAGGTGGGGAATATTCAAGGATTTTTTAAGAGTGCAGTATCTAATAGATTTATAAATTGTTACTTCGGTATCAGCCAATGGGTGTATCTGACGAGGAGGGGTGGGTTCCTCAAATACGGTTATAGTTAGTTGGATAATAAGCAGCAAAAGGTATTTATCATATTTCATAATTTATTAAATGTATGCTGATACATTACACAGGGAGCCTAAGCAGAATACAGCTATTGATGAGAATATCACTGTGTGGTAGGAAAATTAAAAAAACTCTCTCCATCTTGTAGACCGAACATATTATGTAAATGAGGGCTTCCAGCAATGCGCAATATGAGAATAATTAGTCTGAGAGGCGTTCAAATTTAATTCGTATATGACCCTGCAAATGAATTAACTTTTATCAGCAATGCTACTTCCATACAAAATTGTGACGTGGATTATCTCGATGCATTATCAGACATGCGTCAATAATCCGTTGATCCTCTTTTTGTTAGTTACTAAGGCGATTAATATGATTATGAAATCTAAAATTGTAGAATGAATACCACTGCTCACTATCGGAAAGAAGCAGTTGCGCCGTTGCCTTTTCAAACGGGATATTCTGAAATAGGCCTCGTCTCCAAACTGCCTGGTCCTTTTGTTCTACCTTTCAAACGAAACTGAATTTGTAACGATGGCTCGAGGAGGGATTTTAGGTTTGATTTTCGCTGCGATATGCCTGTCTTCTGTATCTGCAACACTGAAGATAGCAGCCTTCAATATCCAGACGATGGGGAAAAGCAAAATGGGAAAGCCTGAAGTAGTCAACGTTTTGAAACAGGTTTTTATCTTTTTGGTTTAATTATATAGGCATGATCATGGTTGTACTTTATTCTATAATTTGATAATTAATAACTGTTTTTTTATAACTTAAATCAGCAGCCCACCACTGTCCTAAAAGTGATGAGAAAAGTGTTATCTATGTGTATCATAGACCACACATAATGTTATACTTTGTTTCTAGAAATTTGAATAACGGTTCTCCATTGGACAAAATTCCATGTCTGGACTGAAAGAAAATACATGACGGACCTATCTTTTTTTGTATTTGTTTGTTTGAATGCCGTTTTGTTTTTGTTTCTGGATTACATCATTTTGTTTTTCAATAGATAATCTCATTCTACGATATGGTATTGATCCAAGAGATCCGGGACAGCTCAGGAACGGCTATTGTTGAGCTCCTCAAAGAGGTCAACAGGTAATTAAAAAAACACTGCTTGTGACTTTATTATCTTGTTTCCTAATTCAATTCAATACGTTCTCGTTTCTTCAGTGATGTATGAATAGCATTCATTCCAAATGCATAGCCCAATTATTAATGAAAGCCGACCAACTCACTGATCATAGTAAAGCGTTCTTTGAAGGCAAAGAATTATGTCTCAACTAATTAAAAACGACTTGTATACATTATTTTGTTTCTCAATTCAATTCAAAACATTCTTGTTTCTACAGTGATATACGAACAGCATTAATTCCAAATGCATATCCAAATTAGTAATGAAAAACGACCAACTCACAAATCATAGTAAAGCGTTCTTTGAAGGCAAAACATTATGTCTCAACTAATTAAAAACGATTTGTATAAATTCAATACATTTAAAGCTTCGGGACAGTTTTTAAATCCAATCTCTAATGATTTTCATCAAAAGTTGTAATCACTCTTCTTTTTTTGTAATCATCAGTGTCGAGATATCTTTGCACCATTCTATTATCTGACTTCATAATTATTTATCTGTTTTGGATTAGTTATTCACCTGATGAATACGAAATGGTGATTTCTTCACGAGCAGGACGCAGTTCCTACAAAGAACAGTATGCATACTTCTTCAAGTAAGACAACTTAATATATTTACCCCCACTTTCACCAAATTCATATGAATTGCGACAAATTATTCCTCTTTTATCACTAAATCGATTTAACTATTTTGTGGAAAGCTTCTAACCACTCCATTTCTGCAAGAATATCATAAAAGACGTTAACAAAATTGCTTATATTTCCTGTCACGGTGAATTTAAGAACTTTTTTCTAAATGTGTCAATGTTGACAAAAACAATTAAGCCTAATCCAGTTTCACAGCGTTCATTTCCGTCTTCGTATTGAAAGAATCTTATCATTCATTTAAACGTTCAAAACGATGGATTAGAGTCATGAAATAATATAAAGGGAAAAGTGAGCCTCATTGGGTCGTAGTTTCTGAATTTTCACTGTGAACCCAACAAACATATATTTATACTCGAGTGTGAACCTCTATTTCACCA
This sequence comes from Strongylocentrotus droebachiensis, assembly GCA_035222895.1. NCBI lineage: Eukaryota > Metazoa > Echinodermata > Echinoidea > Camarodonta > Strongylocentrotidae > Strongylocentrotus > Strongylocentrotus droebachiensis. The sequence goes on from JAVYIG010000922.1 coordinate 191,526, forward strand.
TGAACCTCTTTTAGGTTCAAGGTTCGAGTCACTAATCGCGCTATGCTTTTACAGCCATTTAAAACCAATGATCGCTCAACATCACATTTTCCTTGTTTTACAATTACGTCCTGATATCTCCGCCTCATCTACATTCCAATTGCTCACTTTACTTTTATTTCATTCTAATCATTTCTCGGTCAGGACAGACAAGATGACCGTCGTGGATTCTTTTGAGTACCCGGATAATGGAGATCTTTTTGAAAGAGAGCCTTTCGTCGTTCGGTTTGCCGCCCCTTCTACTCGTGAGTGATATCGCAAAGACATAACGCCCTCTATTACTACTTATTCTTCTTCTGTTATTCTTCAAAGGGCTATGTAGCCTATCATGAAGATCTATAGAAGGATTGCCCGTTTTGTATGCAGGCACACTAAACACCAGGTTTACACCCTATACTCTCTGCGAGAAGTGTAGCGTATTAACGTGCATACTATTTGTAAAATCTAAAATCTCACGATCCCCTTCTCAAAATACGGGGGGGGGGTGTAGTTGGTATTGTAGCGGGTACCTCATTTTTAGCACTGACTGCAAAACAGAAGACTGTACTATATGTGTTTCATGGAAAAGGAAGAGATCATTTCTCTGGGATACTGAAGTTAAGTAAAGCGTTGGTCACATCCCACCGTGCGTGTTTTTAGTCCGTACGGTTTTTGGGGAGGCCACGGCCGACACGTTTTTCTGAAACGTAGGGAGGGAGTGGCAAAGGCAGGGAGGGAGTACCGGCAACGCGCGTCACACGCACTGTGTAAGTACGTGGCCCGCACGCCACGCCTGGCCGTGAACGGTTGCGTGCATCGTACGTTGCGCACGTGGTAAGTGCGTTGTACGTGCTTACAACGTGCTTACAACGTACGGTCACCGTGCGGTTGCCACGTTATCGTACGGAGGCCGTACTTACAAGTGCTGCTCACGTACGGTGTCCTTACTCACTCGCATGTTGTAAGTGCGTGCACGTGCGATGAACTCGGTGTTTATATTGGACGACATTCCGATGTTCTCCAGAAGTCCCAGCTGTTGCTGCCTCAAGATGCCGCCAATTCCACCGAAGAGACTATATACTGCATAAATCAGTGCGAACAACGTGCGTTGTAAGTGCTTACTCGGTACGATCCACGTGAGTTCTGCGTGCTCATTGGATAGCTGAACTGGAGAAGTGGCGAGTAAGCACGGACCACGCACTTATCACGTGCGCCTTTAAAAGACGCACGGGGTCAGTGCGTTGTGCGCTCGTTGGCAGTACCGGGCATGCACGTCACACGCACTGGGGTGAATCGGTAGCCCGAACGCAGCCCGAACGCAGCGAAAGTTCCTCGTGCACTAAAAGTGCTACGGTGTGTCTGCGTGCTCCCAAATCCGTACGGAGGCGGTACTCATCACGTACGGATACCCAAATTTTGCCCACGTTTTTGCACGTAGACAGCACGCACTTGCAAGTACGACGGGATGTGACCACCGCATTAGGTAAGTCTCATTGACCGCACTATACATGTGCTATCATGGTGAAAGTGTAAGTTCTTCTTATTCTTCAAATCGGGTGATCCGTCGCTGGCATATTATCTTGTGCTTGACAAGTGCCTAGTGTACAGAGCAAGTAAAAAGGCTCTACGGTTAAATTATAGGCTCGGGGGATATCTATCAGTGTATCCACTCTTTCAGTCTTCCCATTTTTGTCGTTGTTATACCTTTGTTCATGTGCAAATTCTGTATTAAACATAATTAACACTGTAAAGAAAAACCTGCTTTAATACCTTCACCTGTCCTTTTTCTGATCTCTGTTAGTCATTGGTGACTTTGTCGTAATGGCACTGCACGCCAAGCCTGATGACGCTGTAACCGAGCTTGATCTAATGGCCGATGTCTATGATTATACTGTCAGTCAGTGGGGAGTAAGGGTGAGACCAAATGATAAATGTTGACCTTCATTTCGCACTTTGTAGTCTGGAACTTTGAATTTTAGAGCACGTGTTATCACACGGGCGATTGATTCAAATTATCCACACCTTTTCTCCTTTCCCTTAGCGGGTATAGACAGTGTTTAAGTATAAAATTGACAGGCGCTTTTTGTTTTGTATTCACTTTGCAGGAATGATTCCGCTGAAACATATTCATAGAAAGGCGCCCCATCCTCTGCCCCCCCCCCCCCCCCCCCATTAATTCGATACTGCAGACCCTATTTGGAGTAACGTACAGCACTGCAGCTGTAAACACACAAATAAACATCTCTGCTTTGTCATAACTACCGCTTAGAGAACTACATGTACTATACAGTGTGAGTCAAAAAAAACTTTACACCTAGGAAATTACTAATAATTTAAAAAATAATTTATGAACAGTGAAGTATTATACATCATATGAAAGAGTGGTTTATCCTGAATCATTTGGTACCATTTTTGGGTGGAATGTATTCACGCTTGGATGAACAGGAGGTATTGTTTGCGAGAGTGCAAAAATCGAATTGCGCCAAAGTCTTAAAGTGAGAGAATGAATTGAATGTATGAAATGAGATGCATTGCAGATGCTTTTTTCAGTAGCAAAGTCACACACACACACACACGCACACGCACATATGAAACACACACATTAACACACCCACCCACACACACGCGCACACACACAAACATAATATGATAATGGTGTTCATTTGGAGTAAAATACTTTATTTTTTACTGGATCTTCAAATTGTTAACGATCATCATAATTATGATGATGATGTTAATTCAAATGCTTATCATCATGGATCCTTTGAAGCTATTTTGTGAACAGCAAGTAACTGTCCGTTCATCTACTCCTCGACATGACCTCCGTCCCTTTCGATGCACTTTCTAGCGCGATGGAGCATCTCCTGAAACACTCGACGAAGCATGCGCCTGTCTCTCCCAAGTGCTTCGCTCTCAATCCGGCCTGATCCCCTCTCGTAGGTCGTTGAGGTTCGCAGGTGGGCTCTGGTACACCCGAGACTTGAGGTAACCCCAGACGAAAAAATCAAGCGGTGTTAGGTCCGGGGATCGACGTGGCCACTCCACAGGTTCGTTCAGAGCGATGATCCTGTTCCCGAAGAGTTCTCTCAACCTGGTCATCACAATCCTTGTCCTGTGAGCAGGGGCACCATCTTGTGCCCACCAAATGTGCCTGAAAGGACCGTTTCTCTGACGCCTAAATCGTGCCATCTGATTCAGAGCCGGGACGACCTGATCATCTATCATTCTTAGATAGCGCTCCCCATTCACTGTCTGTTCAAAGAAGAAGGGTCCAAGAAGACTTCCATTTCCAAGAAGGCCGATCCAAACTGTCACATCTAAATTTGCTATGCGAGTGTGTGTGTGTGTGTGTGTGTATGTGCGAGTGTGTGCGTGTGTTTGTGTGACTTATTGAGTGTGACTCTGTGTGTGTTTTGATATGTGTGACATGATTAATTTTGGTAGGGATGTTATTTGGATCTGCAAAGACCGAATTAATACCGAAATCCCAATTGTTTTATTCAAACATCACTAAGCATTATTTGGCGCAAGTCGATTTTTGCACTCTCGCAAACAATGTCTCCTATTTATCCAAGCGTGAACAAATACCACCCAAAATGGTACCAAACGATTTGGGATGAAACACTCTTTCATATGGTGTATAATAATTTACTTTTCATAAATGATTCTTAAAATTATTAGCATTTTTCTAGGTGTAAAGTTTTTTTTGACTCACACTGTATTGTAAAATGGTATGCTTGGGAGCGCAATGGTGAAAAGAGAATTTTTCATTTCTTGGCAAATAACATTTTGCCTTACAAAGCACTTCAGATCTTATACAATGCCTTGTACTCTTTTAATCACTATTTTTTTTAGAAATTCTGCATTATTTTACAAATTTGGAGGGGGTGGGACGATCTTCCAGACAAATTTTAGGGGAACATGTCCCACCTCCCCTGACCTGACATGTGGTAGCGTAACCTCAGAATGCTTACATACGTATACACCCACATTTTTAATTTTGACTCCTGAACTTTTGCAATCCAAAACTGTTCTTTGTGTTTGTGAAGTGACTGTCGATCTTACTTCCTAAAGTCAGATGATATTGTAATTTACAGGACGTGGTTATCATGGGTGATCTGAACGCAGATTGTTCTTACGTGGGAAGCAATGATTGGCAGGACATTCGACTTCGAACTCAATCACGATTTGATTGGGTGATATCCGACACGGCAGATACAACGGTCTCTGGAAACACCGATTGTGCATACGACAGGCAAGTCTTTTATATTACTTGGTATCATTGACGTGGACATTCCCTATGACTTATTTCAATTCATGGTCATACTCATATTTTATGCTCAATTTTGTGAAGTAAAATATAATCTTTAATAAATAATAATAATAATAATAATAATAATAATAATAGCCTAATAGTCCACTCCAAATTTTATTAAACCGAAACCGTAATTCTTTTTGCCCAATTGATCGTGAGCCCGGCAGCCACTGAGCACCGCCAGATCGACGTTGCTCTATCCCCAATATGACGGTTATTTAATCACTAATCGTTGTAACGACTGCACCATCCTCTCTTATGCTAGGAAATTGGTTATTTCTTAGTTGTAGGACTACAAAGAAAAACTTTAGAGATAGATTGAAAGCGGTGGTACTTTACCAACCCCTGCTTGTATTAAGACCCTATGTTCGAGTTCCGCACTGAGACCATCTCGAATTGTATGTCGGTACCGCATCCGTCTTTTTAATAATCTGTCATTGATTCAACACGACTAGTATTGCGTGACTTAATCCAAATTACTATCTATATAAGGCTTCAAAGTGGTACAATAAATAAATTGTTTTCGTACTGTCACCCGGGAACTTCAACTGTTGATAACATTTACATTTACATTGTTATTTCGCTAGTCAGCCTGATTTAACAAAATAATAATAATATTATATGTCTTTGTTTTCGTGTGATACAAGAATATATTGCTCTCGCTATGACATTATTGGACTTGTCTCCGACTCGTTCAATATTGGTATAGCTCGAGCAATATATTATTGTATCATACTCACAGCCATCCAATATTATAACAGTATTTCTTCATCTACAGATTTGTATTAGCAGGTGCGGCTATAAAGGCTACATCTTCTGGTGCAGGCGTTTTCTATTTTGATGATTTCTTTGGACTAGACTATGAAGGCGTAAGTTCATAATTGTTCCTATTATGTTATTGTAATTTCATAGAGGTACACGTATTTAGTTATAGTCGAATTGCAACGTAATTGAAACGAACAATACTAAATTAAATAGAATGAAATGTTTAAGGGCAATCCAACATTTGTAATAAGTTAATTTGTATGCAAGCAGATGGATAGAAGAAACAGCATAGCGCAAGTTTGAAATCGATCGAACCAATCATAAGAGAGTTATGATTGTTTTGAAAAAGTGAGAGCACCAAAACCATGCGAATCTCAAATTGGCAATTTTGTCGGTGGATTGTGACGTATTCACCGACAACTCTCCTGTTTATCGTGTTAAAAAATAACGTTATTTTCTCTTTTCTTTTCTTCTCAGTGCCTTTTCCTTTTGGACACTTCTCATAATAAATTATATATAGCATATTATTATAGGTCCTCTTCAAAGAAAAAAACCCTCTAGAATAATATTATTTTGATTTTAAGTCAATTTGTTGTGTGTTGAAACAAAGGGGAAAGTTGTCTTGCACTGTTATACAGTGACGTTACCAAATTAGCTAATTTGAGGTACCCATAATTATGTATAGAAATAAACCAAAATTAACAATTTGGAAGTTTTCCTTTCTTCCTGCGATTTCGTTCAAACTTCCAATAGACTGCTTTTCTGATTTGTCTGCTTTAATTTACAGTAGTTGTCTTTTCAAGTAGGATTTTCCTTTAATGATGGCAAATGCACGCACCACTATCCATGTATCCTTGAGCATCTTTAGAGATGGATATGTTGCGCTTTATAAATATTGTTATTATTATTGTTATTATTATAAGTAAAACCATACTTTCTGTTTGATGTTTTGTTTTGTTTTGTTTTTCTCAGGCTAAAGACGTCAGCGATCATTTCCCTGTGGAACTTACCATCGACTAGATATAAGAGATGTGATGGGCTAGCAATTCACGCATTGCTGATGGTGATCAACTATTATACATGTTGAATATATGGGCTTAGTAACGCTGAAGAAGATTGTCTGACTTTTCCGAAGTATAACTTATGTTAATATCTATATAATGATAATAATAATAATTAGATCAATTCATATAGCGCAGCTACAAAATAAATATACTCAACTGTACTGTGATGAAAACAGAACTCCTAACAGTGCTATCTTTACAGACACACTAAAAAAGTATTCAAAAGCACCTGAAAACAAGTGCGTCTGTAACAAGACTTTGAAGACAGCAGCAGATGAGGCTTTTCTTATGTCTAGTGGTAGGTTATTCCAAGGCTTTGGAGTGGTGCAACTGGAAGCGCAATCTCCAAGACCTACTTTGTTTTTGTGTGAGGTAGCTTTAGAAGCAGCTTGTCCTGTGCTTTCTTCGTAAGTTATTTTCATATGGATGAGGGTTTAAAAGATAATAGTTCAGACAATTAATTTGGGGCTTGATTATTCAATGCTGTATAAACAAACAAAGGTTTCTTAATTGCAAGTATAATTATGCCTAATTGGCAACTTATTTAATTAAAATAGGTGAAACCTGGGAAATTTTGAGGAATTTGACACATGTCTTGCACACGCATTCTAAACTCTCTGTAATTTGAAGAAAAAAATTAATCTGGCAAGCCAATAATCCATTTCGACGAATGTGACGGAGATTGTATGATAAATAAAAAGGCAGATTTGCATGTGTTCGTTATGTGCTGATCCATGTTTAAACGAGAATCAATCCATACACCCAGATTGTTTACAGAGCTTGATTGCTTTTCTTCTGAGTCTCCAACTGTTATATGATTAATGTTTAAATATATCTATATTAAAACATGGACTCACCATTTAACGGAATATTCCACTTATGTATTTTTTCTTCATTCGTCTGTACTAACGGTTGGCTTGTTATTGCTTTCTAATTTAGGGATGCAAAGTTTACTTGGAATTAAATGTGAATTTAAAAATCAGCAAAACTGAGAAATGCCTTATAATATTTTCTTATGATTATTTCGCGGGCTTTCTATGCGGTTAGTATGCTGCAAGATACACCATGTACCAACGTCGTATACATTTTAACCAACTTGCCACGTTTATGAACACAAAGAAAAACACAATTTCAAATGCTCTGGTAATTGTAATTGTCACGTTAATTTTTTTTTTTAGGAAAAGAAAAAGATCATTGTGATTTATTTGCACTGTCGAGTTTTAAACTACATTTTTTTGTGATTAAAGTGTAAGAATATAATTACAATTAATCGAATGGAATGACATTGATGTACGCATGTAAACATTGTCTTATATTTTATTGCATTATTCTTTTATTGAGGCATCACACCAAATAAATCATACTGTTTCTCAGATCGGATATCAATATTATATTTCATCACCATGTTGCCACTAAAGATGATAAATACCGTGTGAAGAAGAACAGTCAACACATCTGTGATAATATAGTCTGCTCCAAATTAAACAATATAATATGCGTAGATAGTGTTATCAAGCTTGTGACGTATTAGCCGATTTTTATCTGATATTTTCAAATATTTGGACAGGGTTTATTTACGTATTTTGATGGATCATGATTGATTTAAGGGAGCATCTGGACAAAGATCTAGTTTGATCGTGTGCTGGGTTGTGTCACTTTAGTTGATTTCAAGTTCCACGGGATAGTGGTCGCTTACGTCATCGGCCTGAAAAAGAAAAAAAATCCTTATAAGGCACGATACCAAAGGCATACTAAGAATAAAAAATTATCTGCTTCTCTCTTACAAGCACACACACACGCATACTTGTCCCCCATAATTTTGTATTAATTTTGATTTCATTTAATATAAAAACAATACAAATATGTCTTCAAAATACAATTCTTTTCAATAATGATAACATGATTCGATTAACTTAATACAGTCAAATACAATTCACAAATTAAAAACGAAAACATATTGAATGAAACCAGCTATAATATAGAACACAAACACGCACACACACTCCCCCCCTCCCCCTCTCTCTCTCTCTCTCTCTCTCTCTCTCTTTCTCTCTCTCTTCGTCTCTTTCTCTCTCTCTCTCTCTTCACACTCCCTCCCCCCTCTCTCTCTCTCCTTCTCTCACTCCCTCTACTATTACACTCACATACACACACACACATTCTTATTTCGAAATTATGACTGGCATTTACAAATTTTATAATACTCCAACATTATTCGTTGTTTTGTCTCGTAGCTCTTTTATTTGACGTACACAGAACCTTTCCTTTTTTCTTTTTTCTGAGTCATTCATGCACTCCGTTAGCTGATCACACACACATACACACATACACCCTCACAAAGAATTAACAGTATAGGTGTAGAGTATATGAATTTTAAAATTTGCTTGGAAAATACTTACATCGGAGGTTTCGAGTCCAAAATAAGCATCGAACTTAAAAGGTTTGGCTCCCGAAGAGGTTTGTTGGAGTTCAGTGCCTGCTAAAACAAACCTAGAAAGGAAAAAAGGTCAGAGGAATGAGCGTGATCTTTGGGGAATGAATCTGGGTCCTTTGTTTAGTGTAGGCTTATAAGATGATCATTCTAGAATCTCGAAATAATCACCTTTTTTGCATGAAAACGAGATATTATGTAGTTGTTAACGGAAAAACAATGAAAAATCTGATTGAAATGTATCCTCTTTTTTAACATTTTAAATGGGAACCTAAATAAGATACTCCATGTTGTGGGCCTTCCATTGATTAGTCATCAAACTTTCCACCAATGAATATTACATCTCCGCTCTTCAACTTTTATATCCAAGAGTTTGTATACTCATAGACACTCCGTAATTCCAGATCGGTGATCCTGTCTTAGAAAATATCGCTGATCCGAGAAAAAAAGTGTCGGTCCCCGAAATGACAATGGATGACCTCAAGTTTGAAAATTCTAATGGGTTTCAAAAGTGGTAATAATTATCACAATATTCATGAACGCCTTTGGATGTTGAGGTACTAAACACAGAAGGAGCAGGAGAGAGCGGACAGAACAAGGATCAGGACGAAGGTATCAATCATGTAGGACTTGCTTAAAAATGTAAGGTAAAGGTAGGATATATTGTACCTTCTTATAAGACGAACCAAGAATGGGCACTTTTATGCCCAAGGCATAAAATGTTGGGAGGAAAATGCATATATGAGAAGAATATGTATCGAATTGCATTTTTCTCAGGAAAAATAGATATATTCCTATCAACCAGTAATTGTTTGGGCATGATGGCAAGCGACATTTTCTTTTTTTGCAGTTTATGAGGATATTAACATCCTTAAAATATCCATGTTACTTCGTCTGCCTGTGTTTATTTTAAAGTTATACCATATTCTTGAAAGAGCAGAATATGCATAATAAAGAGGTATACCTGTCGTAGGCACAGTGGGTAGTTTTAACTGTGGTGTCATCTGTGTCAGGTATCACCCAATCGAAGCGGTCATCAGTTCGGAGGCGAATCTGAGACCACTCATCGCCGGTTACGTAACTACAGTCAGCATTGAAATCTCCCATGAGGGCGACATTCTAATTATGGATGTCACAGAAAGAAAATCAAATAATAAACAAATATTGCTGAGAAAGATTTCTAAAAGAAATAACTATAATCACGACCTGGTAATCGTAATGGTTGTCTGAATATGCCTTGAATATCACCGGTACCAAAATCATAAATCCAGCAGGTGGTGAAATGAAGTATGATCATTACTTATTCAAAAAGTAGTATGGAGTAGTAATGGGAGGCTAGCAGAAATAGTGGAACCCTAAGCAAGAGTAACAATAGTATGAGCGAGAAACAGTCGTGTTTATAATAACAATCTTCTTTTTCTTCTTCTTCTTTTTCCTCTTTTTCTTCATTCTTTTTCTTTTTCCTCTTTTTCTTCTTCTTCTTCTTCTTCTTCTTCCTCTTGTTCTTGTTCTTTTTTTTCATATTCTTCCTCTTCCTATTCTTCTTCTTCTTCTTTTCCCTTAATCTCCTTCTTTATCGTCTTCTCATCATTCCTCTGCCTCTTAAGATTATAATAAATGGTGGTAGAGAACTATTCTTTCCAACAAAGTGAATCACTCTTTGGAAAGGTTATAGATATATCCCAGAAGGAGACGGCCATACGGCCATACCGGATTGTTCCATTTGGTGAGCGTGTAGTCATAGACGTCAGCCAGGAGATCGATTTCTGACACAGCCTCGTCGGGTTTGACATGGATACCTACTGCTGCAAACTCCTGCACGGCTACAATAATCAAAGAAGATGGGAAACAGCGAGGGTAATGGTCATTCAAACACTCACCGTATTAATGAAGAAATACAATGTGACTTTTATCACCTCTCGATGTCAAAAAGTGACGGGAAAAAAAGGTATTTTACAGAAAAATCATGCACAAAGATATATCAGGGAATACAATATTTTGTTTTGGTAGTGCTTTGTACGCCCCCCCCCCCCCCCCCGATATATTGGTCGGCACGTTTTTCAAATCAATATTATTTTTCTCGTTTGCTTATTACTCCATTCGAGGGGACATTGCAAAAGTTTGGACTACATCTCGCCGTTCGTCATCTCTGAGAAGAAGGGGAAAGAGTTTAAGTGCTGTCTGACACTGCGGGCCGACATTGGATTAACGGATAATGTATAGCTTCTGCAAACAATTAAATTGAGATAAAAAGACACATAGTATGATGAATTCATACGACGTGGTAGATAATGATGTTCAAAATACATTTCCTGAATGTGATGTCGTCACTGAAAATGTTGACCAGAATGGACGTATGAAGACAGTTTTTGTTTTCATACTTCCTTTTGGGACAATATTTTTAATAGGCCATCGATAGGCGATAGAAGAAGAAACAATCATTGCCTTGCAATGTGCGTACGAATTCTGCGAACCTCTGTAATAGGGATTCCCGGCGGTAAGATCGGCCTCAGGCGTAGACAGAGTTAATAATATGTCAACTTATAAAGCGCACATATCCATTCTAAAATAATGCTCAAGGCGAGTTGAGGGAAAGCCTAATTTTTTCAAATAGTTACACTAAATTCATCGGAACCCACATACCTAATGTTACAAGAACAGTACAGGGCCCCGTCTTACACAGCTTAATCAATCGCAAGTCCTCCAGTCAATCCCAAATTTACGGTCTCATATCTGTCGTGTATTTGAGTTGCGATTGATATCAGTCGCAACTCTTTATAATACCCGGCTCAGGATTCCTTGATAAACAGAATGATATGAGACAAATATCTATTCAAATCTCCTTTCTCCCTCTCTCTCTCTCTCTCTCTCTCTCTTCGAGCTTTACGTTACATTCATCAAGGAAAGCTTATTGCATTGAAATTACAAGAGGAATACCACCAAATAACGATACATTAAAAATACAGTTACTCACATGTAGAAGGTGCGGAAAACAGGACTACATATGGTTCTCTTTCAAATAGGTCAACAACGCCGTTGTCTGGATATTCAAACTCGTCTACAACACTCAAAACGTTGGTCCTGATGCAATACAAAGATATATAGACACGCTGATTTATAGGTGTGACTGTTTTCATGCACTGAATACATAATATAATTAACAAGCATCATGAGATTTTTTTTAAACGTGCTGAAATGCCTTCCAGATCATTCAATCAGTTAAGGTAGATGTTTGGTAAATATATTTCAAATTATAAAACAGACTCCTTGACAACCTGAAATCGTGCGTACAGTAGGAGTTGGTATATAGACAGAAAATTTGCACCTGCTCTCGATCAACTATACTGTTTTAACCCTTTTTGAAAATAGAACCCTATATCTTTAAATTGTTAGAAACAAATAATAGAACCCAACGCTTCAGTTATAAAGTTCATTTAATTTTAGATTATTTTTTTTGTAAATCGTAGATGTACAAACTAAGATTAAAGATTCATTTTAACATGTCTATGTGCGGTTATGCAAGATTCCGAAGAGAGAAAAAAACTTTCCAGAATTCGGTTTAATAAATTTGTTTTGATAAATTCCCTATATTTTTATTTATATTACAGTAATGTTTCGCAATTTATATTCAGAATTTTAGGAGTGTGAGGTCGTGTTCATATACCAAGTACAGAAGAGATATACCAACAATATTAATTTCACATTTTTAATAACTCTCTAAGTAGGCCTATACTCTTTTTTAAGAATCCGCTAGGTGAAGCATATTTTGAACAGTGAAACAATAACAAAAAATCAGGAATGTTAAATAGGAAATGACATTGGGCTTTCGTTTCTGAAATGTTTCTCAGTACAATTGCTACTTACTTGTAGAAATATGCATATTGCTCCTTATAGCTACTGCTTCGTCCTAGTCTAGATGATATTACCATCTCGTAGTGATCTGGAGAGTAGCTACAATTATATGTCAGAAAAAATATCATAATCAAAAGATAATATACATTATATTTTCTTTTTCTTTTTTACATACAATAATAGTAATTATGATCATAATGGTAATGATAACAATAATACAAAGAAAAAAGAAGAAGAAGAAGACGAAGAAGAAGAAGAAGAAGAAGAAGAAGAAGAAGAAGAAGAAAAAGAAGAAGAAGAAGTAGAAAAAGAATCCTTGTGAGTTTCATGTTTTCAAATTTTCAACTGTTATTGATCAAGTACAGGAATTTTCGAAAGACTACGTCCTTCTTCACTTGAGAGAGAGAGAGAGTGAGTGAGAACAACATAGAGAAAGAGAGAGAGAGAGAGAGTTTGTTACATGACTAATATGATTTTATCTTAGGGTTCACAGTATACAAATAATACACATATTATATGTTTTATAAAATTATGTTTTATTTGTTTTATAAAATGATGTTTTATAACATGATTTTGATAATGACCGGTCACTAACATTGGATAATGACTGGTCATTATCCAAATTACGCGTTAGGCAAAATAAATGCCTGGTCACGTGTACGCTTTCAACCAATCATTTGATTAGGATCCACGTCATCATCTTATAACGCTTGGTATATACAACTAGATGCAATTAACGACACTTTCCTTACCTCACCGTTTTCCTCCAAATATCAAAAACAGTCAGTAAGCGTCATATATTTTAAATGGTATTAAGTTTTGCTGCCAATTTACTCTTTGTCGCATGAACACTAATTGAAATGAGTGTGGTAATCATTATAATTACTCAGTCTTATTCAAGTTTATTATATACGAACCTGTTGACCTCATCAAGCAATTGTTGGATAGCTGTTCCGTCCTTGTTTCGGATCTCTTGGATAAGAACCATGTCATAAAATGATATGATCTGAAAGAAAAACAAAACAAAAATGTCAATGAAAGTAAGAGCTGTCAACTTTTTTTTAATGTACACTATTGTGAGATAATATGACAAAAAATATGACGTTATCGAGGTATGCGGATTCAGGGTTGGCTGAAGGCGCTATGACACACCCCCCCCCCCCCCCCCCCCCTTTGAAAAAATGAAAATGATGAAAAAGTATTATTCGGAATAATAGTTCCTAACCCTCCATACACACACACACAAACGCGTACAAACACGCACATCACGCACTAATTGAGTGAGTGTGAGAAATCGGATTTGCCCCCTATGTTATTTTTCAGACATGCTCACCCCTAATTTGCGATCAGCAGGTAAATATCTGCTTGATAGTTGGCGATAGATCGTTCCCTGCTTTTTCACCTAGGTTTGTGGTTAAGGCGCTTGACTGGAGATGCGAAGATCGAGGGTTCGAATCCCGTCAAGGCACTAATATCCTTTGGCAAGATATTTACCTGCACTTGCTACTCTCCACCCAGGTGTTAAATGGGTACCCGGTAGTAGTAGCAGTAGTAGAAGTAAAATACATATCTTATGGAGGTTAAAAAATGTTAATATAATATAGGTATTTTAAATATTCAATATTCATGCCCACCTGCTTCAAGTAGTTGACCACTTCAGGCTTGCCCATTTTGCTGGCCCCAAATGTTTGAATATTGAACGCCGATATCTTAATCGCAGATGTGGTGTGCGGCCAGCTAAAAGATGCAGCAAGCACGCAGAAAAGAATCGTTGATAGAGGCGCCATGATTCCGATGAAGCTTTGAGGTTGTTCGCAAGACAGTCAGCAGGATCTGAGTAAACTTCGACAGAGAGATCTCTTTTAATGAAGTAGTTTCTTTCTCATTAGGGGTCAAAGGTGAACACACTCTTAGAAACTTTGAACTCTCCATCAATCAATGACAATCTTATCTCACTTGGATTTGTCTCCATATGCGTTGATTCTCTTCATTCGCATCCATCGGGGATATCGCAGGGTCATTTCTCATTGACAGACGTGTTAATAATAATAATAATGTCAGGCTTATACGTAGCGCACAATGTGCTGCGATCTCAAAGTGCTTAACAAATAGCAAAAGAACAAATTTATTTCTTATACAACATTTGGAATAGTGACACTAACTTTATTACATCAGTTATGAAAGTATGATAATACATGAAGATTTAAATACAATCAAAAAATCAGATTAAAAGAAAAAGTATAACGTCATAAATATTAACCTAACCAATAGCATAATGTCAGTTTAAGTTAAGTTACAAAAAGAAGGAAGGAGGGACCCGAGCTTTTGTGCAAAATGCTATAACATTTCAAACTGATAAAATCTTGCGGGGTTTGTGAAAGTTGAATTCCTGCTATTATTCTTTTTTTTTTAATGTTTGAAGAGGAAGGGCCATGTTCATAACAAAACCATTAGTTTATATGCCCTCCTCGAAATCAAGAAAATAAACGTAGCAAAAGAGTGGCACATTTAACTCATTTTCCCGAAAAATCAAGAACTGTTCCACATTCCTCTGCCAATGTCCAAGTGACATAAATGCCTGTACAATGGAAAGAGGCCCTTTCGTAAATTTAAAAACGTACCATAATCTGTTTTCATAATTTATCTTTAAATATCCGTTTTTTGGAACAAACGAAAGCAATATACTGCCGTTTTGGTGCATTTTGTTTCATTGCAACCCCCTCCCCTACATCCATTGGGTATCTTTTAGGAATTGCTATAAAACGAGCTCCGTGCTCTTATAAAGAGTGTTAAAGTCTCCTTTTTGTTTTGCCTATATCGTTTCCTCATGATGCGTTCTTTTGAAACATTCAGTTGCTAAAACAAAATGTTTCTTGGCCTTAGGAATTGTACAGTTTCCGGCGAGGGCAAACTTATCCGCGGTTATGAGAAGAAAAAAACATATCTCTCTCTCTCTCTCTCTCTCTCTCTCTCTATCTCTATATTATATCCATCTATCTTTTGATTTTTATATCTATATCTATCTTTGTCTTCTTCACAATTCTGAACTTCTCCCACACTCCCCCCCCCCCTTCTCCTCTCTCTCTCTCTCTCTCTCTCTCTCCCTCTCCCCTTCTCTTTCACCCGATCCACCGCGACACAGGCAACAGAAAACGATAGCAAAGATGGGAGATGAAATATACTTATGAATCATGCTGGATTGCATAGTACATTTTCTACAGCTATGTCTATTGAATTCCTCCATGTATTCCATGTCAATTATATCGATAAGTGGTTGTTTAATCAGATGTTGTAATAAGATGTGGCAACATTAATTTAATACTGGCATTGTGGACTCCAAAATCATCTATATAACACCAACACTTGCGTTATTCCATCACATACCCCAAAAGAGCTCTTGTTGGGTATAAGGTCAATGTAGTTGTCGTATCAATGGTTTAAGACATTCTAAGCAAAACTTATATATTAATGATACATCGCTTTTGTTTTTGACAGGTTAATTTCGAATATCTGCTACAATCATGGCATCTCTTCGTATCATCTTCGCCTCTGTCGTGGTGTTCTCGGCCTTCTGGACGGCTGACTGTGATTGTACGGATTCGACCCCTGCTTCGACCCCTGCTTCGACCACTGGTTCGACCATCGCTGCTTTCAACATTCAAATACTGGGGAAGACTAAGATGGGAAAACCTGAAGTCGTCGACTACTTGAAACAGGTAACCAAGTCCTTCGTCATCATAATTTATCCACACCTTTCTTCTATTCAATGTAGTTTCCATTTTTTTTTACCATTTTCATGTGCCGGAATTTGAGTATTTTTTGGGATATACTCCTTTCAATTCTGATTCAATACGTTACAAGTTGCTACCACTTTATAATATTTCTAATTTTTCTTCATTATGATGCTAACGAATGTTTTCATTGATAGGAATGCTCGATATTGTCTCTAAAATGCCTTTAAAAGATAAAGGCAATTGAGCCACTTCAACGTCTTTGTATTATGCAGCAGCGAAAATTATTCCAATTAACATTTCGGCGCTCATTTTTGTATCACTCTCCTTTGCCACTGCTCATCTATTCATCTTTCTACACTTGAAATTGTTGATTTTTAAGTGAGGAGAGTATTTTAAGATAATACCGTGTTTCTATGTAACTGTAATGTTTTAACGTCAAAGCTAACTTTTGCTATCAAAATGGTTATACCACTCAGGGACTCATTGCCAGCTTTGAAGCCTTGTTTTAGCCCATCCCTCGGAAAGGTGGAACCATTTTAACAGTCTTACCCTTTTGCGTGTTTCACTCACAACCAGTAGACCAACTCTAAACCGGTAACAGACCGAACTATAAATCATATTGTCATAGAGACAAATTAACCGTTAGACTGAAGAAGAGATAAAGTTTAGGAAAACAAAAGAAACCTGTACGAATAAGTAATTGAAAGGTAATTGGTAATTATCATAGTTTACTTTCAACATTTAAAATGCTCATTTAATACATCACTGCAAACGTTTATTTGAAACATTTTAATTGTTGATTCTGCTAAAAAATGAAAACTTTTATTGATAATTAGATCATTGCTGAGTATGACTTAGTCCTCATCCAAGAAATACGAGATATAGCAGGCACAGCTATTGTCCAGCTACTCGATGCGGTCAACAGGTGAGGACGTCATATAGTTATAGCACGGGTTGTTTAATCATATTGTCTTTTCAAAGCCAGAAGGGTGTTAGCTCTTTGTAAAGGTAGTTGAGTAATTAACGCCCTCCCTACTCGCAACAGCCCTTACAGAATTACTCAAATTAATAGTTTGCATTATGCTTTTTCTGACGTCCTTTTTTGTTTACAGGAGTTGAAAATGGTGAAATGATTGAGGGATCTTATCTCTTTTAATGTTAATATCACTTCATCGTTTCAAAGGAACTATAGTATAAGGCCTACCAGATCCAGATGTGAACTGTTCACTTCCAAACCCACGACCTTTATTTAGTTTAAAGTAAATGAGTACTTTCGAAATAATCAACATTCTCAGCGGATTGGGTTATTATATGTACGTCTTCTTTAATTCTATTACAGATTCTGATGTATAATGTATATTAACAAATTAGGTTGTCGATAATCGCCACTTGCTACGTTTTTGTCATTAATCATCTGTTAATACATACTGCACCTTTCAAATACATAACGATTTCGATAAATCAATGGATTTGTGATTTGAACGAAAGAAAGAGAGAGAGAGCGTTGAGTCGTATCTATTTACCTTAAGCCTCGGTCACAAATGCCATTACGAAGTGCTACGAACGCCGTACAAGCGATTTTCAGACCATTTCGAAAGATCTTCTTAAGAAGGCCGTACGAAACCAGAGTTCTTAGACCGTTCGTAGACCGTTCGTAAGTTCGCAGACTGGTCGATGGTCTTGTCCAAGATTTTGTTCAACCTCGTACGAAACCCTTTCTTCGTAAGGCGGCCGTACGAACGTCGAAATAACATTGTAAGAACCACGCAAGATCTTCGTACATTTCGTAGGGTCGAGAGACAATTCTAGAAGCCTCAAAATCTTACGTTGATCGTAAGAACGCCTTATGTTGTTCATAGGGAACTCTTACGGCAATCGTAAGATCGCCTTATGAACGTATATACGATATTAATACGACGTGCGTACGGCCGCCTAACGAAGAGACAGTTTCGCACGAGGTTGAAAAAAAATCTTCGACCGGACCCTTGACTAGCCTGCGAACTTACGAACGGTCTACGAACGGTGTTTTCGTAAAGCCTTTTTAAGAAGATCTTACGAAATGGTCTGAAAATAGTTCGTACGGCGTTCGTAGTGGTATTTGTGACCAAGGCTTTACATATTTATTCACTGTTTGTGTATCTCCCTCAGTCAACCTGGCTCCAATTTCAAGATGACGCTAGGACCACGGGTCGGGCGCACTAGCAGCAAGGAGCAATATGCTTATTTCTACAGGTATGACTTACATTGCATCCCATTTAGTGTTCACTCAAATTGAGCAACGCCAATTAACAATCGCTGTGTAATGGCCAGCTGTCTACTGTTTTTGGGGTTGTTTGTATGTTGTTGTTGTTTGTTTTGTTGTTGTTGTGTTTTTTTACAATTCTTTTGGAGACTTTCCGATTCAATGAATAATTTTCTTTAGCAATCTTCTCGTGCTTAACCGTGTTTCATTCTTGTGATATTACCCTGAAATGTCAAGCGCATCATGGCGAGGGGTAAAGGCCTACGTCACAAAGCATGCCAGATGCTAACAAAATGTGAAGAGCTTTTAGAGCTATTTGAAAAAAATGGTAATCAACATTTATCACGTTCTATTTTCATTTGTTCACTGACTTTTATATGAGACTACTCATGTTTACTATTGCATACTAAGCAAAAGAAACGATAATATTGCGATTTGTTAAGATACATCAGAAACTCATACACAAGATACGAATGAGAGCATACGCCATTATTGTTCATGTAAAGCCTCGGTCACAAATACCATTTCGAACTGCTACGAACGCCGTATGAACGATTTTCAGACTATTTCGTAAGATCTTCTTATGAATGCCGTACGAAACCAGCGTTCGTAGACCGGTCGTAGACCGTTCGTAAGTTCACAGTCTGGTCGATGATCTTGTCCAAGATTTTATTCAACCTCATACGAAACCCTCTCTTCGTAAGGTGGCCGTACGAACGTAGTAATAACATCGTAAGAACCACGCAAGATCTTCGTACACTTCGTAGGATCGAGAGACAATTCTAGAAGCCTCAAATTCTTATGATGATCGTAAGAACGTCATAAGTTGTTCATAGAGGGCTCTTACGTCGTTCGTAAGAACGCCTTACCAATTGAGATTTATATGGCCTTCGTATGAACGACTCCTGGCGTTTGTAAGGCGTTCGTAAGGTGCTCGTAAGGTGTACGTTCACAATGCATGCAATTTATGCAGCGCCTTTTTTGCAACCCGACAAAAAATACAAAATATCATAAGATCTTCTTATGAAAGACTTCAGAATTCCGTCAGTTACACGTACGACCATCTTGCGAGAACAAAAACTCGTATGATGGGCGTAATTCTGACGTAAGAAGAACCCTTATTTAAGGCATTCTTACGAAAAAGACGACAAATTAATCTTCGTTCGTACAAACGCCGTAAGAAGGACGTAATAAACTATGCCCATATACGAATATCTACGAACTCTGGAATTCGTACGAACCTTTGTGACCGTAGCTTAAAATGAGCTGATATTGAGGATCTTTGTTGTCAAAATGATGAATCCTTCCAGCGGTTTTCCAGTTCTCTGTCATCGGACTCCATGCTAAGCCCACCGATGCTGTGAATGAGGTGGATTTGTTGGTCGATGTCTATGCCGCTAGCAAAGAGAGATTCGGTGCAGGTGTCGAAGTAAGTATGTCATATCCCTTATTACTGGTGGGCAGATGTGGTTTTTGGCTCCCCCCCCCCCACCCCCTTAGGCCAAAAAAATATTAATTTGGTTGTCCTCGACCGCCCGCTCGTCATTTTTGAGCCGCTCGTGTTTTTTTTTTTTTTTTTTTTTTTTGTATTCATTTTTTTCTCCATTTTTTTCCTTTTTTTTTGGGGGGGGGGGAGCAATCTTAAATGCCAAACATACCATTTTTATGCATTTGCAAGGATCAAAATGCGTCCCGTTGCCAGTTTGGTCTTTTCAGTACGCAATTAGGTAATTATTAAACTTGCCATTTTTATTTTTCTATGTCAAAATGCCGTTCATTCAAATCAGGTTCTGAGCATTCTTAAACTCATTTTAAAGCCCATCTGTACTTGTTTACAGGAGGGATTAGACCACACTGCAAGGTCACTGGACAGGTGGTTATCTCATCAAATCAGCTCTCAGTTAACATAAGATAAAGAGGATCATGTTGGACCAATGGTCACCGATTAAGCCTTGTTTGCTACATAGAGGGCGCAAGTAGCTATAAGTATATAGTAAAATGGAGATTTAAAAGGTGCTGTATTTCAAAGCTAAAAATACTTTCTGTGTTTGTCTTGATATTCATTATACATTAAACTAGTCTTTTACCATACTAAAGTATTTTATAGACCTTGTTTGTTTAAATGCTTGACATCCCAATGATTTTTTTTTTATGGAAAAAAGGGAAAAAAGGGGAAAAGGGGGGGGGGATTAAAAAAAAAACACAAAAAATGAAGTTTGAAAAATAAAAAAATAAAAAAATAATACAAAAAAACCGTCCGCCCGCCCCTACTCCAGAAAAGCAATCGAGGACAACCAAATGATTTTTTTGTTGTTGGTCTTATGGCAATTGGCATTCTACGAAAATGTCTTTATCTTATTTTGTACGATATCGTGCTTCCCACGCCTTTGCAAAATGCTGGATCCTAACCGGTTCCTTGTTTGTAGCTCGATCCCAAACTTCTTTTTTTTAATTAAATTGTTATGTTGTTGTAATATTCTACATAACTGGAAATACGATCATGAAGTACTCTCCCACCCCCACCCCCCCCCCCCCCGCACACGCACACACACACACACACACACGCGCGCGCACGCACGCACACACACACACACACACACACACCATGTGTGCAAGCAGAAACGGATTCATGGTGCTACAATAATCAAATGGAGGAAGAAATAATTATTTCTATACAATGGACTTCTCTTTTTGATAGGATTCCATACTAATGGGAGATTTCAATGCCGACTGCAGCTATCTTACTCCTACGGAGTTTGAGACCGTGCGTCTTTGGACGGATAAGAGTTTTCAATGGCTCATCCCCAGCTCAGCTGATACGACCGTCAAATCCACAGACTGTGCTTATGACAGGTATTCTCAATCCTTCCATTTCAACAGCATGAACAACATCGTATGACCGTAATTATGGAAGACTCCCATATGACATTACATATATGTTCATAAATAATGTCCATAAGTTACATTTAATACCATCTAAAAGGTTGTTTTAAGTAGAAGATTATTAATGTGACACCCTGATAAACTTCAGACGTACCCGTAAACTAGTCTTCAGTTTAGTATTCGTATGATGAATAGGCTTCGAACAAAGTAAAAATGTCCCTATTTCTATAGCGGATTCTTATCAGGTTTTGTTTGAAATAAATATTGTCTCTTTTGTTTGTTTTCAAGGATTGTGCTTGCTGGTCAGAATTTGATTGCAAACAGCAAGGATGCGGGAGTATTCAACTACCATGAAATATATGGTATAACCACTGACTTGGTATGTCATTGCATATTTGGGCCCCTTTATTATAAATTGATTCAAATTGATCGCAACTTTAAGGCACACTGTCCTACTTGTAGCTACTTGCTCCCTCTATATAGAAAACTTCCCCAATCGGTGCCTGTTGGTCCCCCATGATCCTCTTTTCTTATGTTAAATGAGAGCTTAGTTAATGAGATAGCCACCTGTCACAGTCACCTCGCTGGCTCGCTGGGTGGTCTAATCCCTTCTAGCTGAAGTAGTAAAGCCTGCCTTTAAAATTGATCCCAGTTGCGATTAATTTCAATTTACGTTTGATTTGAATCCATCGCAACTCTTTATGATAAAGGGCCCTGTTATTTCTTTCTTTCTTTTAATTTTTACCCTACTTAATTTATTTTCCTCCCTCTCTCTCTCTCTCTCTCTCTCTCCCCTCTCCCTTTGTTTGTTATTTATTTCGATCCTGCTTACTTCAGACAAATATTTTACACCTGGCGGATTGATCATTGATCTACGCAGATGTTATTCAGGATAATACTAATGTCATTGATAATAATAGCAAGGAGTTCTTACACCTTGGTATAAATAATTATCAACCGTTATACATTATGTAACTTTTTACTCATCACCTCTTCCCAACGCATGTTCTTTACTTGAAATCAAAGGTCCGATTCTAGTTATTTTCCGTTTATAATTTCTCAAAGGGTTTCTGAAAAATGTGTGAAATATGTCTATTTTGTTCTTCTATGTTTGTTCGTAGGCTGAAGGTATCAGTGATCACTACCCCGTCTACTTCACTATCAATTAAAGGTAAGGGAACCCAGAACTTTTATTTTCGAAAATAATTATTCTACTTAAAGCGGGACTGCAATACTTGTAGCTACTTGCGCCCTCTATACAGCCAACAATGCCTAAGTGGTACCCGTTGATCCCTCATGGTCCCCTTTTTTAATGTTAAGTAAGAGCTGATTTGATGAGATAACCACCTGCCAGCAGTGGCGTAATGAGCAAAAACGTTTGGGGGGGCTGACAACAAAAAATCCGAATCACCCCACTCTAACATGCAGGCCCCGCTGAATTACGTTTCTCAAAGTGGGGTCTAGGGGCAAAGCCCCCCGAAGCTCAAGGGGTATGGGCATCAGTGGCGGATCCAGGAATTTCTTACCGGGGTGGGGGGGGGGGCACAAAATGGCATGGGGTGAAATATATGTAAAACGATGAAGCAACAGAACGAGGCTTTAACGGCGAGGGAGCGGAGCGACCAAGCAGGGGGTGGGTCTGGGAGGGAGTTCTGGCCCCCTCCCAGTGTAAGAAGCATTTGCAATTTTAGAACCAAATTAGACGCATTTTTCAGGCATATATGACGTAAAATTGCTTTCTCCTACCCCTTACAAGAGTAGGAATCTTTTGCAATTTGAGAACCACATTTGGCGCAATAATGTCCACCGACACTTCATGGAAAAAAAAGAGGCCCTCTGATTAGTTAGAAGTTAGAGAAAAGTGATCTGTCACGTCGTGAGACGTTGTATAAATTATGCTTTGATGCCGCACAATGCACAAAGACGGTGGTCCGGTACTTCACCAGTAGTACTTGCAAAAATTATCTCGAGTGTATAAACTGTGTCGTTATCAGGGGAGTCGCTAGATCTTTTTCAGTGGGGGAGGGGTGGGGGGGGGGGAGGGTGTAGACGCCGCCGATTAACGACAAAACGAGCCACCAATATTATTACCGACAAATATAAAAATGCAAATGTCCAAATGTCTACAAATTTAAGCCTTTAAACCCAGGGCCAGGAACTAAGTTATTTTTCAGTTTTCCCCTCCCGCGCGAAGCGCGGAAGCTTTGACACTTCATTAAATTATTAGAGAAAGAAGACGATCCGTTGTACTGTTCTCGACTCTTAAAGCTTGTTTCGCCCCTCCCGCGCAAAGCTCGGAAGCTATGACGTTTAATTTAATTATTAGAGAAAGAAGACGATTCATTGTACCAGTCCCGAGTCTTCATCCTTGTCTGAATTCAGTCCCCCCCCCCCCCTCCCGCGCTAAGCGCGGAAGCTTTGGCGTTTCAATTCATTATTACTCTTAATCCTTGTCTGAATTCATTTTCGCTCGTCCCGCGCGAAGCGCTGAAGCTTTTCACGTTTTATTAAATTATTAGAGAATGAAGACGATTCGTTGTATCGTGTTCTTGTCTGAATTCAGTTTCCCCCCTCCCGCGCGAAGCGCGGAAGCCTTGACACTTCATTAAACTATTAGAGAAAGAAGACGATCCGTTGTAATGTTCTCGATTCTTAATTCTTGTTTCGCCCCTCCCGCGCGAAGCGCGGAAGCTATGACGTTTCATTTAATTATCAGAGAAAGAAGACAATTCATTGCACCGGTCCCGACTCTTAATCCTTGTCTGAATTCAGTCCCCCCCCCCCTCCCGCGCTAAGCGCGGAAGCTTTGACGTTTCAATACATTATTACTCTTAATCCTTGTCTGAATTCATTTTCGCTCATCCCGCGCGAAACGCGGAAGCTTTCAAGTTTCATTAAATTATTAGAGAAAGAAGACGAATCGTTTTATTGTGTCTTTGTCTAAATTCAGTTCCCCCCTCCCACGCGAAAGCTTTGTCGTTTCATTTAATTATTACTCTTAATCCATGTCTGAAATCATTTCAGACATTATTGGAGAAAGATTAAGACGATTCGTTGTACCGTTCTCGACTCTAAATCCTAGTCTGAAATTAGTTCCCCGCCCCCCCCCCCCCCCCCTCCCGCGCGAAGCGCGGAAGCTTTTCCGTTTCATTAAATTATTAGAGAAAGAAGACGATTCGTTGTACCGTTCTCTACTCTTAATCTTGTCTGAATTCAATTTCCCCCACTGGGCCCCTTATCGGTATATGTGCAGTGTTACATGATGTAAGTATGGAACGCTCGTTCGCAAATCTGTGCATGCTCAGCCCGAGTGGTGGGTAGCATGTTATCTCCCGACAGTGCTTTGCACAGTAGCTTCTGGAAAGGAATTAGTGTTACTGTTAGTGGCCACTATAAGGCCCTTAGTGACTATAAAAAACATATGCTCTTCCTGGCTATTTGGGAATGGGTCAGTTTGCAAGAAATAATGGAGAAACTATAGCATTTTGTTGAAAATCATGTTATATCACGAACATTTATACATTACTTGTGAAAATAAGTCATGGTTCAATTTTATTTGGGGGGGCTGGCGCCCCCCTAGCCCCCCCACCAGTACGCCAGTGCCTGCCAGTGACAACGCAGGGAGGTCTAATCCCTCCTGGCCAAACTAGTGCAGATAGTGTAAGCAAGTATATTCGTTATTTACAATGACATGCTATCTGATCTCCAAGGGTGCAATTGCACAGAGAGATGAACACTATCTGCAAAAGGATGCGAATTGCGTTTTTAAGATCATGGTTATTTCAATTAACTACTAAATTCAATGAGAAGCCCGATACAAAATGATTATTATAGGACTTTTGAGGTCTGTGGTATCTCTGTTCTTCCTCTTTTTATTCGGCTTATACTCGTTTTTTGTTTCAATTTCTTTATTTTCAGACGATGTTACTCTCATCATTACGAGGAAGATTGACTGAAAACCGGTGACCATCTTTCTGTCGTATCAAATCATATCATTATGGATGATTAAACAAATCCTTTTAGATTTTTTTTAAATTTCTCTCTTATAGCGTGCAATGGAAACTATCATTATTTGATTCATTGATAAAAAAGCTCTTGAAATAAATTAGCAGGAAAAGCATTGTGATTCAATTATTAGGTCTTTAATAGATAGTGTGTTTAGTCAGCGTATGCCTCATAAGTTTTAAGTTAAAAGATTAGCAATTCAGAATTCTCTCAAGATTTACAAAGAGGAGATGGAGTAAGACATTGCCGTAAAGGATACGAGGGGTTCGAGTCATCCGCGATTATTTCACTTTTTAGCCCCCCCCCCCCCCCCCTTTCCCTCTCACCGGGTGAAACAAAAGTATTTAAAACACAAGGGTGTCGATTTGTATCCGTGGTTGAGGGGGATGATAGGTGCCAAAATATTTTCGGCAATGGATCAAAGCAACCAAGAGGTAGAAGCGTGTGGTAGGTTGCACCCCTCCCTTCCAAGTAATTAACTTTTTCAAGTCACCTTCAATAAAGATAACATTTCAGAGAATATAATAGTGGTAATAAAATGAATAACATGCTAAATGTTGGTCTGAAAATTTATTTGCGAGCGAGCGAAGACAGCGAGGAAAATTTTTAAGATTTGTGAGGTCGCAGTGCGAAAAATACAAAGACTAATTGTCAGAGGTGAAAATAGGGCACTTCTTACACCCTCAAAAAGAGGCGCTCACCAGAGGAAAAAAGTCAGTCATGAGAATAGGGAATGCTGGGAATTTTTCGACGGAAAATGGACTCCCATCAGATTTTGATAGGGACATTTATAAAAGGTTAAAAAATGGCATTTATGAAAAGGGGATAGGTCCCTTATTAGAAACGAAAATGGGCACGTATCATTGTTAAAATGAAAATTATCAGAGGTGAACAGAGGCACTTATCGCACCTGAAAAGGGCCAATGGCCAAATTGTGAATGAAAAAGGGGCACTTATAAGAAAGGAAAATGTTCACTAGTTGAAAGAAAATGATTTTAAAGAGGCATTTATAGGAGGTGAAGGGGGCACTTATCTTTAGTGAAAAAGAGTAACTTCTCGCACCTGAATAGGATTATTTACCAGAGAAAGGGCACTTATGAGAATGGAAAATGGACACTTATTGCAAAGAAAAATGGGAACTTGTCGAAGGAAAAGGGGCACACTACCAAATAAAAGGCCACTTATCAGAGTTGAAAAGTTGAAGGGGCAATTTTACTAATTAATAGGGGCATTTGTCAAAGTAAAAGGGGCACTATTCTTATGTAAAAAGGGGAACTTTTCCTGTTTAAAAAGGGACACTTTTCGGGTGCGTGAAAAAGTAGAGGGTCACTGTGCCCCCTCTGCCCCCCAAGAGGGCCGCCTCTGGTCTGTTTCTTAAAAACATAATATAAAACTTACGTTCCAACTACCAAACAAAAACTTCCATTATCTCCTTCTTCGCCCAGATATATTTTTCACACCAGATACGCTCTAAAATATAAGCATAATATTTCCCTAAGGCCCTGACCAGAGCACTTTTTTTTCTTCTTCAAAAACCACTACCAGTCTTAGAAGGTGCATTATTATTAGAAGGGTGTTATAAACAAAACTTCAAACTTAATAACATTCTAACCTTAAAAAACACCTTAATTATCTTATGCCTGTTACGTTTGAATACCATACATAGGCCTACATCAGCTTTTCAATAAAATAAAAATAAGTTGTGACATAATAATCTTTCTCCAAAATATCGAACTGGAGTATTCTGTTGTATTGCTTGTTTATGTACAGACAAAGAGCTTATTTTCAAGAGGCACTAGATCCATGTGTGTAATTTAAGAAATATCTCTTTGTTTACCCGATTTTGTTCAGGTGTCTATGGAAAATTGTTATTAAAAGATGCATGTGTTCATAATTTCTCTCGTAATTTAGGTTAATAATTTTGTTCAAGGTAAATAGAGGAAAATGTATATCATTATCTCTATTTGCTTTCAAAAGATTTTACTCCTTTCGGAAAATAGCTCTTCAAATGTTTTACATGTAGAGATAAATAAACAAAGAAATGGATGAAATCATTAAAACAAAAGAGACACTGAGTATGGATCAGGGAACAAACTGAAAGTTTCATCTCCTACATGCTGCCATTTGGACAAAACCGTCTTTCTCTTCAATGATACAATATCTTATTATTTTACTTGCATTATGAAAAAATAACGCATCATCAACCCCACATAGCTTTAAAATCACTTCAGATAGAACTGGCCAAAAGTCATGTGATATTCTTGCCCAGATGCTTTCCTTTACCTTTAAGAGTTCTTTATATTGAGGAATTGGTTGATAATTTTTTCTTGGCAATAATGCACAAATTAAAAGAGTTAAACAAATACACGTTTGTAACTTTTAGCGCGTTTTGAAAAATGTTTTAGGAAATATCAGGAAATAAAATGAGTGAAAAAAGCAAACAAATAAGATACAATGACGTGAATTTTAAAAAAGGGTGAACGGAAACAACATAACAATTAGTGAACTATCTTATACATCATAGCAAAATGTGTATATTGATGGTCATCTTGCGAGTAATAACCATTGACTACTCTCATCGGGCTCTCATTATTAATTTTTTTCTTAATTTTTTTTTTTTTGATGGTGAATTATTGGGGGGGGGGTGATTGTACAGGCCATCCCCCCACCTGAAATATTGGGGGGATATATCCCCCCACCCCCCCTCCCCCCGGATCGACACCCATGTTAAAACATCAACCATGTCAGTATTCATTTTAACCTCATTTACCAGCCTGTAAATTTAATTCTGATGTAAACACAAAGTTATGTGTACCCCTCTTGCTTCATTATTTGATCTTTATCACAGATTATTCATCTTGAAAGACCGCAATAGAGTTTTTTTTTAATATTTGTAAACGGGGCTTGTATCGTTTTACTATCTTATCGTCTTTTAACTTAACAATGTTAAAACATACTTGGACAGATAATGATATAGTATGAAACTACTGGTGTTGTGAAAAGTATTGTTAATAGTATTTGAATAAAATTATTACGGGTTAGTGGATGAAGATGGAATAAAAGAAATTATGATTATATTGAATAAACTTCTTGAATGAAAATTTACCTTTCGATCACAAGGCGTATTATGCTCTACTGGTTGATTGATGGATTAAACAGTTGATTGATTTCGTGGTTGGTTGGTTGGGTGATTGATTGATTGATTCTTTACTTGATTGGTTGTTCTTTTGGATGATGTAATGATTGTTTGATGGGTGGCTTGATGGATAGATAGATAGATTGATTGATTCCTTGGTTGGTTGTTTTATTGACTGGCTTAGTTGATTAATTTATTGATTAATTAACTGATTGGTTGGTTGGCTGATTGATTGAATCATTGATATATTGATCGGTTTATTAATTGACTGATTGATCGATTAGGCCGATCGGTTGATTTATCTTTTGTTTCTGTTTTATTGACTAATTTACCTTGGCCTTTTAGCATTTTCAAAATTGTCATAGATTGTAATTAGAAAATATGTTTTAAAAAATAATTCAAACCTGAATGAAAAAGGGAAAGGCGTCTAATTCGTTTGCCTTCAATTCTTTCAGTACGTCATTATTGATCCACACCTGTCGTGCTTGGAGCAAAGTTCATTCTTCAGGTGAATGAACTTATTTAACTCCTCCCCGCCATTTGTATCATAATTTATATTAACTTTGAAATTTAAAAACTTTGGGGGTTTTGCACGCCTTAAGCTGAAAAAAATACCACGTGTCATTCGTTCTGACTGCAAATCATTCTAAAGTTTGGGATTTTTAAAATAAGTTGTTTGAAATCTCGAAATGAAATATAAAAACTCAAAATAGTTCATGAAAGAGGGTGGCAACGGATATCGGAACTTGCGCTGTACAGCAATTGTACACTCTTCAGATTGAAATTGAGAATAATAAAATTAGCGATACCTTCAGCATGTATAAATCAAGGCGGCGCTCCCGGGGGGCAGGGGGCACAGTACCCCCCCCCCAGTTTTTCAAGTACCCAAAATGTGCCCCCTTTTACATAGGATAAGTGCCCCTCTTACTTTGAAAAGTGCCCCTGTTAATTTGTAAGAGTGCCCCTTCCCCTTTCCACCTCTCAAAGTGCCCCTTTATTTTGACACGTACCCTTTTTTCCTTTGACAAGTTCGCATTTTCGTTTGCAATAAGTGTCCATTTTCCATTCTCATCAGTTCCTTTTTTAATCTTTAGTTAGTTCCCCTTTTCTGGTACGAGAAGCGCCCCTTTTCATTTTTGATAAGTGCCCCCTTCACCTCTGGTAATTGGCATATTCAAATCTGAAAGGTTCCCCTATTGCTTTGACAAGTTCCCCTTTTCCTTTGTAAAAAGTCAATTTCCCCTTTTAATAACTATCCATTTTTAACTCGGATAAGCGCACCTTATATTTTCGCATGTGCCCCCTTTCCTTTTAAATAAGTGGCGCTTTTCTTTATGATAAGTGCCCCATTCAAAAAGAGTTCTTTTCCCTTCTCATAAATGCCCCTTTTCATCTTTGAAAATAGTTCCTTTTCATTCTCATAAGTGCCCCTTTTCATCTCTTGTAAATGACCCTATTCAATTCTGAGAGATACTCGTTTTACTTTGACAAGTGCCCTCTTCCCCTCCTGATAAGTGCTCTTTTCATCTCTTATAAATACCCCTTTTATTTTGACACGTCCCCCTTTTCCTTCCTAATAAATGCTCTTTTTCCTTCTTATAAGTGCCCCTTCGCCTTCTCATGATTACTCCTTTTCATCTTTGATAAGTGCCCCGTATATTTTAACATGTGCCTCTTTTTTCTGTTTATTAGAGCCACTTCCCCCCTTCTCATAAAAGCCCCCTTTCACCTCCGATAAATGCCCCTATTAAAATCTGATCGGTGCCCTTTTCTTTCAACAAATGCACACTTCCCTTTATCATTAGTTGCCCTTTTTCATTCCCATAAGTGCCTCTTTTCATGTAAGGTCAGTGCCCCGTTTCAGATGCGATAAGTGCCCCTTTTCACCTCTGATAATTACCCTTTTAACAATGATGTGTGCCCCTTTTTCCTTTGTAATAAGGAACCTATCCCTTTTTTATAAATGCCCCTCTTATTGTCTTATAAGTGCCCCTATCAAAATCTGATGGGTGCCTCTTTTCCGTCGACAAATGCCCATTTCCCATTCTCATAAAATCCCTTTTCATCCCTGGTGCGTGTCTCTTTTTTTAGGTGTAGGGAGTGCCCCATTTTCAAATTAGCCTCTATACTTTGACACGTGCACCTTTTCTTTTCTAATGAGTGTATCAACCCTTTCGAACAGTGTCCCCTTTTCCTCTCATCCTTAAGCGTGCCCCTAATTTCAAGCGACTAAGAGCTATTTCCCACAAAGCTCGATCGCTACGCTCGCTCGTAGTTATAGATGTTATAATTATGTAACTTATCAAAGGTCTTTTCAGTCTTCCGTTATGAGAAGGTGCTTATAACCCCATCAGGATTGGGTTTTTTCCTCTTTATAAGATGTAATTTTTCGCACTGCGACCTCACAAATCTATGAAGTATGATGCATAAGCAATACCTTATATGATGTATAAAGAGAAACAAATATTGAAATCATCCCTGATAATGTAATCACAATATAGGGGTATATACCAATGTCTAAACAATTGTATATTTTCGGTTTGAGATTTCCCTTTGAAGGTGCCCTTTTTTTTCCAGAAAGTGCCCTTTTTTGTTGGCACACTTTGTTTGCTTAATCAAATTATGGAAGTGCGAGCATTACTTTAAACAGAACTTTGTTATTCCTGGCTCAATTTTCCTGATTGAGGTGTCATATGAAAGGGCAGAAAATGAACTTCAAGAAATGTACCTTTCTCTTTGAAATTCAGATACAGCGCGCCAAAATGACTTTTTGGTACCCTCTATTCAATTAATGTTTTTAATCATTAATGCGTCATATGAGTAACACCAAATGAAAGAGGAGAATCTAAGCTTTACAAATATGTGTCATTTATCGATTATAAATATGATTAAGTTATGATAATACATCGATAATTCTCGGTTTCGATTTTTCTGGGACGCACTGTACAGTTTGCGGCGAGGGCAAAATGATCGACGGATTATGAGATTAAACAAACCTCTCTCTCTCTCTCTCTCTCTCTCTCCCTCCCTCCCCCTCTCTCTCTCTCTCTCTCTCTCTCTCTCTCTTTCTCTCTCTCTGTCTGTCTCTCCCCTTCTCTTTCGCCCAATCCACCGCGAGACAGGCAACTGAAAACGATAGCATAGATGGGAGATGTCCGAGATGATAATACTTATGAACGTCAAATTATTTAATTTTGCTGGATTGCATAGTCCATTTTCTACAACTATGTCTATTGATTTCCTCCATTTATTCCGTTGCAATTAAATCGACACGTGGTTGTTTGATCAGATGTTGTAACAAGATATTACAACATTAATTTAATACGGCCATTGTGGAATCCAAAATCACTTATATAACACCAACACTTTCGTTATTCCATCACACACCCCAAAGAGCTCTTGTTGGGTATAAGGTCAATGTAGTTGTCGTATCAATGGTTTAAGACATTCTAAGCAAAACTTGTATTAATGATACATCGCTTTTGTTTTTCTTGACAGGTTAATTTCGAATATCTTCTTCGACCATGGCTTCTATTCGTTACATCTTCGCCTCTGTCGTGGTGTTCGCGGCCTTCTTGACAGCCGCCTATGCCTGCACTGGTTCGACCATCGCTGCGTTCAACATACAAGTCCTGGGGCAGAGTAAGATGGGAAAACCGGAGGTTGTCGACTACTTGAAGCAGGTAACCAAGTCCTTCGTTATCATTATTTATCCACAGCTTTCTTCCATCCAATGTAGTTTCTATTTATACCATCATTCATCTTTCAAGTACAGGAATGTCAGTATCTTTTTTGATACTCCTCTCATTTGATTCAATACGTTACACGTTGCTTCCACTTCACAATATTTCTAGTTTTTCCTTCATAATGATACTAACGAATATTTTCATTGATAATAATACTCGAAGTTGTCTCTAAAACGTCTTTTTTGTTAAATAACAAAAGAGATTGCCACGGTCTTTATATTACGCAGTCATGAAAATAATTCCAATTAACATTTTTTGGAGCTCTTTTTTTTTCTTCATCACTCTCCAGTGACATTGGGCAGCTATTCATCTTTTGACATTTGAAGTTGATCGTCTTTAAGTGAGGAAATTATTGTGATATAATACCGTGTTGCTAGGAAATTAAATTGTTTTGACGTGAGAGTTAACTCTTGCTATCAAAATAATTATACCACTCAGGGACTCAGGGATGTAGGTAAACCGTCTCCTTACCAGCTTTGAAGCCTTGTTTTACCATTTTAACAATCTTTCCCTTTTGGGGGTTTTACCCACAACCAGGAGACTGACATCAGGGCCCCATCTTACAAAGAGTTACGATTGATCTCAATTAGTCGTAAGTCCTCCAATCAATTGCAAGTTTGCAGTCTCCTATCTCTTATGAACATAGTTGCGATTGATATCATATCAATCGCAACTGTTTATAAGACGGTGCCCTGACCGATAAATAATTTCGTCCCATCAGATGGTTTGACCGTTAAACTTAAGTAGGGATAAAGTTTAGGACAACAAAAGAAACTTGTACAAATAAGTTGAAAGGTAATTGGTAATCATCAAAGTTCACTTTCACAATTGAAAAATGCTCAGGCTAACTCATCTTATGTAATACATGTACGTCACTGTTTACGTTTATTTGAATATTTTAATTGTTCATTGTGTTTTAAAAAAAACCTCTTACTTATATATTGTTTAGATAATAGCTAAGTATGACTTAGTCCTCATCCAAGAAATACGAGATATAGCAGGCACGGCTATAGTCGAGCTACTCGACGCAGTCAACACTGTCAGGTAAAGATATCATGCAGTTAGCGCGGATTGTATTGATTATTATTTGCCCGGATTATTTGTCTGGGCTTACATCGAATCATCGGGTCATCGCGTCCGGAAGGGTGGTCGCGTTGCACGACCTTTCGTAAAACGAAAGCGGAAAATGACGCGAACTTTCGTAGAATTTCCATAGGGTTATCACAAAGTGTCCGGCAAAAACCATTTGTAGATGAGAGGCGTTTACTTCACAAACATCACCCCCGACATTTCGTGAATAAAGGGGCGTGTTTTCACAAAAAGTCAGGTAACGCGACCACCTGACCCGACGCGATGACCCGATGATTTGAAGTAAGCCACTTGTCTAGTGTGAGCCAGAAGGGTGTTAACTCTTTGGTAAATGAAGTTGCGTTAACGCCCTTTCAAATCTAATGAACAGCCCTAACAGTACTATTTAATTAAAGACTGAAAGTATTAGCTTGAATTTTGATATTTCTGACGAAATTTAAAAAAAAACAGAAAATGCAAAAAAAAATCAATAATTTATTGCATTTTACCCCGGTCCCCAACATAAAAAAATCCTCTGGACGGCCATGCATTATGGCTCAAGGCATGGGCACACAGAAGATTTTTATTATGTTGGGAACCGGAGTAAAATGCAATAAATTATTGAAAATTTATTGCATTTTCTGTTTTTTTTTAATATTTATGGAAACTGCCCCCTACCCTAGCCCCCGCTGCGTACAGTCATGGTTCAGTAACAAAGCAATGGCCTCGTAACTGTGAGGCCCCAGGATCAAAACCGTGTCGATGTGCTATATTGGTGCCCTTTTGTGGGGCATTAATCCTCATTACTATCATTTATGACTTAAGGGCATAGGTCCCCTAGTTGATAAGCATAGTGGCATACACATGCTTTAGCAGTCACACAAAACACACGTTGGCAAATTATTATTCAATAAAATCTGAGAATGTATACTATTATCTAGATCTTTTATTTTTAAATTATTTTCAAAATAATTCCATAAATTGGGATTAAAAAACATATTCCACCTTTATGAGCGACAGTGTACATCTTCTTTAATTCTTTTAGAGATTCAAATTGTGAAATAATGTATAATTACAAATTTGGTTGTCGGTAGTCGTCACTTGCTACTTTCTTGTCATTAATCATCTGTTCGTACATACTGCACCTTTCAAATACATATCGAATTTGATAAATCCATGGATTCGTGGGTTGAAAGAAAGAAAGAGAGGTCATCACATATCTATGCACCTTATATATTTATTCACTTTTTTAAATCTCCCTCAGTCAACCTGGCTCGAATTTCAAGATGATGCTAGGCCCACGGGTCGGGCGCACTAGTAGCAAGGAGCAATACGCTTATTTCTACAGGTATGACTTACTTTGCATCACATTTAATGTTCATCCACATTGAACAACGTCAATCATCAATCGTTGTGTAATGGCCAGCATTCTTATCTGTGTTTACGTTTGTTTGTTTGTTTTGTTCTTGTTGTATGTTTTGTTGTTGTTTGTTTCTGTTATACAATTTTTAGGAAAGTTTCTGATTCAATGAATAATTTTTTCTTTAGCAATCTTTTCGTGTTTAACCGTGTTTGATTCTTGCGAATACCTTGAAATGTGTCAAGCGCATCATAGCGAGAGGTATAGCGCTATAGGTCACAAAGCATGATTCGTGCTAAAAGGATAACAACAACAAATATTCAAAGAAAAAGGGTTTTATATTTATCAAGTTCTGTAGAGAAACAAATAACTACTTGTTCACGTTAATTTCGTCATATACATGTATGTATTATATTTATCACTGTACGATTTTACGGTTCACATGTTTTTAAGGTAAAACGGTCATGTGTTGATTGTGGGTTTTTTGTCAAGGATATCATTATACACAAATTAATAATTGATTAGTGAATGAATGAGTAAATGAATAATGAATAAATAAATAAATATAGAATGAAGGAATACACAGGTATATACACAACTTAGAATAATTTAACAAGCTTAAGGATGGTAAGTTCTTCTTTTCTTACATTTTGAACTAATCATATATGTATTTCTCCTCGAATAACCGCTACCATGGTCACGACTGAAGCATGCATACCCAAATTTGCTTTTGTCCCCCCCCCCCCTCTCTCTCTCTTTTTCTCTACCTATCTCATTTTTTTGTTATAATTGATCAATCGTCTTGTGTTTTTATATACCTTGTGTTGGTCATCGATTTCATCTATCCATTCGTTTTCATAATTAAACAGGGACGATAAATTCCAAGCGTTGGACTCATTTACCTACGGCGATCAAGCGGATGGTTTTGAAAGGGAACCGTTCGTCGTTCTCTTCAAAAACCTAGACATGGGGGCAGGTAAGTAAAGATCAATCCAAGTTTGTTCGTTTGTTTGTATATTTTGTTTGTTCCAGCTCCTTCGGAGAGCAGTATTTATTTTGAAAGACTATCCCATATAAAGTAGACTATCACAGATGAACAATTAACGTAAAAATACTTTAAATCTTTTGTGAGCTTTTTGATGATCAGACATATAATGATTTTTTTTTTTATCAAGACCAATGTGCATGTAAATTTAGTTCATATCACAAAGGATCTTTGTTGTCAAAATGATAAATCATTCCAGCGGTTTCTACGTTCTCTATCATCGGACTCCATTCTAAGCCCGATGATGCTGTGAATGAGGTGGATTTGTTGGTCGATGTCTATGCCGCTAGCAAAGAGAGATTTGGAGTCGAAGTAAGTTTGTCATGTCCCTTATTACTGGTTGGGGGCTCAATCGGCCTGTGCCCCTACCCCCCCCCCCCCCCCTGGCAAATATGTCATTCCATTCCATAAGAATGTCTTTATCTGATTGTTTTCGATGTGATCGTGCTTCCTAAACCTTTGAAAAATGCCGTATTCTAACCCTGTCTCTTGCTGCGGCTCGACTCGAAACGCGTTGCTTAATTAACTGCTAAATCTGTTCAAGTTTTATTATGGATGTGATTATTGGGCATAAGAAGGAAGAAACATTTTCAGTTTCATAACAAATTTTGGAGTAATACTCGTTTTTTTTTCTCTCTCTAATAACAATAACAACAATAAATACACATGGTGGCTTTTTGATTGTAGCGCTTATGTCCGTCACGCCGTGACGCTCCAGGAGCTACAATATTTCCCTAGTAATGGCCGACCGGCCAACGATAAGTAGTGCTGTAGCATTTCGAGTGCCATTTACATATCTGGTTGGAGAGTGGCTCAAGTGGATCGATGTCTTGCAAAAGGATGTTAGTTCCAGGTAGCTTGATATTCGAACCCTCAACCCTCAACCCTCAACCCTTGGATTGAGAGTCAAGTGAATGAACAACTTCACCACGACAACTCTATCTCTCCCCTTTCTGTATCTGTCTTTCTCTTTCTCCCCACCCCCTCTCTCACCCTCATTCCCCCTTCTCCTTTCATGTTTTGTTATTTCTATCCCTCTATCTCTAACATACCCATTTTATTCTACATTTAATTTAACGGATATATGGTCATGAAGAAAGTACCCCCCCCCCCCCAACAACAACTACAACAACAACAACAAAGTCCTCGTATGCAAGCAGAAACGCATTTATGGTGCTAAAGTAATCAAATAGAACAAGAATTAATTATTACTCTATACAATGGACTTGTCTTTTTGATAGGATTCCATACTAATGGGAGATTTCAATGCCGACTGCAGCTATCTTACTCCTACGGAGTTTGAGACCGTGCGTCTTTGGACGGATACGAGTTTTCAATGGCTCATCCCCAGCGAAGCTGATACGACCGTCAAATCCACAGATTGTGCTTATGACAGGTATTCTCAATCCTTCCATTTCAGAAGCATGAATAACACCTTATGACCGTACTTATGGAAGACCAGGCGCGTACGCAGGGGGGGGGGGGGGGGGTTAAACCCCCCCCCCTTTGGTATTTTTATGTGTGTAAACCCCCTAAAAAAACCTCAAACCCCCCCCCCCCCCCCCCCCCTTTGGATTTTTTTTTTTTTTTTTTTTTTAAATTATAAAAAAAAAAAAAAAAAAAAAAAAATTGTTACCCCCATGGCTGACCTAAGAAAGGTGACCTTACCCCCCCCCCCCCAGCGGTGCAAAATGCCAAATTACAAATTTCGAGACCAAAAAAAAAGTGTCCGCTTACCCCCCCCCCCCACTGAGCGACTTTTTGGCCGGCGCGATTTTCAAATTTTCCTGAGTCGGTGCGAAATTTTGGACCCGATTTTAAAACCCCCCCCCCCCCCCCCTTCAAAAAATCCTGCGTACGCCACTGTGGAAGACTATGTTTATATGTTCATAATTTACTTTAACACCACCTTAAAAAAAATGTTCTAGGTAGCTAATTATTAATGTGACACCCTGATAAACCTCAGACGTACACGCAAATTAGTCTTCAGTTTAGTATTCTTAATAATGATGAATAGGCTTCGAACAATGTCAAAATGTCCCTCTTTTCTATTGCAGATTCTTATCAGATTCTTTCTTTTTAAAGATTGTCTCTTATTTTTGTTTTCAAGGATTGTGCTTGCTGGTCAAAATTTGATTGCGAACAGCAAGGATGCGGGAATATTCAACTACCATGAAGTATATGGTATAACCACTGACTTGGTATGTCATTGCATATTTGGGCCCTTTAATATAAATTGATTCGAATTGATCGCAACGTAAAAATCGATCGCAATTCCAGTCTCTTAAGTACACAGTTGCGGTTAATTTCAATTTGCGATTGATTTGAATCAATCACAACTCTTTCTGATAAAGGGCCCTATTCTTTCTTTGTTTTTTATTTTTATTTTTTACGCTAGTTACTTTTTGTTTCTCTCTCTCTCTCTCTATTTGTTTGTTATTTATTTCGTTCTTGCTTACCTGGCGGATTGATCAAGATCTATGCAGATGTTATTCAAGATAGTACTAATGTTGTTGATAGTAATAGCAAGATTCTCTGTTTTAGTTGTGAACGTCACTTTGGGCGCGTCCAAAGCGCTTTTGGTAATTATTACCAAACTCTAACTCAGCTTTGCATGGTAAGAGAGCGGTTCGATCCAGATGCAATATTACTATACTGTTAGGAAGTGTGTTGTTATCAACCTTGTATTTACCCTCCATACCTTTATATTATCTTTCCTATCATCACATTTTTCTCACTCTAATGGGACAACCTTCTATTTTAGATAATCTTTCTTTATCATTTATATACGTATAATTATCAACCATTATACATGTAACTTTTTACTCATCACATCTTCTCAACGCAGGTTATTAAATTAAAGGTCCGATTTTAGTTATCTTCCGTTTATAATTTCTCAAAGGATATACAATTTGTGTGTGATATTTGTCTACTTTGTTCTTCTATGTTTGTTTGTAGGCTGAGGATATCAGTGATCACTATCCAATCTACTTCACTATCAATTAAAGGTAAGGGAACCCAGAACTTTTATTTTCGAAAATAATTATTCTACTTAACATCGTGTACACAAGCATATTCGCCATTTGCAATGACATGTTTTCTCCAATGATGCAATTGCACAGAGAGATAAATACCATCTGCAAAAGTATGCGAGTTGCGTTTTGATGATCATGGTTATTTCGATTAGCTATATTAACAAAATTCAATTAGAAGCCTGATAGATAATTAGGCTTTTGAGGTCTGTGGAATCTCTATTATTTTATTCGACTTATACTCTCTTTTTTCCTTCCAATTATTCATTTCAGACGATGTAACTCTCATCATATGAGGAAAATTGACTGAAAACCGGTGATCATCTTTCTGTCGTATCAAATCATGTCATTTATGGATGATTAAATAATTCCTTTTGGATTTTTGTTTTTATTTCTCTCTTAAAGACTGCAATAGAAACAATCATTATTTGATTCATTGATTAGAAGATCTTGAAATAAATTAGCAGGAAAAAGCATTGTGATTCAGGGTTCCCAGTTATCCGCAATGATTTTACTTTTAAGCCGCTCCCCCCCCCCCTCCCTTCCCCTGTAACCGGATAAAATATCAATACTGCTGCTCGTAGACCATCAATAAAAACCAACATCCTTGTTAAGGACTGCCCCCTCACCCCCTACCCCCCCCCCCCCCCCCCCCCATTTACACATCCCACATTCTTACTCTGTTATCTCAAACCCGATCATGCCGCTGTTGGTTACAAGTGCAGGTAGTCTGTATAAAATTAAGAGTTTGACGAGAGATTATGGTCACTGCACTTTGTACGTAAACTTGAATGTAACAATCAAGTGATTGATTCTCAAAATCCTCAAGGTCAATGGCAGTGCTCTTTCGGTTCAAGGTTTAATTTGCTGCCTACAATTTCTAGAAGAAAAGATAAATAAAATGTAAATGCATATATTATACTCGCTTTAACTTCATGAACTTGCCGGAACAAAAGTATTTAAAACATCAACCATCATTCACATTTTCCTCATTGACCAGCCTGTAAATTCATTCCAAACTATAAAACCCGTTTTCTAAACAGATGTAAACACCAAGTAATGTGTATCCCTCTTGCTTCATTTTGATCTTTATCAAAGATTATTCATCTTGAAAGAGCGCATTAGAATTGAAAAATATTTTGTAAACGGGGTTTGTATTGTTTTACTATCCTATCGTGTTTTAAGTTAACAATGTTGAAACACACTGAGACAGATACTGTATAGTTTGATTATACCGGTATTAGGAAAAGTATTGTTAACAATATTGAAATAAGTTATTAGGGGTTAGTGATCGAAGATGGAATAAAAGAAATGATCATTATATTGAATAAACTTCTTGAATGACAAAAACCTCTCGATCAAAATGCTTGTGCATATTTTGCTCTATATTGGTTGATTGATTGATTGATTCTTTGCTTGATTTGTTGTTCTTTTTGGATGATGTAATGATTGATAGATGGATGGATGGATTGATTGATTGATTGATTGATTGATTGATTCCTTGGTTGGTTGTTTTATTGAGTGGCTTAGTTGATTGATTGATTGGTTGGTTGGCTGATTGACTGATTGATTGATTTGGCCGATCTGTTGATTTATCTTCTGTTTCATTGACTAATTTACCTTAGCCTATTAGTATTAGCCTGTTTGAAATTCTCATAGAGTGTAATGAATAAATTATTTTTAATGAAAATGTTTTTAAAAATAGCACAAACCTGAAGGAAAAAGGTCCAATTCGTTTGCCTTCAATTCTTTCCGTACGTCATTATTAATCCACACCTGGCACCCTTGGTGTATTCTTCAGATGAATGAACTTCTTTAACTCCTCCCAACCATCTGTGCATTATAAGATTAAGATAAAACACCAGTATTAGTTTGAGATGATTGATGATAATTTGTTTGTATCTGTATTAAATATCCCTTATCATGATTACCTGATATTTACGAAGATAATTTCTTCACGTGGTTGGCTCGGGTCATTGGCGTGCATACTATATATATATAGTCCTTCGTGATAACCGTATATATATATATATATATGTGAGTTTGTAGGGGTTAGCGACGGACCGTCCGTGACATCGGTTTTCTTATTATTATTATTATTAATAGTAGTAGTAATAGGTGTAGTAGTAGTAGTAGTAGTAGAAGTAGTAGTAGTAGTAGTAGTAGTAGTAGTACTAGTAGTAGTGGTAGTAGTAGTAGTAGTAGTAGTAGTAGTAGTAGTAATAGGTGTAGTAGTAGTAGTAGTAGTAGAAGTAGTAGTAGTAGTAGTAGTAGTAGTAGTAGTAGTAGTAGTAGTAGTACTAGTAGTAGTGGTAGTAGTAGTAGTAGTAGTAGTAGTAGTAGTAGTAGTAGTAGTAGTAGTAGTAGTAGTAGTAGTTGTAGTAGTAGTAGTAGTAGTAGTAGAAGTAGTATTGTTATTTTTATTGTTTTCAGTTTTGAAACCTATCTTTAAAAAATAACGTCTTTGAGTCATGAGGATGATAAACGTCAAAAAGACATATTGTCACCCTGGTCAATCTAATTCTAAATTTATTTCACTTTTTAAAAAATGTCTCCGTCTTTATATCATACTATTATACCATAGGCCAGTCTCTATATTATATCATTATAATGATATATACAGTGCGTCCCAGAAAAAACGAAACCGAGAAGTATCGATGTTTTATCATAACTTAATCACAACCATAATTAATAAATGATACATATTTGGAAAGCTTAGAGTCTCCTCTTTCAGTTGGTGCTACTCACGTGATGTATATTTCACGCATGAGCGATTAAAAGCAATTTGAAGGAAGGAAACCAAAAAGACATTTGGCGGGCGGTATCTAAATTTCGAAGAAATATTCACATTTCTAGAAAGTTGAGTTTCTGCCCTTTCATATGACACCTCAATCAGGAAAAATGAGCGAGGAATAACAAAGTTCTGTTTGTTTAAAGTAGCCCTTACATTTTCATAATTTTAACAAACGAATTCGTTTTCACTGGGTGCCTGCGGTAGCAAAAAGCAGATTTGACAAAAGACTTAACTCCGTTTCGTTGACAATCAGCCATGCATGAAGACTCTCGTCTACGGCTGATTGTCAACGAAACGGAGTTAAGTCTTTTGTTAATTTCGTTTATTGATACGGCAGGCAGCCAGTGAAAACGAATTCGTTTAATAAAATTATGGAAATGCAAGCACTACTTTAAACAAACAGAACTTTGTCATTCCTCGCTCATTTTTCCTGATTGAGGTGTCATATGAAAGGGCAGAAACTCAAATTTCTAGAAATGTGAATTTTTCTTCGAAATTTAGATACCGCCCGCCAAATGTCTTTTTGGTTTCCTTCCTTCAAATTGCTTTTAATCGCTCATGCGTGAAATATGCATCACGTGAGTAGCATCAACTGAAAGAGGAGACTCTAAGCTTTCCAAATATGTATCATTCATTAATTATGGTTGTGATTAAGTTATGATAAAACATCGATACTTTTCGGTTTCGTTTTTTCTGGGACGCACTGTATATTATATTTCACAAAGGTGCTAACAAAGCAAGAGATTCTTCTTTGTCCTTTTTTTTAATTCTTTAAACCAATATAGAAAAATATGTCTTTGGGTAGTGAGGATCATAATTGTCGAAAAGACGCTTCCTTGTCCCAGAGGTGTCATCTTGGTCGATTTTCTTTGAAATTTTGCTATCTTTATAAGAAATTTCATCAAGGTAGTGACAGAACAAATATAAGTATGTTTATGATGTCTAATTGAACACGTTGGTGAACAGGTGTAATCCTGTGAATTGAGTAACCCATTTGTTCTATTTATTTTTTTTAAACCTTTTTTTCTCCATTTTTTTTTCTTTTTTTTTCCCCCAAAAAAATGTATGTCTCAGGTTGGTCTATTCTCTTTAGAGGACCTTCAGTAATATGCTATCCATAATAATTTTGAGAAGTGCACCAAAGAAGAAGGCATTTAGGAGAAAACAAGATTACATGTTTTTGTTAACAGAAAACGGGAGGGTTATATCTGCGACAACGTCACAAACCTCGGACAGAACTGCCCTGAATTTGAGATTCGTATAGACTGAGTGATCTTTTATTTCAAACATTCATAACCGTGTTATCATTGGTCCGATTTATTTCAAACTTTCGCCATTCTTTTCATCTTGTTTTTCTGCTTTAATAAAAATGAACTAATTACATGGGTTGGGTCGCATTGTCCTTTAAAGGGGCATATGTTCCCCGTATTCCAGAGGGCGTTCAAAATACGTACGCGCTGGCGGACGGTGCTATAACTGCCTATTTACACCAACAGAATGCGGCTCTTACGCAGATGGCATGTTCCGATAACTACACTGGCTGGAACGTGCCCCTTTAATGTTTTTTCTTTGCACTTCTCAGGCGCGGATCTAGGAATTTCTTGCCGGGGGGGGGGGGCACACGGGGGGGGGCACACATATATATATATTTTGTTTTAGTCCCCCCAAAAAAAAATCGCAACGACTCAGCCAGCCGCTAAGTAAGCGGGGGGGGGGGGGGGGTAAGAGGACACTTCTTTTTTTTTGGTCCCAAAAAGAACCGTAACGACTCAGCCAGCCGCTGAATAAGCGGGGGGAGGGGGGGGTAAGGTCACCTTTTTAGGTCTGCCTTTTCCATATTTTTTTTTTTTTTTTTTAAATAAATAAAAAATGTAATAATTTGTTTTGGGACGGGGGGTACGCCCCTGTTTTACAGTACATTTTGGGCGAATTTAGGGCTGATTTTAACATGTTTTTCTTGGCCGGGGGGGGGCACGTGCCCCCTGTGCCCACCCCCCCCCCCCCCCCCCTCCCTGGATCTACCACTACTTCTTTACACGGTTAATCCACAAACCCTTGTGAGAGGAAGAGTATTAGCTTTAATACCAACATTTTTTTTCCTCGAATAAACCATTGAATTGAATGTGGGGATTTAACCAACGTGCTTCAGATGAATAACAATTTTCAAAATAAATTGCATGCTATAGATACACGTATAACATAGTCATAACGCCAGCAAGAATAGTCGGTTTATTTCAAGCATCATACAAGTCATTGAAGTTGTAATTGAGCACGCACATTTGTCAAAGCTCCTGCCAAGAAATTTAATACTAGATAAACCGAGAGATGATTTTTTCCCCCTAAAAATATTGATTTCTTATCATGATGAATGATATATGATAAAATGAGTCAACACAAGATTAGGCATTGAGGACGAACCAAATATAAATATTGCAAGCAGCTGTGACAAGCTAGTCAGTTTCTGAAATATCTTCGCGAATCGACATCGCTTCATCGGTGAGTGTATAAACGTTTAATAATACTTTTAGGATTAGTTTTGTAATATATTTCCTGTAATTAAGTCATTATTCATTTATAAAATTTCAAATTTGTTCCCCTAAATTATTATATAAATTATTATTACAAACTTTAAACATAATATCGTATATATATTAAATTAGAAGTACACTTTAACATTACGACGAGGAGCCGTTTACTACCAATGATTATTTTCAGTTTCTTTAATCAATCTTAGCCCTCCCAGATTATCAACCAACATCTTCGTTCATATCATCCACAGGTGGTGAAAAGAAACTATTATATTTTAACATTACCCTTCCTTCATCTCTCTCTCTGAACAGGATTATCCACACTTAAGACGAGTCATATTTTACTTTTTTTGTGGTTTTGTATTATTTTAGGATAAACGAGCAATCATGAAGTTATTCCGTTCTACTCTCACCGCTGTGACGGTGATCGCCGTTATCTGTAACGTAGTGGATGCCGTTAAGATATGTGCTTTCAACATCCAGGTCTTGGGAACGACAAAGATGGGAAAACCCGAGGTCGTTGATGTCCTCACCCAGGTATGATTAATAATAATTTGTATTCGTTCGTTTTAATAAAAAGTTCGTTTTAATTAAAGGTTATAACTTGAAAAACAAAATATTCAAAAGTTTAAATTTATTATCATAATGTGCAAATTACGCAGTTTATCTAATATCTATGCAAGCAGAAAATCGCAAACTTATGTTTCATGCAGGCGCGGATCCAGGATTTCTTAGGGGAGGGGGCCCAACTTTCTTCATTTTTGTTTGCTCCCGAAAATTGGAAAATCGCGCCGGCCGAAAAGTCGCTCAGTGGGGGGGGGGGGGGGGGGGGTAGTGAGCACATTTTTTTTTTTTTTTTTTGGTCCTCGAAAATTTTTCAATTTGCACCCCCCCCCCCCCTTGAGCGCCAGGG
Source organism: Strongylocentrotus droebachiensis (assembly GCA_035222895.1). NCBI lineage: Eukaryota > Metazoa > Echinodermata > Echinoidea > Camarodonta > Strongylocentrotidae > Strongylocentrotus > Strongylocentrotus droebachiensis. The sequence continues at coordinate 236,457 of JAVYIG010000922.1, forward strand.
GGGGGGGGCCCAACCCCCAAAAAAGGTAAAAATCACGTGATTTTACATGATTTTTTTCTCAAGGGGGGGGCCCGGGCCCCCCGGGCCCCCCCCCCCCCCCTGGATCCGCCACTGGTTTCATGAAGTCTCTATTCTTTGTATTTTCAAAAGATTGTTCCATAACCGATTAAACATCGAAAAGTATTGTAAAACAAAAAAGCTATTCATTTTTTAAAACACTGTTATTCAAGAAAACGAAACATGTTTTATTTGAACTATGTAAGGATGCTACGATGTTATTTCAATTGATTGTGGATGATTGTTTAATTTGTTCAAAAGCATATATTCATCAATAACTTCATTTTACAAAAAAAAAAAATAATAATAATTTGTATACTGATTGCCAATTCAATCTCTCTCTCTCTCTCTCGAAATATATATATATCTTACTTTAAATCTTTCTCTCACTTTTCTCCATCTCTCACTATATAAGTCCTTTTGCCTTCCCCGTCTCTCTCCCTTTTTTTTTTCTCTCTCTCTCCCCTCCCTTGTTTATGTTACGTATAATTCCCAAGTATGTTAAATTTGCTTGTTCCTCGTTTAGATAATCACGAGATATGATATGGTTCTGATCCAAGAAATTAGAGACAGTTCGGGAGAAGCAATCGTCGATCTGTTGGATGCGGTTAATTCGTAAGTAGTGTCTTACGCTGTGTTTATGTAAGTGAATCATGTTTTTATTGACTTGAGAACACGTGAACAGGATGGCCTAAAGAAAACGAAACACCTTAAATCTAAATAATGCGAGCGCGCGAAGTGAGCGACGAATAAATTCACTTTTATTTATTTGTAAATTCCTCTTGAAATTAAATATCCTACCCTAACGGTTTCTGACATACGGTTTCTTATATATGGCGGTTCACGAAATCGAAATATAATTCTTGATGCATCCAAATTACTCTCACGGCACCCCGGTTGAAAAAAGCTGCTTTATACTATCCACTTCTTTCCCCTCTTCTCTTACGGGGATGGACAGCGATAAAACTTCGTCATGACAATTTTGTAACTCCATATAATGGAGGACGATCCCTTTGAACATTTGTCCATGAGGAGGACTCCCCCTTTCATCATCGATCCCCAGTTTTTTTTTGGCGGGGGCGGGGGCAGTAGCCCCTAAGCCCCCTATCATAACGCCAGTGAGTTTGATTTAGTTTGTTAAATTTAGCCTCGGATACACATTTCGAATGTTTATTGTACTTCACAAAGAATGTAATTTGCCTTTTGACATTTATTTACCGTTGCTCTCTAACTGCTGCAAAAGCGCTTGAACAGTCTCCATTCTCATTTGAAATCATCATTAACAATGGAAAACAATCATTAAAACAGGGATTTGAACAGATAGTCTATGTAATATTGAGCACTCATTGAATTCTCGCTCTCACTGTTTAGTAACGTTGACAAAGGCAATACATCTTTAAGCTCTTAATTTTTAAGATCAGTGAGAGGAAAGGCGCTACAAATTGACTTTTACTACTATTATCACAATTACTATTAGCATATATTTCTACGCAACTTGAGCAGATGTCTTATATCCTCTTGTCGTCTCAATCAGTGCTTCTGGAAACCAATACAGGATGGAATTAGGCCCACGTGTTGGAAGGTCTTCAAGCAAGGAGCAATACGCCTACTTCTATAAGTAAGTTGAAACACAATACCTTCGAGTAGTGTTTCCTATCCTTTAACTTACGATTCGAAGAATACAATTATTTAGTTCAGCTCAGCCAGTGAGCAGTACAACCACAGTCTGGTTTGAAGAAGACATCTCCTAATACTGTAAAATCAAATAAAGGCAAAATACATTTCACCGTTATATCTCTGTTCTCATATCCCCTACCCCCAATCCCACTGCTGCCACCGCCCCAATGATCTCCAGAGATCATTATTATGTCTTAAATAGTATGTTTTCCATGATACAACATGGTTTGCATATGCTCTTTCTTTTTACTTCCCAAGACCAAGAATTATAAACGACATATTATTTGTGCGTACTATTAGACGATTGGGGGAGGAGTTCCCTTGACTATCCGGACGAATCATTCACTTACATTTCGCTTGCATTTGTAATTTTCCTATATATATAAAATCTTGTTAACGAGGTGCACTATGTACATATTCGATCAACAGGTCCAGCAAGTTTCAAGTGAAAAGTTCATTCACATTTTCAGAAAGTGGAGATGAGTTTGAGAGGGAACCGTATGTGGTCCATTTCGGCAGCTTCGATACAAGTAAACTTATTCCATTGATTCTTTCTTTTATAGATTCTATACATTATTCTAAATATTTTACAATTATTATACACACAAAAAAAACTTTTCAAATCCATGTGGTTATTATGCGAATTTTTTTCTTTTCTTTTGACAGAATGATGAAAAATTTGACTTTAATTCATAATTTTTACACAAAAATGAAAGTAACATGAATATACTAAATGTTTAGATGATTGTAGTATCAGAGTAGATAACAGTTTATGCCGTAGATGGTGCTGTAGTGATTGTAGATTCAATAACATCAAATCTTCTTTTTTTTAAAATCAAAACTACCGCTCAGAAATTGAATCAATTGATTTTAAAAAATCAACCAGAAGGAGAAAGAATATGTATTTCCTGAATTATTTGATCATGTATTCTTTTGTTTATGAAGGTGACTATTATTTGATGCATTTTTCTTTCTTTTTTAAAGCTGCTTCTGAGTTTTCAGTAATTGGTCTCCATGCCAAACCGGACGATGCTGTAAGCGAGATCGATTCACTGACCGATGTATACGAACAGGCTGTTTCCAGATTGGGCACTTCGGTGAGTCTTTGTATGCTAGAAAGCTATAATTATATATGCTATCAACAAAGCATAATGCTAATTTTCAATAATACTGATACTGATCGTATGGCAATGGCATTAGCGATGGGTTTTATTTTCTCCAAGATGTTTGGGCTGGTTGAGGACAATTTCGCTTATTAGGATTAGAATGTTGGAGGTGTTTTTCGAATGGGTATTATATGGTTATTTTGTCATTTTTATGAACGGCTTAAATTTTTAAAATAGCATTCCTTCCATCATCGACCCCCCCCCCCCCCCTCCCACACACACACACACCCGGTCTTAGTGAGTGCAGGAGTCCCGCCAAGGTGGCCAATCCTCACGAGAAAGGGAAGCCAAAAGTTAAAACATTCCCATAATAAAGAGACTTTTAGCAAAAGAAAAAAAAGGGATCCGCCCCACCATTGTGCCACATAATCCATTGAATCACAAAAGACCGGTTTACTAACATATTCAAATGTTATGCATAATTTTTTAACAAAGGTTGTTACTGACAACATAAACACTTGTCCGAAATAGCAACAAGTAATGTATGCAGACTGGAATCCCAAGTATTGTAGTTCGTTTATTGATAGCAGGCTAATAAAATAACTCTCGACACTAGGTCCCCAGGAAAGAAACATCCATACATTTGAATACATAGTAAACCGGTCTATTCGGCTATTATATGTTGATTTTGATTGACAGAACTCTATCATTATGGGTGACCTCAATGCTGACTGTAACTACGTCAAATCCTCTGATTGGTCCAGTATCAGTCTCAAGACAGACAGCAGGTTTGATTGGCTCATCTCAGACAGTGCTGACACCACGGTCAAGTCTACTGACTGTGCATACGACAGGTAGGCAACACATCCATACATCTATACGCTGGAATGATCAGCGCTTGCTGGCACTCTGATTAAAACAAGTTTGGAAGAATCCCCATGATGGGGTTCACAGATTCATCATGAAATTATAATAAAGACTGTAACAGTCTATATTTGGAAATTTCACGAGTCAAAACTTGGATATTACCCACAACTTTCGCCATTGTGTATCTTGTATATAATCTACTGTCATCAATTCAAATGAACTTATTTCAAGGGTTGGTTTAACCTTTAAGGGCCACAGTAACCATGAGAATGACCGTTGGTTACTTATATTTTATCATTGACACGGGACGTGGATGTAACTTTGCATTTTTTGCTATTAGGCATTGAGGAACACTCACAAAAACGAAGAAATAAGCACTTCTTACGGAAAGATTGACAGGTTTATCCTTGTTGAAGTTGTATCTCCTAATTTAATCGGACGGTCGTCGTTACATCCTGCCCCTTATAGTATATTATGAGGCAATCGGCTCAGACTGAAATTTTACAAATTCACATTCACATGTATATCTATTAGATTCCAATTATGTAGGATCATTCTCAATATCCTACAAAAGATTAAAAAACTCAAAATGTTAGTTTAAAAATTAGTCGTACTTGACTGATGCCTTTTAAAGTCTATCACGTAATCAGTATGATGCCCCACCCCCGGCTCCCGATTGCCGTCATCAATAGCAAGTATGCCTATACCAACCAGAATTAAGAGCTATTATGGTGTCGGGATGAGGTATAATGCCAAAGACGGTCTTGATTTTGTTTGCTGGTCTACCTGAACTAGCCATCAAAAGTAGTGTCACATTTTCACATTTTCCCAAGCATTTTGCTAACTTCGGTTTGGGCATATTTGCATGTGGACGAACGACAATCTTATCATTGCAAAACTCGATCTCTGCCTAACTCTAAACAATGCCATCATTGCAAAACTCGATATCTGCCTAACTCTTGAGTAAACACCCTTGCCAGTCGAAAATATCAACTCTCAATAAGACGTGCTCGTTTTTTATATTTGGTTTAATATTATTATACCTACACAGGATCGTACTGGCTGGTTCGGGGATGGAGAACAGTGGTGCCGGATACATCTTCAACTATCAGTCCTATTACGGCCTCTCTCAGGATGAGGTAAATGAAGTGGTATTCATTATTTAAACTGATATCCTATATAACTATAACAATGTATTGTCATTATCTTGTTTTCAGTGATTAATATAACGTTACTGTGAGCATTTCTCAAACTGTATGGTTGGTTGGTTGGTTGGTTGGTTTTATTTTCCGTATAAAAATTCAAATACATACAAGAATACAATTTACAAATATAATACAAAGCAAGACTTAAAAACGACTGGAATGCTCTATGATGAACTAGAATTACATGAAATATGTAATCGTCTTGTAGAATGATTTACTATATATTGGCCCACTGGAATCTGTCGCGGACTGCACTACATTATTAACCCTATTAAAAAGGTAATGATCCATGAACTCATCGTCATGAAGTTACTATCATCGTACTTGTGTTGCTAGTTAACCCATTTTTATGTGCGATTGTTTAATATTATTGGGCAAAATGTACTTTGACCTCTATTTTTCTCTCTCTCTCTCTCTCTCTCTCTTTCTCTCTATCATTCTCTCTCTCTCTCTCTTTCTCTCTCTCTCTCTCTCATACAGGCGGAGGATGTCAGTGATCACTATCCTGTTTACTTCAATCTCTACTAATACAACTACGCATAAATCTGAATAAGGAATACTTCAATCTCTACCGATACGGCTACCACAAGTCTAATTATGAACACTTCAATCTTTAGTGCAGCTATATACACGCATACGTTTACTTATTAATACTTCAATCTACACTGATGAACGACGCTTAAGTCACTTAATATTATTTTCAATGGTCAATGATGCATTATGCATGTTAATTCATAATAATCTATATTTAAGGTAGGCCTTTTTAGCATGTATCAGGATTTTGTTGAAATTACGCATTAAAAATCAATATGAACTTTCTTGATAACGCATTTCCAACTTAGAATTAAAATAGTGCAATTAAGATATAAAGGTATACATCTAATCCAGAAACAGTTATCTTGAGAAAGAACCATCACTAATCATATCAAATTGTTTTTGTTTTCAATCCTTATTCCCAATTCTTCTGATAATTTTATTCAAAGTACAACCTATATACTTAGGAGAATTTGAACTTGTATGGCGCTTAATTTGATGCATGTAATTGCTTTACAGTCATCACTAAAGCTATAGTACTCTTCTTCTATATTCATGAAAATTATGTTGAGAGATGATCTGGATTAAAGACAGCAAATAATGCTTCATTGAATGGATGGTTTTGCATTTCATGCTTGGTGATCAGTGTTCGTTTGACCCCCCCCCCCTCCCCCATAAACGTCAGCTAGAATTCAACCCCAAACTTTCATCCCCCACAGGACCAATTTTGTTTAATAATAATAATTATCCACCTCACTTGAGATGGCTCCTTCCCACAAACCCCCAGCATAGTAGCAATACTTAAAGATAGAGTTGAGTTCTGGTCATGCGCTTGCATTGTTAAAGAAACGGTGTGGAGTTAATCAGAAAAGGTTGATCATCTTGAATATAAGTATTGGTGTGTACTGCAAGGTTCTGGAATCATCAAAATGATAAGAAATGTTGCCCTCTCTTGATAAAGTTACAAGCACTGTACACAGAAATATGTATATATGGGACTGCACGAAAAATCCGTCCTGTTTTTATGCTGTTACATGCCATATTTAGAATATTAAGGCATTTGAAGAGCCATGCTTTTTGGGGAACACTTTTTATCTGATGATCTTCCACACTTTCATAATAACAATGATAACGCTCACAAATTATTGTTCACCTCTTCCCAGAACTCAACCTTCTTTTTTTAATGAAACAACACCCAAAACCCACCCCCTCCCATGCAGCCCACACCCCATTTAACTTCATCAGATTCATTTTCCCATTGAGAATCTTGAGACTACAGAGAGGGAAAGGGATGAGGGAGAAAGAGACGAGGGAGAAAGATATTTGTGAAAGAGAGGGATGAGAGAGAAAGAGAGAGAGAGAGGGGGAGGGAGGAAGAGAGATAAGAGATAGGAGAGGGGAAGAGAGAGAGAGAGAGAGAGAGAGAGAGAGAGAGAGAAAACGATGCCATCCATTGTCCTGTCAACACAAGAGCATCCAAGCGTGATGCATTATTAGAATTAAATTATACATGTGTTCATGAGATATTCAGACTTTTTTAATACCGGAAATATCCATGAAGGTTATGTGATGAATTTTGATATTAAATTATCTGACAGTGCATAACGGTCTGTTTGAAATATATATATAATCATGCCTCTTAATACCAGCTTGTTTCTATCGCAACGTGCATTTTTAACAACAAAACAAAATCTATCTGTTCATATCAATCCCGTTCTCATATGAGCTTACCGCCTGCAGAGAAGGAAAAATGTATCATTTGCCATTTACAAATGGTCGAACGTAGTTATCCAGTCATATGTCTCCTGCGATTTCAATTGATTGGTATCATATTTCCCGCCTTTCCGTTTTCAAGCAACTGTTTTCTCCGTTGCCAAATTTGTTCATTTTTTTTCCGAGAAAGATGTCAGGTTATCATCGTGCTATTTGATCATTTTTGGAGGCCCTTGAAGATTGATTTGTAAAATGGTAAGTAATTTATGTTTTTGTTTAAATCATATTGAAATGGCCACCATGTGCTTCATTTTATTTTATAGCCATTTTACTTGTTGCCCGTTTTAATATAGCTTATACATGATTCCTTTCTTGATTTAGATAATGACTTTTTTTGAAAGGATGTATTTTCATTTTAATTAAAGCAAATTCGAAATAACAAATGGTTCTGTTATTTACCCGCATACTTTTTAATTTTAATTCAAGTCGTTGCTAAGATGTGCTGGCAAAGAAAATAATACTAAGCAGGAAGAATTGTCGAACATATTTTAATTTTTAGCCAATGTTATTTTTCATTCAATTATTGAGTAATTGATGTAAATATGTATTGAAATTATGGAAATAAAAACAAAACATTATGCGATTCGAAATAATAGAATGTAGTTATAATGTAGAACAAAGAAGAGAATAGATCTTTGTTTCTTAAATTAAACATATCATAAATGACTTAAACAGAGGGGAATGATATAGAAAGCAACGTTCGTTTACTGAAAAGGAGAGTGACTCATGACTTAATGAATAATAGCTGTTTGGTTCAAATTAAAGAAATATAATTGTACTTGAGACTTCAGTCAAAGAAAGCAAAATCTTGAGTTAGACTGAAGTCTCCGTAGTGAACATTCGATTCAGATTTTATTATGTACTAACTACGAACTGGTGTATTGGGCAGATTGCATGCTCTTTTTAGTTCAACGTCCATATTTAATTTACATCAGGCCTAAAAGAATAAAGAAGAATAAGGATGAAGAAAATAGAAAATAATAAGGAACGAGGAAAAGAAGAAAACAAACCAGAAGAAAAGAAGACAATTTTAAAAAATAGAAGACAAGAGAAAGTATAGATTTTCGCGGCCAATTTTGCAACTTTTCCAAACCATTCACTCAAAAAATGATTTGTTCCAGTTTTGCTATTCGAAGGTACAAATTCATGATCTGTGCATTTAAATTCACGTTTGATTCAATCAAATAAACATGTTCCTCATTCAAATTCATGGGTTATTTACGCTTTTCGTCAAGCGTACATACATTTTAGAATGACATGATCCTGTCTTTCATACATTCAAAATTATTTTGAGCATCCGACTTAGCATTTCGTTCATTACATTTTTTAAGTTTCTTCGAAGAATTTGAATGAATCTTGCATGGCACATGTGCAAGACGGGGCAAACCCATTAAAAAAAGAAAATTAAAGGCATTTTTAGGTGGACTAGTTTGAAAGTATGGTGCTTTCAAATCGTAGAACAATATTGGACATTGCTTTTTGATGGAACCTCATTTTACTATGTGTGAGGTGTCATTATGAAAGAATATAAGTTTCGTACAAGATGATATAATATTAAGTAGGTTCGGGGATGATTTGCATAATAATTTTGACCCAAAAATGTAAATTTTTACAAATTTACCAAACATATGAATTGCCCCCAAATACCTATTTGTCCATATACATTTATTTAATTATGATGACTACTGACTTAGAACTTTCTGCAAACCTTGTATATCATATCCAAGTTTATCGCTTTTGTAACAAAACAAAAGTTATAGCGCTCTAAATTATTGTTCACTTTGATATGAGTTAAAATGGAAATTTTGGTTGCTAAGGGCCGTCTGCTCCTTAGCATTTGTAACATAGATGAGTAATAGAATATATCGCGAGTAAACGCTATCTTTAAGCAGATGACTATTTTGTTAGGACGAATGATGTCAAGTTATGTAAGTTTTTCATATTTTGTTTTTCTTTATGTGAAGTTTTTCATATTTTAATGATATATCTCTCTTAATTCATGTTCGATACGGCGATAATTCCATAGCAACCGATAAATGTGTTCTCTGAAACCAAATCAGGCTATCAGTCAAATAATAAATAAATATTACAAGTGACAGACATGATTTGCTTTCTGAAACCTTTGAAATCCCCCTTACTAACACCAAGAGAAATTTCGGGATGGGGGCAATTTGTTGTGTAGGGCATAGTGTGGGTTCAAAAACGATGCAGGTATATTGGTTGAGTGATACATTAATAAGATCTGGACCCAGATGATAGTCATGATTTTTAGTCTGAAACATGAAGATAATAGATGGTGGGGTTCAGAACTTGCACCCCATGCCCTTCTGTGACCACCCCTCCCCCTTTCTCTCTCTCTCTCTCTCTCTATCTATCTCTCTCTCTCTCTCTCTCATCTAGTGTTAAGTAATATTTATATAGTACATTCATTGCAATCCGAAAAATAGTCTCTTTTCCCACGGAATCTTCTCAATACTTGTCCAAATGGCATGGAAACATGTTTGTCAATGCGTTTCCTTTTTCCTCCCCCTACCTCGAAAATAGGCGTAAATTATTTGTTTTGTATAATATATTATTGAACCAGCCACGTGTAAGATAATAAAAGACCTGGATTAATGATAGATTGGTATCGCTCTATAAAAACTAGATACTTTACGGTTGGAACCAGAACTTATGCCCGCCTCCCGCACCCTTATCCGTAAGATGCAGTGGGCTTGGGGTTCAGCTCCCCTGATTATTTTGAACGTATCGATATTTGGGCAACCGTCACCTCATATCCAGGCAGCAAGTTTTCACAATAACAGTATATTCAAGTATGCGGCTAAGTGCTTGAATACATCTTGTAAGACGTATTTTTTAATGACGAAATTGCATTTTTACCATACTGTCAAAAACTTGGAATTACATCATAATGGGAGAAAGGAGTCTTGTCAAATTATTTCATTATTTAAAAGAGAACATACACGCCAATGCCCTTCCCGGCTTACGTCTCTCGGAGACCCCCCCCCCCCCCCCCCACTTTCCTTAGATAAACTTTGACCCAAGTTAAACTTTACAAGTTCTGCTTTCTGAAAAAACCTATGTACATCATCAATGAGAGTAACATGAATGGGTTCAGTACAGTGTCTTTATCAAGAGTTGTGAATATAACAGTTTAATCGAATGTCCTCTAATAATATTCGCAAACCTACAGGTTAATATATATCTTTGGTACACAGTGGCATCTCTATGGGGACAGGGGACACGTGAATGAGATCACAAAAAAAGCGCGCAAAAATGTAAAAGGGAGATACGTGAGCGGCGAAAAGGAAGTAAACTATTGATCCCTATAAAATAGTACATGCGCCCCAATACGCAAGGTAAAATGCATTAAAAATAAAGCATTTTCTAAAGCTCGGTCGCAGCTCGCATAATTATGTTGCACAGTATCTCGTAATATGTGCCCCAATATAGATATAGTTCATAGAAGGGGGTAGCATTTTTGTTTAAATGGTTGCAAATTAGACATCAAAATGATTAAATTTCTTAAATGCGATTCAACTTTTGAAAAAAAAATCTTATATTTGGTTGCCTTGCTAAATCCTTAAAAATGCGGAACTCTATACTACTACTCGATCGCTGCGCTCCCTTGCGAATTTCCTTAGCCGGTCCCCTTAATCCCTCGCTTGCACAGTTACGTATATACATTTTGAAAGTGTGGGGGGGGGGTAGGGTTTCGCAGTCTCATCAATTGCTTTGGGCGCCATAATCCATACATACGTCACGGTTTATACAGAGTTGTGAATTGATTTCAATGTAAAATTGGTTTGGACAGGAAGCATTAGGCTCCTCAGTTTTTGATAAATCGCAACTGTTCTTAAGACAAGATCAAATTCAAATTATGACAATAAATATATAACATATATTAAAACAACGTTCTCAAAAGTATACAAAGGTATTATACAACTGTACATGTTATTTTTTGTTTGCATAACAAAAGACATTGTTTATATAATTCATGATTTAGTTTCAAGGAAATATACGATAATTACATCATACAATCTAAACAAGAAAAAAAGATGTTGCTGTATAATGTCAGGCGAAAAATGGAGGGATCCACTAAAAAGCATAGCTTGTAGAGTATGGACCTCTCATCAACATATAATTCACAGTGTGGAAGCACAAGGATAGAATTATGAACTACATGGCCAAGATTATACTAATGAGAAAAGGGGTGAGTGCGTGTGAACCGCATGAATGAAGGACAGTGTATATGAAAAATAGGAAGTACGTAGGAATGAAGAGCATGATAAGAGAGGCTGTGCGCGCAATTTTGATTAGCACCAAACGGGATTAAAGGTAATACAAAGTTTTGGGAAATTTTGAAAATTGGGTGGATAGTGAATCTTTACAATTTTGATATATTTGGATGCCCCTGTGGATGTATTATAAGCACTAAAAAAATTAACCCCTAAAACACTTCTGTTTTCGAGAAAAATTGAATATAAAAATTTACCGGTGCTCCCGGTAAATTTTGATAAATTTCAAATAGCGCCTACGGCCGTACAATGGTAGCTGCGACCATAGAAATCTCAGAATATTTAGTTGTGGTATATAATTTCCAAACGGGAATAGCTAATTGGTCGATTTTAGTCAAGAAACATTGTTTCATAGCTAAAATGATATCTTGACCTTGAGAGGGAGCTATACAACATAAAGAGTTTATTATTTATAATTTCATAACTTTAGACTCGATTTCAACCGGGACAACGATCAATGAATATTGTAGGAACGCATATGCTTCCAATATGTTAATTTGAACCAAATTCATGACCCCTTACCAAAACTTTGTAATACCTTTAACCTTGCAGGGGCGTCGCTAAAGGGGGCAGGCGCGGATCCAGGATTTCTTAGGGGGGGAGGCCAAAATTTGAAATTATGCGATCCAAATATTGGTACATAATGGTGACCAGCAGTGACGTAATGCGGGGGGGGGGGTGGTGCAGGGAGGGGCGAATTTCGCGAAACGCGGAAACTTTGACGTTTCATTAAATCATTAGAGAAACAAGACAATTCGTTGTACAGTTCTCGACTCTTAATCATCGTCTGAATTCAGTTTCCCCCCTGGAAGCTGTTATATATAAGTTTCATTAATTCATTAGAGAAAGAAGACGTATTTAGTCCCCCCCCCCCCCCCTCCCCCTCCCGCGCAAAGCGCAGAAGCTTTAACGTTTTATTCAATAATTAGCGAAACAAGACGATTCGCTGTACAGTTTTCGACTCTTAATCTTCGTCTGAATTCAGGTTCCCCCCTCCCGCGCGAAGCGCTGAAGCTTTTGATTCATTAAATCATGAGAGAAACAAGACGATTCGCCGTACAGTTCTCGACTCTGAATCCTCGTCTAAATTCAGGTTCTCCCCTCCCGCGCGAAGCGCGGGAGCTTTTAAGTTTCATTAAATCAATAGAGAAAGAAGACGTTTGTAGTCCCCCCCCCCCCCGCCCCTCCCGCGCGAAGCGCTGAAGCTTTTACGTTTTATTAAATCATTAGAGAAACAAGACGATTCGCTGTACAGTTCTCGACTCTTAATCCTCGTCTGAATTCAGGTTCTCCCCTACCGCGCAGAAAAGAAAAAGACGAAGGAGATGACAGAAAGAAAAAGAAAGAGGAGAAGGAAAAGGAGAAAAGGAAGAAAAAAGAGAAAAAGGAAACAAAAGAAACGGGGGATGAAAGAGAGGAGAGAGAGAGGGGTAGGAGCCTAAGAGAAGAGGGGTGGGTGTAAGAGAGAGAGGGGGGATGTTGGGTGGAAAAGTCGAGGGAGCATGATAAATACGCATATATAGTTACTGTGTCCGGTCCGCCGTGTCGGTATCTTTGCTCGATCCTCGTGTACTATATCAATGCAGAAGTTTGAAATCGGTGAGATGCGTTATGCCGGTCGGCGGGCAATTTTGTTTCCCTGCGAACTGTGACTTTTTATCGGACAAAGAAACATTTTTGAAAATTCAGACAATGATTAAGAGTCGGTACAAGGAATCGTCTGCTTTCTCTAATAATTTAATGAAACGTCAAACCTTCCGCGTTTTGAGCGGGAGGGGAAAACTGAATTCAGACAAGGATTAAGAGTAGAGAACGGTACAACGAAACGTCTTCTTTCTCTAATAATTTAATGAAACGTCAAAGCTTCCGCGCTTTGCGTGGAAGAGGAGAAACTGAATTCAGACAAGGATTATGAGTAATAATTTAATAAAACGTCAAAGCTTCCGCGCTTCGTGCGGGAGGGGGGAAACTGATTTCAGACAAGGATTACGAGTCGAAAACAGTACAACGAATCGTCTCCTTTCTCTAATAATTTAATGAAACGTCAAAGCTTTTGCGCGGGAGTGGGCAACTGAATTCAGACTTAAGAGTTTTTGAATTTGTATTCCACCCCTATTTTTTTCTGATACCTGATGACAGCATCCTCTGCTGCTACCTATAGTCTACAATGTCTATTTCACCTCCACTTTATTGTGGTATCTGGTCATTTAGCAGCTTGTCGTATATGCAGTTGTGAAGGAGATCTCATTTGAAATTTTCTCATAAAATTACCCCTTCCATTTTTAACATTGTGCTTTAAGAAACATTGGTGCTTGCAAGAGTGTGTGGAGTTTGTAACTGGTATTATCACCTCTAACGGGCTTCAGCCTCTCCGCGGCATCAATGGTATGGGTGCAATCGGTGCATAATCACATTTATGTCCTGAACCGTGTCTCTGATTGAGGACTGAAATACTCTGTAACTTCCGTTTTAGTGTACAGTGCGTATTAAAATAATGTGTACCCAACTTCCGTAGCTCTTAATTAAAGATTCATAACCAATTTGACTTTGAAATGTTTTTCATGATAAATAGTAATTTATTTTCTTTTAATTGATAGCCTATCTATAAATATCTGTCACGGGTGACAAAGCACTAGGCTCTTTGAAAAGTTTTCTCAAGATCACCTTGTATACCAAGTTTGGGCTGATGGTACAAATTTGGGTCAGGCCATATGCATAGGCTTCTTTGGTCTTAAATTCTTTTTAAAGTTAAATTTTGCATCGTGTTTTGGTGCTTCAATGTTTGAAATAATGCAATGTAGTAAGGCTTTTACATAATATTGTTTCAATCCATGGGATAACCTTTTTGTTGTTTTGAACAGTCTACTAAGTTATTGTCTCACGATATGTAAGTTCTCTCCGCTTACTATCCTCTGCGCTATTGCACATGCGTATAAGGATCATAAGCACTGATCATAAGGATCATACCGGTTTCGTATAACGAAACCCAAATGCAAGAAAGAACAAATATGATGATAAGTATATGCGTTATCATCTCGTATGAAATTTAATTCTATTTCATATGACATTTTACACATGGTAAAATGAGGTTCTTCTAAAAAGTAATCTAAAAAATAGTTCAACAGTAATTTTGGGAAATGGCCCCCTTTCTGTTCCAGCAGCGTATTTTCAAGGAAGTCTACTTAGAAATGGTGCAGGAGGGAGATTCCCTGAACACGTTGATACCCACCGACCTTTTACAACAGGCCATGTCTCAAAAACCTGCTTCCACATAGATAAATATGTTTTTAAAAACCTGCCCGATCCCCTAAAGTAAATGACAATCTCCACCAAAAATAGTGTTTACGCTAAATTGAATGAACGTTTGTCAAATTTGCTGGAAAAACTCCGAAATTGGCCAAGAAAATCTTTATAAAATCTCGTTGACAGATGTGAAAGTCTCAACAATTAGGTTACGTTAGTGAAACATGTACATGTATGTGTTGTATAAGCAACGGTGATTGCTCTTATACATACCTTCGTGATAATCATCATCATTATCACCATTTTCAGTATTACCATTATTATGCGTATCAATTTTTCTTCAGTTGTGTTATTAATATTTTTTTCTAAATACAGGCTAAAGACCCGAAGATAGGTGTATTTTGGAAGTTGCTGTTTTGTACCGTTACCTGCTTGTTCTTCGGTAAGTATTATTTTTACTTAACATATCGGTAAAATTTTGTTAAATATTGCTGGAAAATAGTTGGCTTTCAAAATTACCATAATGAAGCGAAATAGGAGCGAGGTGAAAAACCTAGGTTAGTCTGCAAGCACAGACTGTAATTTGGCACTTAATCACGATTCTTAAATCCCTGGGCAGAGCGTAGATACGGTAGATCTGCCTGTTTATGGCTGTGTCAAAACAAATTACACAACCATTGACAAGGATTTGTGTCCTAAAACTTGACCTAATAAACATGGCATCTCAAACAAAAAAAATCACATTCGAAAAAGTCTCTCTAATAAATGTTTAAAAATATTTTTTAAAACCTGCATCCTCAAGAATGAGAAGAGGGTAGAAGACAGGGATAAAAAGGACGAGGAGGCGGGGGAAGGGGAGGGTAGGGGATGATGATTAGGCTCGAGGAGGGCTATATGAGGATTAGAAGGAGAGGAGGAGGGGAAGGGGAGGGTAGGGGGTAATGATTAGGGTCGAGGAGGGCCATATGAGGATTAGTAGGAGAGGAGGAGAGGGAAGGGGAGGGTAAGCGGTAAGGGGAGGATGATTAGGCTCGAGGAGGGCTATATGAGGATGAGTAGGAGAGGAGGAGGGGAAAGGGGAGGATGATTAGGCTCGAATAGGGCTATATGAGGATGAGTAGGAGAGGAGGAGGGGGAAGGGGCGGATGATTAGGCTCGAATAGGGCTATAAATTATGAGGATGAGTAGGAGAGGAGGAGGGGGAAGGGGATGATGATTAGGCTCGAGGAGGGCTATATGAGGATGAGTAGGAGAGGAGGAGGGGAAAGGGGCGGATGATTAGGCTCGAATAGGGCTATATGAGGATGAGTAGGAGAGGAGGAGGGGGAAGGGGATGATGATTAGGCTTGAGGAGGGCTATATGAGGATAAGTAGGAGAGGAGGAGGGGAAAGGGTAGGATGATTAGGCTCGAATAGGGCTATATGAGGATAAGTAGGAGAGGAGGAGGGGAAAGGGTAGGATGATTAGGCTCGAATAGGGCTATATGAGGATGAGAAGGAGGGGAAAATTGGGGAGGAGAGGAAGGAGTGAAGGAGGAGAGGAGTATGAGGAAGGGGTGGAGAGAAGTAGCAGGGCGGGTACACTCTTATTTCCACGGAGTCAAATTTCACTCTAAATGGCGTCAGCTGGGAGTCAACTCTATTCCTAGTTAAAGTGACACGGATTCCGAATCAATTTGACTCGGATTGTGTGGCATCAGCTGAGAATTGACTCAATTCAGAGTCAAGATGACTCCTTTTCCGTGTCAGTTTAACTAGGAATAGAGTTGACTCCCAGCTGACGCCATTCAGAGTGAAATTTGACTCCGTGGAAATAAGAGTGTAGGATGAGGAGTATGTGGAAGAGTGGGAGCAAGAGGAAGGGGAGGTAGAGGAGGACATGAGGAAGGAGGCGAGGCAGGAGGACAAAAGGCGTATGAGGAGGAAGAAAACAACTAGCTATTCATTTTCTAATATATTCTTCACAGCCTTGCCTGTGTTATCGGATAGGTCCAAGATGGAGAAGACAACTTGTCCAGACTGGTACGGCCTAAATTACACTTTGCCAATGTTCCAGAAGTGTAAGATGATGCGACTCCACGATGGCAGTATGGTGCAGAGCATCCCCAAACTCATTCCTTTCCCTTCTGTCATCGGCGGGTGCCATCAAAGGAAGAGTAAAGAAGGGATCCCGGGCGGGCATAGAATATGCAGAATCCCGTGTAGGTTTCATATTGTATTCATTTTTGTTCCCATATGTCAAATTCATTTCTTGGTTTAATCAATAAATCTACATGCAGATAACACGAACTTCAATGATATTGTTAAAATTTGATATCAACTCCTAACTTCTTTTACTACTACTGCTGGTACTACTACTACTACTACTACTACTACTACTATTGCTGCTGCTGCTACTACTACTATTGCTGCTGTTGCTACTACTACTACTACTACTACTACTACTACTACTACTATTGCTGCTACTACTACTACTACTACTACTACTACTACTATTGCTGCTACTACTACTACTATTGCTGCTGCTACTACTACATGTACTACTACTATTACTATTACTACCACAACTACTACTCCTACTCCTTCTTCCTCTACAATACTACTAATAATACTAATAAAACGATATAATAATGATAATGATTATTATGCTAACAGTTGTGATATCAACAACAACAATAATAATAATTACAATATGTAACGAAATTGTTGTCATATCATGAAAAGAAGAATATCGTACATTTTTGTTCTGTTTTAACTCAATCGAATGTCGAAGATATTTCAGGGTGCAAAAACTTTTCTCGACGCAGTGACATTGCCATTCTATTTTTTAAAACCTATTTAGATTGTGAAAATGAATCGTTCCAGCCGAAAAAGTAACATCAATCGCTTTATCAGAAAGCTGTTCAAAAGAGCGAGAAGACTTGACTGGTAATACTAATCAATTTCAGGCTACTGGGTTATTTGAGTATTAATTATTGATGGTTTATAATGTTATTGGTCGGTATTTCGTTTGATAACGGTGGAACGGATGACAAGTTTACAATATTGGAATCGTCTTCGACTCGTCCAATATTGTCATAGCGATAGCAATATATTCTTGTATCACACGAAAACAAAGCCATACAATATCATTATTATTATTATATGTCATATATTGATCCGTTATCAAGGTACTACGCTTAAGATATTGAATACACTGATTTATTGTACCACTTGGAAGCCTTGTATATACAATAATGAGTTTTATCCCGCTTATTTCTTATTTCACAGATTGTGACGAAAACCTCTGTAACAACGGCTGGTGTGAGGAGACTATGGTAGGCTACAACTGTACTTGCTCAAGTGGGTTTCAAGGGAGACACTGCGACGAAAGTAGGTGTAATATAATATAGTATCGGGCAAATTAATGAGCAATTAATGTGCAAAGAGCATGAAAAGACTTTCTACAGGGTGTAAACAAAATTTTCGCTGTTATTTTTTACTTGCACGCACTTCTCTGTATCTGTTATCAGACATTGTACATACATTCTGCATTGCACATAACCAGTACGACAATACATGACGGTGGCCGGTAGTGCAACTGAAGAAGAAGAAGAAGATTTCTGATTTTTCTCCACCCCCCCCCTCCCCTCTTGATCCTATCCCCGTACACTGACTAAGAGCGCCTGAAGACAGCCGACGAGGAAATAATTTTAAACGAAAATAATGTATGTATCAACCTTTACCTCAGTTATGTTTGTTTGTTGTTGTTATTTTCAGTGATCATCGAGTCGACGACGGAACTGACGACCAGGCCTACGACGACCCCCACGACTACCACTTCGGAAAGCTCAAACACAACGACTTCTCATAACACCACTACATCTGGTATGTCTAGTCGATATTATCATGGAAACGTCTTTGGGAATGATGGTATAACCCTCTTGGCGTGGATGGCACACGTCATGCATTTGATCATTATCATAATGTGTCAGCCACTATATCCCCCCTTTTCCCTCTCTCCCTCTGTCTCTCAGTCGTTATCTGACTTTTTTAAAGTCCTTTCCTATTTCTGGCGTCGGTAAAACATTTTTTTGTTAAGGGGGGAAGTGAACGTCTAGTTCTTTTGTCCACGAGTTTATAACAACAGTCAAGAGGCCATCGCAATACATTCAGATAAATTATTTTGCAAGAAAGTCCCTCTGACATTGATTCCCAAAAAACACAAAATCTTCAAATTTGATGACACAAATTATCCCTTTTATAATAACTAAACTAATAAACTGTTAAGATTATAACCAAAAAGTTTTCACAAACTAACTCTTCTTCGTTTTGGCCTTGCATTCCTGGTTTGGGGTCATTTCTGATATTATTGCTTTCTACGTGTGGTTTCATATTTCATAACATTTTCAGAGACAGCGGAATCATCGACTACGGACGTGACGAACAAGACAACGACGATGCCTACGACCACGGGGTCAGCCACGACGACATCGCCAGAAACCACCGCCTCCAGTAAGTAAGAGAAACAATGAAATGATGTCATGCATTTGATCATTAATATAATATGTCTGGCCGCTTCCCCTTTTCTCTCTCTCTCTTGCCCTTCCCCCTCCCCCACTCGACTCTCTCTCTCTCTCTCACTCTCTCACTCTCTCTCTCTCTCTCACCCCTCTCTCTCTCTCTTTCTCTCTCTCTTTCTCTCTCTCTTTCTTTCTCTCTCTTTCTCTCTCTCTCTTTCTCTCTATCTCTCTCTCTCTCTCTCTCTTTTTTTCTCTCTCTCTCTCTCTTAGTCTTCATCTGATTCTTTTTTAAAGTCCTTTCCTATCACGGGCGTAGTTCACAAATCAATTATACCATTGATTTTACTATGTGCATGCATTTTCTTTGTATTGTTTTTAATATTGTGATATGGAAAATAAATACCAATACCAATACCAATTATATAAGTATCACTAATAGGGCAGAAAATGTAATTCATGGTTTGTAACAAATATGGCAGACTTTGTACAAAATTTACATTAGGCTGCAAAAGCTGAATGTTAAAAAGACACATTGAACAAGCCAAGCCAAATCATGATATTTTGTTAAATTAAAATAATTAATAACCAAATTCCTTATCGGTTTTAATAACATCTTGCGTAATTCCTGGGATGAGTAGAAAACATCGTTACATATATGATGATTTTGAATGTGTCTTTATTATACAGTTGTTAAATAAATCAAGTACCTGCATTATTCACTATCATGAAATCGCAAATCTCGTTTCAGATCTGGTCAATGGCACCGAGGTCAGCATGTTTACTTACGGTGAATCTTTGACCATTGTTTCACCTAACTATCCGGATATTTATCCCAACGACGCAAGCAATAAATGGCTTGTTTCTGGACCAGCTAAATACCGGATTGTGGCAAAGTTTCACGCTTTTCATCTTCAATCGGGCTATGACTTCCTTACAGTCGGTTCCGGTTTGGATCCGCGGGTCCAGTCATCGGAGTTGTCGAATCTTACCGGTTACTCGTTGCCTGATGACGTTATTTCTACTAACAAACATATGTGGTTGATCTTCACATCTGACTCCTCTGGAAGAAGGACAGGCTTTTGGATTAAACTCAAGGTGTTTGAAACCGGTATGTGTTCTGTCCATATGCTTTTCTCCATGCAAATGTTTAAAACACTGCATAACATTGTATTTGTCTTTTTTTTTATTGCCACATTTACTGGCGAAAAATGTATCAGAAATACATGTATAATTATGATTAGTATAATTATGGTCAGATATTGTTTCCTGACTCAAAAGAATACCTCAAATATGGTTTATTCCATTTCAAAGATATGATTAAATTGAGAATAATTTTAAAAACATATATGTCGATATACACACCTACATGATTTGCTTTCTAAATTACATAACAATGAAGTACTTTCCATGTATTTGACCACTCAAGAAAACTCTTTGTCAACCAAGACGGTTTTACTATTTGTAATAATGATGTTTGCCATTCTGCGCAGATTATTCCACTGATGAATGTGACTTCATGTGCGGTGATGGTACCTGTCTGGAATCTGATGACGTATGCAATGGAGAAAATGATTGCTCGGACTTCTCTGACGAAGATTTATGTCGTAAGTTTAAAGGACGTACAGAGTCGGGAGAATAGCAGAAACTAACTAATCATCAAATTCTGTGTGTACAAATATTCTTTCACTCGATGTTTTGTTATTTTCTACATGAATCACCATTTATAGTATCGACTTTTGACATTTCAAAAGGAAGGTAAGTATGACAATCTGTTTTGCTTTATATCTATTTTGTCTCCAGTTATTGTACCCGTAGAGCTTTCAGTTCTTTTATAAATACAGTAGCAAATATCTTCATAAATAATTATTTTTATCCTTTGACAGCCCATTGTTCTGATCTCCGTTTCTCAACTTGCGAAGAAGTGCTTTCCTACGATCGGACTTACTTCCCGAACCCAACAGCCCTAGACCGCGATAGTGCAATCAATTTGATTGAAGAAACAAGCAGTTTGGAAGAATGCCATGCAGACTTTCTGCTCCTCTTCTGCAGTATGCTTTTTGCGGACTGCCCCCACGGAGGTCCGTCTCGACGCCCCTGCAAGGCTCTTTGTGAGGAAGTTACCGATGCCTGTCGAGAATCATACAAAGAATTGATGGAAGAACACTGGCCAATTGATTGTGGACAACTGAGTGATGAAGACAATCTTGAGGGATCATACTGTATTGTTGGAAAAGGCGGTAAGTTGTCAGCTCGCTTAAATAGATTTTATCCTCTCCAAGTCCATAGTCATGTGTTCAGAAATGTTCAAAAAGGCCATGACGCGTCCTACGATCACGATGTCAAACACAACGACATCGCAAGAATCCACCAACTCAAGTAAGAGAACGATAATGATGTCATGCTTTTGATCATTATTATAATGTGTCTAGCCACTACCCCCCCCCCCCCCCCTCTCTCACACTCTGAGAGGGGGAGGGGTAGACCAAGCCCATGACGAGTCCTACGACCACGATGTCAGACACAACGACATCGCTAGAAACCACCTACTCAAGTAAGAGAACGATGAAATGATGTCATGCTTTTGATCATTATTGTAATGTGTCTAGCCACTACCCTTTCCCTCTCACTCTCTCAACCTCTCTCTCTCCCCCTCCCCCTCCTCCCTCCCCCTCTTTCATTCATTAAATAACCAAAATACCTGTAAGAAATAACATTTTGAATTTGCCAAAATTTGCGATAGTGAGGAAAGTTTTTGTAGGTATTGATTGTTAAAGGGACTTGGTAAAATTGTTTAGATGAGAGAAAATGGTGTTAAGGTAATGACTTCAATGCTAGATGTACAATTAAAGATAATCTGAAAATTTGAGTGAAAACAAACTATTATTAATGATAACAATTAGGAAAAACTGAGCCGATCGATTTGTTAATTCTCCCATTATACATTTAAGGTGAATGTAAATCATCACAAATCAATGCATTGGCCCATATACAATCCCAGACATTTAAGGGTTGAAAGATTTTTTAAAGCCTGTCTTTTGTCTTATTTTCATGGAAAATTCAAAAATGGTTGGGAGAATTAACTATTAGAGGTTGTTGACCAGTGACGCCTTCAAAGAAAACCATAACTATCTTTGTGGTTTTTATTTTTAAAAATCAGGATTTTGTGCATGTTAGAGGGTTAGTCCAGTAGAAGGAATATGATAAGTAACATTTCATACAAAAATTACGCAGTTTTGTCATCAACCTTCAACAATGTTACCGAGTCACTTTAAAACTGTAATATAGTCTTTGCATCTATTTTAGTATCATTATTTTCATTATCATTATTATTATTATTTTCTTCATTATCATCATCGTTATCTATTATTCTT
The DNA here is from genome assembly GCA_035222895.1 of Strongylocentrotus droebachiensis. Lineage (NCBI taxonomy): Eukaryota > Metazoa > Echinodermata > Echinoidea > Camarodonta > Strongylocentrotidae > Strongylocentrotus > Strongylocentrotus droebachiensis. The sequence goes on from JAVYIG010000922.1 coordinate 259,090, forward strand.
TGAATATTTCAGTTTCGGCCTTGCCGGCACAAGTCTCATGGACGCAAGGTGGCTAGACGGATCAAATCTTACATAATTATACAAATTTTAACACTGAATCGTTCAATGATAATGTCAAATGTTTTCGAATTAGGATTTGGTATTGGAACTATGCGAGCTGTTCCACACAATTAAGATTCATATGCGAGAAAGAAATGTGGATATAAAGAAATGGATTTGTTTCTTTCAATTTTTTCATACCGCCTGGTTGCACCCCTGGATATATGTAAAATCAGGTTTTGATTCTGTAGTCATTGTTTGTTAAGTCTATATCGGAACTTTAGGAATGTTCAAGTTTGTGGTTTTTTGTCGTTCCATACAGTCACACGAAGAGCACTGAAAACATTATTAAAGAGTTGTTTATTTATGATGGTTAAAAGACGGAGCACTTTACAATTTACATTTAATAAATTTAGAAATAATCATATTGATGATTAGAAGTAGTGGCGGTTTGTTCTTTTTGTGTTTTATAGAATCTTACTTTTATTACCAAGAGACTTTGTTCAAACTTCATTGTACATTAATACATTGTAGTTAGTGCTTCATGATATGATGAAACGTCAAAGATATTTGATTACAACATAAAAGCGCAGATTGTGTAGTAAAGTATTTATAGGGTCTATCATACAAATATATAAACCTTAATATATATACTTACTTACATGGGTGTCGATCCCGGGGGGGATGGGGGGGATATATCCCCCCCCCCCCCCAATATTTCAGGTGGGGGGGATGGCCTGTACAATCATCCCCCCCCCCCAATAATTCACCCTCAAAAAAAAAGAAAAAAAGAGAGAAATTAATGAGAGCCCGATGAGAGTAGTTCATGGTTATTACTCGCAAGATGACCGTCAATATACACATTTTGTTATCTCATTTTCATAATACATACATATATACGAACGAAGTAAATGAGACAACCGTATATGAGACAAGAATAAATTGAATTCTCGTTCATACGGCTTCATCAGGAATTGATGACTTTATTCACTTTGTTCAATCAACAGCATCATAGAAATGCAGTGCGCCAGATGCAAAGACGCAGCGTTAAAAAGCAACGAGCTAAATGTTAAGCGCGAAGCGCAAAAGTAGCAATCTGCAATGTACATCAGACAATCCTGGACAATGTAAACATAAATGAACTCTGTGACAAATTCGTGATGAGATCGGAGACAAGGAGAAAGATTTTCGGACATTAGTATGACTTAAGATAGTTCACTAGTTGTTATGTTGTTTCCGTTCACCCTTTTTAAAATTCGCGTCATTGTATCTTTATTTTTATTTTTTTCACTCATTTTATTTCCTGATATTTCCTTTAAAAAATTCATTTTTGGAGAAATATTATTATGTCACAACTTATTTTTGTTTTATTGAAAAGCTGATGTAGGCCTATGTCACTGGCGTATTTCATACAAGTGATTTATAAATGTTCGTGATATCACATGATTTTCAACAAATTCGCGTTTCCCTATTTCTGTTGCAAACTGACACATTACCAAATAGCCAGGAAGAGCATATATTTTGTATAGTCACTAATGGGCCTAAATAGTGACCGTTAACACTAACAGTAGTATACAATTCCTTTCCAGAAGCTATTGCGACAAGCACTGCCGGGAGATAACATGCTACCCACCACTCGGGCTGTGCATGCAAAGATTTGCGAACGAACGTTCCATACGTACATCATGTGGGGAAACTGAAATCAGACAAGGATTAATAAAGAGAACAGTACAATGAATCGTCTTCTTTCTCTAATAATATAGTGAAACGGCAAAGCTTCCGCGCTTTGCGCGGGAGCAGGCGCGTAGCCACGGGGGGGCACGGGGGGGCACGTGCCCCCCTAAAATTTCCAGGATCGGTTGAAATTTTGTAGACCCATTTTTTTTACCTCGATCGATTACATATAATTATGTGCCCCCCCCCCCCAAACATCAAACTCTGGCTACGCGCCTGCGCGGGAGGGGGGCAACTGAATTCAGACTATGATTAAGAGTTATAATTAAATGAAACGTCAAAGAACACGATACAACGAATCATCTTCTTTTTCTAATAATTTAATGAAACGTGAAAGCTTCCGCGCTACGCGCGGGATGGGCGAAAGTGATTACAGATGTGGAGTAAGAGTAATAAACAAATGAAACGTCGAAGCTTCCGCGCTTCGCGAGGGAGGGGAAATACTGAATTCAGACAAGGACACGATACAACTAATCGTCTTCCTTCTCTAATAATTTATTGAAACGTCAAAGCTTCCGCGCTTTGCGCGGGAGCGAATTGCACTCAGACAAGGACACGGTACAACGAATCGTCTTCCTTCTCTAATAATTTATTAAAACGTCAAAGCTGCACTCAGACAAGGACACGGTACAACGAATCGTCTTCCTTCTCTAATAATTGAATGAAACGATAAAGCTTCCGCGCTTAGCGCTGGATGGGCGAAAATGAATACAGACAAGGATTAAGAGTAAAAATGTATTGAAACGTCAAAGCTTCCGCGCTTCGCGCGGGAGGGGGGAAACTGAATTCAGACAAGGATTAACAGTCGAGAATGGTACATCGAATCGTCTTCTTTCTTTAATAATCAAATGAAACGTCAGAGCTTCCGCGCTACGCGCGGAGGAAGTGGAGCTTGATTCAAACATTAAGGATTAAGAGTCGAGAATGGTACATAAAATTGTCTTCTTTCTTCAATAATCTAATGAAACGTCAGAGCTTCCGCGCTACGCACGGAGGAAGGGGAACTTGATTCAAACATTAAGGATTAAGGATTAAGGATGGTACATCGAATCGCCTTCTTTCTTTAATAATCTAATGAACCGTCAGAGCTTCCGCGCTACGCGCGGAGGAAGGGGAACTTGATTCAAACAAGGATTAAGAGTCGAGAACGGTCCAACGAATCGTCTTCTTTCTCTAATAAGTTAATGAAACCTCAAAGCTTCCGCGCTTCGCGGGGAAGGGCCCTCCCTGCACCCAACCACCTAGGGAGCGCACTTCGCGCACTCTGTAACTCTCCTGGCTATGCCCTTGGGGAGGGGTGCAACCTGCCACAAGCTTCTACCTCTTGATTGCTTTGATCCATTGCCGAAAATATTTTGGCACCTATCATCCCCCCCCCCCCCCCCAACCACGGATACAAATCGACACCCTTGCTTACGTATACATGTACATGTACATGTAAATACACGTACACATGTACACATACATGTGCATATCTGTCTGTAGTCTCGAGTAATGAGCTTATACTTCAGATACGTCTAGAACTAGTGAATAACGAAAACAAATATTGTTACGTCAATGTGTCAAGCTACACGGCAATTTAAGACATTATTTACTTGTTTTAAGTTTCAAGTCTATCTTATTTTATATTTCACAATCATTACCTAAATAAATCGAATACAATGAATAATGCATTCCTTCAATGAAAACTATACAGAATACATGACATCATGTCATGTTTTTTTTTTCTTCTTCTTGTTTTTCTCTTATGTTTACCTTGATGTTTTTTGTGTTATGTTATCGGTTTTACAGTTTTACTCGTATGCTTGTTGTCGTTCTAGTTGAATATCTGCAATTAACTGTCTTTTTTGTTTGTTTTGTACATTAATTTGTTGTTATTTATTTGTTGTAACTATACATGCACATATTCATTGCCTTCTTGCATTTGCAAGTTTTATATATTATTGTATAATTCACTGTATATTTATTGTTATTTTTATGTATGTGGACCCCTTTGAAAATCAGCTGTGCTGAAAGGGCCATCCACCCTATGAGAGGAAATGAATAAATAAATAAATAAATAAATAAATAAGTAATTCAAGACAAAGCAAACGAATAATGAAAGACAAAAGTCAATATTTTATTTTCCAAACTTAAGGTAGAACAAATGTAGTGTGAAATATGAGATAATCTAAAGTAAGATGCTTTTAAAAGCGAATGAGAAGATTAATTTATTGAGCTTTATTAATAATAAAGGCAATATACCATCTTTATCACCTGGTGAGGTGAAGGTGAGGGTTAAAGGGCATACTTTAGTTAGTGCATGGGTCTGCAATTGTATATAATGAACAGTCCTTTTTGCATTTCCAGAACTGCCTAACGTTTTTTAAAAGAGCAAGTTAAACGATATTTAAAGTATCAAATTGATGGGCGTCTTACATTTCGATAATAATATCAATAGTATCAGTATTGTTGTTATTATTATTATTATTATAATAATTATTATTATTATCATGACTATTGCTACGCCCATAACTATTATTTCAGACTAATAATAATATTTATTGTAAGTAAAGCTGATTTATATAGGCAAACATGAAACAATGGGAGTTGCCGCTCTAAAAGGATGATTCATTTTCTAAAGTTTTTGAAATAGTAGAGTATTAATGACTGCTTTGAGAGAAATAGTTGTTTTTATGCGCTCAAGGGAAGGTTAGAATTGTGCTATTGACCGAGGCGTGCCGAGGGCAATAGCCCAATTGTAACCTTCCCGAGAGCGTATAAAAACAACTATTTCTCGAATATTAAAGCAGTCATTAATACTTTTATATGCCGAAAACAAAAGAGTCAACTAATGACACCACCTTATCTGCACGGTTGTTTTTATGAGTGTATCTTTGAGAGTAGACTAGATCTAGATTCTAGTTTAAGCAAGATATTTTTAAAATTTTGGGGGTGGGCCGGCCCTGTGGGGAATATGGAGAAGAACCTGCGCTTTCATATGACACCTCACTTATTGAGTATCGCCTTCAGGATCACAACAGATTATAAAGGTTTGAATCTCGAATTGAAAAAAAAACTTGACCTTTTTTTGCATGGTCGCGGAATGCACGTAGACTGCATAGAGAATGCATTGCGTACAATCTCTATGGGAATAATTTTAACACACAACATCGGGTGCGCTGACAACTAGATCTATTTTCGTCTAGAGTCTATACGTCTATGCTTTTTCAGCAACTAAACGACCATGTTTATGGATAATTTCACGTACCCTTTTTGTTGTACTCGCTGTCAGCGAGTCTTGGGAGAGATTCTTGAGCCATTTTTGTCTTGTTTGGAATTGTCTTGTCTTGTATGAAAATACCGACCAATTTTTCGCACACGTACGGTATCCTCGATCGCTCAAACCATTTTTTAACATGTAAACCTATGGGGTAACCATGGAGACTGACCTATTTTCCCAATAACCATGGTTATTGGAAAAATAGGTCTGTTTTAACCATGGTTACTGCGAATTTTCGGGAACAGTTAAAGTTTATGAATGCAATTTCGACCAATCAGATTGCTGGATTACTTAAGTGAGGTATATAATAGCATTTATAGTGATTAAATGTTTGTTTGACGTGCAATAGTTAGTTTCAATTACTATTCTGTCAATTGTTTTTGTTTGTGTAAGAAGAAGAGAGATACACAGCACATAAGAAAGAGTGGAGATAAGAAATTGAGAGAAGTTGTAATGAAAGAGATGTATAATTTAGTGAGAGAATTGGAAAGGAAGAGATAAAGGGTGAGAGAATGTGAGAAGATATTGATTTAAATTGAGAACAATTTGTCATGAAAGAGATATATGATAGAGTGATATAATTTAAAAGGAAGACTCAGATAAAGATTGCAAGAATATGAGAAGGTGATAAAGGGGGAGAATTTATGAATGAAAGGGAGTGAGATTATTTAAAAGAGAGGAAAACAAAAGAGTGAGAGAATGTGAGAAGATAATAAAGTAAGAGATTTTTAAGACATAGCAATTTTGAAAGGTAAATGGATTTGAATGGAAGAAATAAAGATTGTAAACAGATTGTAAGAAGATGATAAAGGGAGAGACATTTTAAATGATGTATTTTAAAAAACGATAGAAAGCGGTATAAATGATTGAGAGAATTTGAATGGACGTGCTGTACACATAGAAAGAGAATATGCGGATATGAAATTGAAATTAGAGTACTTCTTGTATCACGTTATATACAACCCAGTATCGGGAAAGGGTGATTAATATTTTCTACTATGAACGGAAAGAACAGAGGAAAGAAGCATATATCTACGATTAGTCTCACTGGACAGCGCATCCTATGGGCGAAGTCCCACAGAAGTCCCGGATTAGATCTATCTATCTATACACGTGTGCGTGTGCGTGTGCCCGTGTGTGTGTGTGTGCGTGTGTGTGTGTGTGTGTCTCTCTCTCTTTCTTTGTCTATCTTTCTCTCCCTCCCTCTCTCTGTCTCTCCTCTACGTTATTGAATCATTGATACACGATTCTAACAGAATCCAAGAGTGCAATAAAAATCACACAAAACCAACTAGTAGCATACAAGTTAATTTGCTTAGCTTGATTTCATCATAAAGCAAACGCCCTATCTAGTACATGCAAATTGTGAGTAATGTGACATATCAATAATTCAAATAGCACACAAACAGCTAATGAAAAATATCAAAAGTAATTGCATTTTGTTTATTACACTTACATCTATTTAGACTATATAAATTCACGAGATATATACAAAATTTTCTCCCAACTACGTTGTATTATTAATCATCATTGTTATTTTAGAAATTACACATTAACCCTTACTGTACTGGGCTATTTTAAGCACCTCACTGACTGGGCCTTATGATCTCGGCCGTCGAATGTCCGATGAACACGAAAATGTGCATGTTTGTAGATATTTACGTAAAGAACAAGATGGTATTATTAGTTTTTTCCTAATATGGAAATTTTTGTCGTTATAGCCTAATAAATTATGCAAAATCCAAATTTTATGCATTTTACAGAAAACTCTACATATTATATTGTGAAGAATCTTGAAAATGTATTGAATAAAAATTAATGTTTCCTTCATCTCAAATTCATGAGGTTTCATTTTTTTTATGATATTTGAAAATGCATTGGCCTAGGTTAATTTGCATAAATTATGAATTCCCAAATTACGCATTCGAAATTCATCATTTTATTTTCTTATGTATTTTATTGTTTTTTATTTCTTATTATATCTATTGTTTTATTTCTAATGTATTCTTTTGTTCTGGAATACATCAAGTTACTTTGAGTAACATATAAAAGCAATTTGATATCAATATATGGAATTATAGCACTTTTTGATGACATGCGCATACTAATTGTTATGTAACACCTTACAGATATATCCGATTTCGACGAAAATGGTATCAAAATGTGCGTAATCATGAAACGACAATTCAAAATTCCAAGCGGTTGCGGCGCAATCTCCGAAAATGTCGATGGGGGAGGGCTCCCAGGCCCCACCCCCCCCCCCAGTACAATAAGTGATGATCTGTGATAAATGATGAAAGGCAATATTACCTAAGTAATGCAGCAAATAATACGAGTATGAGATTTTTTAAATAACACTTGCTATGATAACAATTAAAGTACATGATAATGGTCATAAATATATTGTTTTATTGTAAATTTCACTAGTAAAAAATAATAATATTGAACACAAATACAAGGAATTTGTAATCATGTAACACATAATTACTGTACTTCTATGATAAATTTTATGTATACTATTCTAATTATATATAAAGAATCTAAGGTTTAAAACATGAACAAAATATATAATTTGTAACGCTTCATCATACAAAAATAGTATACGAATTGCACTTACATAATTTATGTAAGAATATGTTGCGAACCATTAATCAAAACATGTAAATTACACGTAGTGATTAATAAATAAAAATATATAAAAACAGGAAAACATGTGATAAAGGGGATTGTTAATTCAATGTAAATCAGGATATCTGACGGAGAGTTGGTAACGGCTGAACAGTGAAAAAAAGAGAGACGAGAAAATCTATTTGGTCTGACTTACAATACATACATTAAACGACTAAATTATTCATACCCTTACCAGGTTTTGTAACTTTTTAAGCACGAGAAAAATTGATTGGTCCAGATTTATGTTTCTTGAGAATGTGACATGTTAAAGCTTCCATCTAAAATGATAAAACAAAGCCCTTAATATGACCAGTCCAGCTTTCATTCTTAAGTTGCAGAAAATATGAAGGTATGAATAATGTAGTTGTTACCTGTAATCCCTTTAGAACTGGCAAGATACTTGCTGTAATTATCCACAATTTTATTATCTTTTTTTAAAGGAAATTCCACTTGTGGTTGTTTTCTATCTAGACTGCCTTGCTTACCACTACAACTTGATTGTTGCATCTACAGATGTTCCACTGCATAATACTGTGTTCATACATTAATGTGGAGAAGAAAGAAGCGAAAGTGTTTTAGTTTATATTTCCCAGGTTTGATTTGCACTCATACATTTCAAGATTATAGAATAAAAACTATATTTATTTTTACAAATCACTCAGTTCTTTAGAGCTTGTTCAGATATGACACGGTACTGAGTGTAACACAGGTCATACGTGTATTCATTGAGCTTTGTGTAGTAAGATAGAAATATTATCGTTGTTTTTGTTTTTTTAACGCTACGATTAACCACTGCATATCTGACCGGGAGGCTTTAATTTAAAAGGACACAACTTTCTGGAATCCAGACTAGAATTTGTTTTCAAATTGAATCATCTTCCTTTTTATAGTGTTGCCATGGCAAATGACTGACAGGAAAAAATAACCAAGGTGATCATGATAAGGCTTCTGCTGAACAGGTAACAACAATACAGATCACAGATCAGATAACTGCTAGTCGGACAGATCAAAAAGAACAGTTGGTATGACAAAGAATTTGCTCGTAATATTTCAACAGCCCCATTTTGGTGTTTACAATAATTATTAATGCATGCTTTTGATCGGGTAATGTTGGTAAGGGTGTGCTTAATTGATAAATTTAATTGCAATTATTTTTACATGAGGGACTTAGTCTTCACAATTCAAAAAAAAGTTTGTATTATGTTAGGCACAATAGATAACACTTTTAAAGATATACATGTAAAACTGGCTAGCAATATACACAAACAGGACTTAGATTCTGTAACTAATAACCATAAACACATTGCACAAGTTATCAGAAATACAACAAAACATGAGCTGTTATATTGTTTACAAATGTCCTATTATGTCATAAAAGTCAATACAAGCGTGGTAAAACGGTAGCTCTCCATTCATGGTTCAGCCTGTTTCTGAGCATTGGTTTGAGCGAGGAGTAACTCCTTGGTCTGAGCATCAGTCATTTCTTGGGCGATGCGGCCCACCTCCTTCTTGAATTCACCGGTCGAAGTGGACAGAAGACCCAGGACACTGTCCAGCTTGGTCAGATCAGGCCGGACAAGACTGAACTTGAACTGCATGGGGTGGATACCATCAGCGGTCAGCTGACTGACCATCTGACCAACAGCGTGCTGGCTGCGAAGGAAGGAGATGAAGACCAGTTTGGCATCAGCGTACACCTCCTCCCGGTATTTCTTGAATAGTGCTTGGAAGCTGAATGTAGAGAAAGAAACAAGAGTATATCTCGGTATTCGGTGCATACACTGTACAATGATGTATGATCTACGAAAGAGATAGAGGCAACAGCTATGTGTGTCAACATATATGCATTTAGATAATTTGTTTAGAATGGTTTTTGACAAATATTTCGCACAAACCTAGCCAGTGTTGTGAGAAGATTGAGCTGAAACTGATGAAGGATGGACATGATATCACTAGTAACATAATAACGCCAAAGAAACCTAACCATATATGAAGATAAAGACTGTGTACTTGGTACAAATCCAGTATGCCCGCATCATATCTATAATATTTAGACTCAGAAACATTTGGTGTGTTCATGATGAGATAACAAATGACATAGTTTTAAATTCACTAGATTTCAAAATATTTTCTTCTCAATTTCCATATTCCTTTGGTAAAACAGATACGGACCAAGGAAAAAGTCATCAATTTGCTTTACATTATTATTTTGTACATTTTTTAATTTGCCTAACCAATTTAGATTTAAATCTTAATATTGAACTTACCTATAGCCATTATTATCACCGTTTTCCTCCTCATCCGTCACAACTACGAATGTCTTGATAACCTCCTTGCGTTTAAAATACGGCCAAAGACCGACTGCAGGGGCCGTGCCTCCATCTGTCCTCAGCGTCGAGGCCATCTCAAGAATCTGTCAATCATAGCATATCATGATAACAATATTATTGCTTTATTTTCAAATAATAATATTGTTCAATTCTTCCCAAAATTTGTTTCTTCATTGTAGGCTTACTAGAAGTGTTATGATCTACTCTAATGGCAATCGTACATCAAAGAGGTTTGGATCAAAGTATGGCATTTAGTAGATAATCTTTCTCAGTTAAACTTTAAGTTACCATAGTACTTTTGGAGCAGCGGTAGAGCTAATCTCATTAAGTCATCAGACAAAAGGAGTTTGAGGGTTTGCGGATCACTTACCTCAGTTATGGTTTTCGGGATCTTTTCAGGCACATAGTCCTTATACGAGAAGAAGGAGAGTTTTGCATCTGTGATGGCAGTCAGAAGACCTGCTATGATAGTACTGGTCTTGATGGCAACCTCCATGGAAGGGGAACGATCACCAAGTATAGCTACAGGAGCCTCCAAGGAAACCCTGATAAAAAACAAATTATATCGTTTCCAGTTTAATCATATATGGCTTCAAAGCTACACAACTCTCACCTGACCAAACCAGCGACAGATGCTTTGTTACAGGTTTGATTGTTCATTAAGCAAACAAATAGTCTAAAGAATTCCTTCCCACCAGGTAACCCTGATCAGAAAACAAATTAGACTTTCCAGTTTAATCATTATATAGCTTCAAAGTTAAACAGCTTTCATTTCACCAAATCAGAGACAGATGCTTTGTTACAGGTTTGGATTGTTCATAAAACAAACAAATAGTCTAAAGGAATTCCTTCCCACCAGGTAACCCTGATCAGAAAACAAATTATCGTTTCCAGATTAATCATATATGGCTTCAAAGTTACACAACTTTTACCTGACCAAACCTGAGACAGATGTTTTGTTACAGGTTTGGATTGTTCATTAAGCAAACAAAAAGTCTGAAGGAATTCCTTCCCACCAGGTAACCCTGATCAGAAAACAAATTATCCTTTCCAGTTTAATCATTATATAGCTTCAAAGTTGCACAGCTTTCATTTCACCAAATCAGAGACAGATGCTTTGTTACAGGTTTGGATTGTTCATAAAGCAAACAAATAGTCTAAAGGAATACCTTCCCACCAGGTATCCATTAACTGCACCTGGGTTAAGAGTAGTAAATGCGGATTAATGTCTTGCCAAAGGACATTGGTGATTTACTCGCGCTCAAAATTGTGACCTTCGAATCTCCAGTCAAGTGCTTCACCCCCTGTCCACACACAACATTTTCCGTGATTAGGCGTGATTAGCTATACCGTTTCGCGACAGTTATACAGTTTCGCGATAGTTATACGATGAAACGCAGGTTTGGGCATCGTTTCGAACTAGAACTCAATAAAGAATCACGCCTAATCACGCCTTTTCACGGAAGGTGTTGTGTGTGGACGTAACTAGTGTAACTAACTGGGCGGGGCTTAACGTGACCTCGCGCGAAAGGAGACCTGACCTCTCATTTCCGCTTCCATTTCATGACCGCAGTAGCAAACTGCGCACCTATACGACATTTCGCTGTAGAGTTTCAGGATTACTTTCTTCTGTGTGTGGACATCCTGGAATTTATACGATGATTATTTATACGACGTTTCTTGTGTGTGGACACTCTGAAATTTATACGATGATTCTTTATACGACGTTTCGTTATAGAGTTTCGGGATAAATTGTTTTGTCTGTCAATCACTTGAGTACTTTTTCGTTTTGTACATTGTATATCAGTTACTGAGCTGTAAACTCACGTCATGGCTTTAAGCCTCTTTGCTGCCTCTGGGATGAGTAACTCCATGACGCAAGTTCCAATTCCTTGTGTCTTCATCAAAAGCAGCCTCTCAATCAGCTTGCCTGAGGGTAGAGTCACTGCCTCCCCATCGCTGATACGACGGCAGATCACCTCATCTACCTTAGGGCAATGCAGATCCTCATAGTACCTAAAAGGAGATAGAGAATAGAGGGATCATTAGAGTAGATAATCTTGAATTCAATCTAATGAAGAAATGGTATTTTAGAGCTCAAGAGGTATAGTTAGATGTAATCATTAGTTCTAGTAATGCCTTTATTTTCAGAGAAGTGTCATTAAAACTACTCCTCTCGTGTTTCTCCAAAACTCCATGACTGTCAGTCTGCCAACATTAAACACTGGCATGGCAAGTATTGAGATTGAAGTGTCGTCGTCTCCTATGACGGTGGCAGCGGTGGGATATAGAACCATGCCAGTAAAGTAACAAGAGCTACGTTCGATGAATGGGTCACAACATATTCATGGCACTCACCACAGGAGGGTGTCGACTTTCTCCTCGTAGGATGCTATACGTTCCTTGCTCTCCTCTGTGAGATTAAGGGTAAACTGCTTGATGTGACTGTACGGAACATCGGCTCCCTTTACCAATTCATTGATGTTTTCAGCGTTCATCCCAGCACACTTGGCAACCAAGCTCTCGCTTGGTGCAGGCTCACCAAAGCAGTATGACAGGAACCATGGCTTCTCAGGAAAGTCCTACATGATAAACATATTTTAGGGAAGGGAATTATTCAAGCGATTATTCAAGGGATAAATTAATTAACTTTTCTTCTTCAACTTGCATCAATATTTTCTTTCATTGCTACATTTCTCTAATAAAAAGTCACGTGTCTTAACACAATATACATGGAATGTATTTATATGGAATATAATTTATTTTAAAAGATTGAAACTACAAATATCATTGGCATATCATTGGCATGTGTGAGATGGAGGGGTAAGGGAAACATTTGAAGTGAACTAAGCAGATGTTGATGTAAAATAAGATGCCAGCACAATAGAAACCACAGTACATGTATATTAAATTGAGTACATAAAGTATAAAATACAAATAAATCCCTGATCTCGAACAACTCATGAAAATTCTTTGGGTTCAGAAAACGGCAAAATAATAGAGATTACAAAAATTGTTGTTTCTTTACCAAATCACATATGATAATGATGGTCTTGCCGAAAGTTCAAAATTTTTGCACCCATTTAAAAATAATGTTGATATGTTACATACATGTAGATGCTATTGTTAATTTAAAGCATGACATATAGGAAATATGAGAGAAATTTAGGTTACCTTCTTTGGATTAAGATGGCAAATATCAGCCAGAGTTTTCCATGGTTCCTTGGGATAGTGCAGAGCATAGAATTCCAGCTGAGCACTGGTCAGACTGCGTACCCAACGTCGGATATGACGACTCAGCGCTCCGCTCACTGAACCAACCTGTCATGCAAACACACACAGTAGCCAATCAGTTCAGCTCAGTTCAGTTCAGTTTATCAAAAAACACCAGACATAGCAATCATGACGAACAAACATGATCCAAAACAAAACAAATCAATTCATTCAATCAAAACAAAGCAATTCAATTATTTGTGCTTGTCAAATGGTTTATTTGTCCTGTGTTTGTAGTTCATAAATGTATATCATATTCTCTTGCACACATTTTCTTTTTGAGTGTGATTCCACATATATTAAGTCACAATTAGACATAAAGCCTTATTCCTAGCCCACTCACATGTCCATAAGTTCATAACACATTAAAACTACCTTGAAGTTAAAAACATCATAGAGCAAGGCCATATAACTCTCACTGAACGCAAAGTGAAATTAACCATCAACTTTGTATAAAACTATATATTTCATTTTTCAAAATAATTTACCTTGGGCTTGGCGGCATTGAGGTTGTCAATATCCGATTTGACCTTTGACATCTTCTTAGGGTTGACTTTGACCTTCTCCTGTATCTGGACCTGAAGCTGCCTGAGGCGGCGCTCTTTCTCTCGCATCCTACGTCCTGCATCTAGGAGGTTAAGAGCCTTCAGAATCTCTGCCATGGTGAAAGTTTCAGAGTCCTGAAGGAAGGTCTCAGCCAGGGCGTGGTCCTTACGAGCCCATGCTACAGCCAATGCACGAACTTTAATCCCTGTTTGAATAAAATTACAATAATTATAATGAATACTAAGGCGCGATAGTTCAGTTGGTAGAGCAGTGGTCTCTTAATCCGGCAACCCGGGTTCGAAACCAACTCGATGCGCTAGTGCCCTTTGGTAAGATATTAATCCTCATTACCAGGCCCCTCGGAGAGGACCTAAAGTAGTCGGACCTCTGGTTGCTTACTAACAAGCATTGATGCTTTCTTAGCAGTTAGGTAAAATAACCACCACTACTACTACTACTTCACTATTACTATTGATAATAACAATACTAATACTACTACTACTAATAATATTAATAATAAAATCAAACAACAACAACAATAATAATTTACATTTATAAAGCAATCATTTTACATGTTGTTTCTAAGCACTTTATATGCTTAACTTAGAAGTTGAATAAGGAAAACAAAATAAACCTAATAAAAACCAACATAATGTTGGCAGCTAAATTTAGTTTGCCATTACAAGGAAGTACGAGGAAGGTGCTTAAATCATAGACATCAAAACTGTCACAGGTAAATAAATACCTTTAGGATGTGTTGTTGGAATCATTTCCCAGCCATTCCAGTGATGTGGTTATAAACCCCAGACTATAATAGCAGAAAATTATTCTACACTTGAAAATTTCGTGATGCCTCAGAGCATGATGATCTTTTCATTTCTTTTGTTTTTTAATTGTGCCATGGTGACTTAAAGTGTAAAACACATCACATTTCGGTCTCCACATAAAGACCAACTGAGTGATCACATCATAATGATGATTGATAGGGCTCGAACCCTGTCGGAGAATGCATCTTTCATAATCCTTGGTGATTTCAATGACCTTCCTACAGATCATTTGGAACAGCACACCCTCTTGTCCCAAGTAGTAAAAGAACCGACCAGGGGTACATCCATCCTGGACAAATTATTGACAGATCTCGGGGATTGTTACGAAGAGCCTGTCATTTCAGCACCCATTGCTTTAAGTGACCACTCTGTTATTACTTACTTTCCTCTGCTCCTTATTCCACCACGTAGCACTACAAAAATATCCTTCCGACCATTTCGTGATTCCTCCATCCGCGCCTTTGGTCAATGGATCACGCAGATGGACTGGTCAGAATATAAGGAATCCACTGATGGAAACAAAATGACTGCAAATCTTCACCAACTTCTAGACACAAAATATCGGCAATACTTTGATCTTATCACAGTCAAACGACGTCCCAACGATAAACCATGGATGAATGATGCCATCCGCCGGGCCATTACTCAGCGCAATATCAGCTATACGCGAGGTGATGACTCATTTCGGAGCGTAAGAAATAAGGTACAAAGAGAAATCAGCTCTGCCAAGAAAAGTCTCTATAGCAGGAAAGTGGAACATCTGAAACACAGTGAACCTGGGAAATGGCACCAGCAAATTCGCCACCTAGCAGGACTTAAGAAACACACTCTAAGCTTTCCAGCCGACAAATCCGACTTAGAGATTGCGAATGAGATAAACGCTCATTTTAGCCGGATTTGCTCGGCCCTTCCATCTCTCGACCTGGCTTCGTTGCCGGATTACCTCCCTGCGCCCACACCACCTCCAATCATCGAGCGACAAAAGGTCTTTGAATGCCTTTGAATGTCTCCAAGGCTGGTCACCCGAACGACTGCCCAACACGCCTCATCAAGGAATTTGCGTACGAGCTGTCTGAGCCGCTCACTCACATTTTCAACTGCTGTTTGAAAAATGGATGTTTCCCACATATCTGGAAAAATGCATCAGTGTGTCCAGTGCCTAAGGTCCGGCCGGCAACGACACCTGACCAACTGAGGCCCATTTCTATCACGTCAGTATTAGCACGAGTGTTTGAGGGATTCCTTGCCCGTTGGATTATTGAAGATGTGCACCATGCTATTGATCCCCAACAGTTTGGGAACATGCCCGGAACATCAATTTGCCATTACTTAATCAGTCTCTTGGATAATGCTCATCGGGGAATTGACCGACCTGGGAAGTATGTTAACTTATGCATGATCGATTTCAGTAAAGCTTTCGATCATATCAACCATGTCACAGCAATCAGAAAAATGATTGACATAGGAGTTGACCGCTCCATTCTCCCGACTATCTGTAGTTTCCTGACGCAAAGAACGCAAACTGTTCGTTATCGCGGGGTTACATCAAATCTTTCCCACCTCACTTGTGGTGTTCCTCAGGGAACTAAACTAGGACCCATTATTTTCCTGATTATGGTTAATGATGCCGCGTTGTCTACAGAAAACCGCTGGAAATATGTTGATGATCTAAGCCTTCTAGAGGTTGTCAACAAGTCGGACCCTCCGCAGTTACAAACACACATTGATTATCTTGTTGATTGGTGTGAAATAAACGACATGAGGCCCAATCCAACGAAGTGCAAAACCATGCTGATCTCATTCTTGCGTAATGCACCGCCTGCCCCCCATTTGGAGATTAATGGTAATCAGCTTGAAGTGGTATCTTATATGAAATTACTTGGTATAACAATCCAAGATAATCTTAAATGGGATCTACACATCAAAACCATCGTCAAAAACGCATCACGCAAACTATATTTACTGAGTAAACTGAAAAGGAACGGTGTCAACACTCGGGACTTGGTATTGATATACATGATGTACATTCGTCCGTGTCTTGAATTTGGTGTACCCGTTTGGTCATCTAGTTTAACTGTTGTCCAAGTAAACAGCATTGAGCGACTGCAGAGGAGAGCATTGGGTATTATCACTGGTACATTTCCCGACACAATGTCTTATGCTCAACTTCTGCAGTCGTTGAGTGTTGTCAGACTGTCTGAACGACGCTCTGTTCTTTGCGAAAAGTTTGCTAAGTCCCTGCTGATCTCAGACCGCCACCGCCATCTCTTACCTGAAACCAGACAAACTATCTCACGACGCACTCTCCGCAACTCTCTCCAGCTCAATACCCCCAAAATGAGAACAGAACGTTACAGGCAGTCTCCCATTCCCCACTTCACACGAATCCTGAATTCAAATCTATAGATATTTTCACTCAATATTATGACCATATGTGACCAAGATGTAATTAATTAATTTCTTGTCATGCCAATTAATCAGATTAAATCAGATTCCATACTACCTGTAAAACGATAGGACTATACTCTGTAAGTAAACATAAATTGTATATTTTGAATTATCATATCTCTCGGATAATCATCTATATATAAATATATTTTTAAATAAATGTTAACTAGGTTTAAAAAAGACTACTTACTAATTTGAAAGTGTATTACAAAATTGCATATGACATTTAGAAAATGGTAACAACTTACTTTTTTTACTATTTAAACGTTTTAATTGCACAATTAGAACATGTATTATTTCACGATTGTTTGAAATTAGTTGTTTAGTTCATTAGAATCGGTAATTAATATAAAAAAATGGCCAAAAGTATTGATTTCTTTATTCTTGTATGTATTTATAATTTGTAAACTGAATTGTATGAGTCTCCGGACTTTTTATTCAGTATGTTTTTATTTACAATAAAACCAGAATTGAATTGATTTCTGTGTCTCATAAAACAGAGCTAAATGAATACAATACGACCTTTGCTGCGTGCAGCTAGTTGTCTTTTATTTACACGTTAAAAATAAATAAATCGTTTTTTGGGTGGAGCTGGTTATTACTGGTCATATGATGTGCCAGGTTATAAGGAGCTCGAGTACCCATGGATTGTTCAATGCAATTAGGGGTCCTTGAACTCTCAGGCTATAGCTCGATCATGACCAGACAGAGGTTAGCATCGTCGTTCCGCATACAAGACTAGAGCCTAATCGGATAGCAACTCGATCCTCGTTGCACAGAATCTCGACGTAACTATACCTGATTTTGAGACTGTTTGTGGAAATATAGCACAAAGGTTGAATCATGAATTTCTGATGCCAGAAGTATGATAAGGAACTGAAGCGACATTTATTATCAAAAAAATACAATGTACATCCTCTAGGTATAATTGATTGAGGCGCAGTTAAGATGGGGAGACGGAGCAACGTTACCCTCATTGCCTTTGGTGGTGTTTGTGTAACAATCCTTTTATTTGTTTGGAGTAAAAGCAAAATCGAAGGTCAGTCTTTGACGAGAACTGAGATTTCACAACATCAAGGTAACGACTATTTGAATGCTTTTATTTCAATCTTCTCCGATGTAAATAATATTCTGTCGTCATAATTTGTCAAACCCGATACTGATATGTATAGAGAGATACTATATTACTAGGGAAAAGAATGAATGTCTGATTACAAATATATTATGCCAACATTTCTTTTACACTTAAAATGAAAAATGAGAATATTGAATAATATGCAATTAATTCTGAGTTAATTTGTTTCATGCATTTGATTTGTATACATGTTCATGTATAGAGGCCTATATAGTCGTCTCGATCTCGATCTTGGCTCCTGATCTAATTGTATCAACAATATGGCAGACGTACTGCATGCATGTTGCGCTACGTCAATGACCTTTTCTGACCTCGCTTTTACTTCTCCGTCTTATACCAATCATGTCAATCTATCCAACAGAGACATGTAATACTTTCTTTCAGCCATAGCATGAACTAGGCCAGGGAGATGTGAATTTAAAGTCACATCTCCCTGCCTGAACTTTACCTCAGCTCTGTACACTGTGAAAAGGTTGGGCAATATTTTTTCAACACTTTGCCCAACATTGTGCCAATAGTCATCCCAACCATCTATTGGGCAATATTTTGCCCAGTGGTAACGTAAGTACCCTATATACTTCACACGTGCATAATTGTTTCGTATTTTGACAAAACTGTGGGCAAAGATATGACCCTTCAACTGCCCGACTACGGTAGCCCACTTGTTGGGAAAATCTTGACCAGCTGTTGGGCAAAATACGAAAATATTGCCCAATAGATGGTTGGGTTGAAAAGTGTTGAAAAATATTGCCCAACTTTGTTTTTACAGTGTATCAGCTTGTTCGTTGCAAAGAATTTTAAGATAGATCTTTAATATGGGTTACTGTCAACAATGATACAAACGATGAGTCCATGTTAGAATTCCAGTCCCCTTTTCTTTTCCTCGGTTTTCCAGTAAACCTATATCTTAACTATAGCTAGTCGCATATTAAAAATAAATATATAGAAGAAAGGTTGCCATCAAGGTTATAGGCCTTTATTGAAACTGTATCCGCTTTCATAGAAATGTTCTTACTATGCATCTCTAGCTCTCCCTCTCTCTCTCTCTGGTACTAGAGTACGGTAAGAACGAATTTTGCCATGAATTCGGCATATTCTTTATAAAAGGAAAAGAGGGAGAGAGAGAGAGAGAGAGAGAGAGTCAGGGGAGACGAAGAGAGAAAAAAGAGAGAAAAACACACACACAAATACTTAAACAAAAATCAAAGACAATATGATATAAAATATGAATGCCTAAATCTGGCTATCATAATATTCTCATCATCCTTCGGTTGTTTTCTTACATGATTACAGTCAGGCAGAAACTGCTCAAAGGGAAATATGAAAGGAACACATTAGACCAACGCTACAAATCAGTAAGTATATTTTGATGAGTCGATCAATTCAAAACTTTTTTTTATTTTTGTTAGTGTCACTAACATCAGATTTATTTTATTTCATATTGAAATATAAACTATTCATTTCATAAACATGATGTACAGGTTCACATAGAAACCTTGACGTTGAACGTGGAAATTGATTGAATAACTTTAAAGTAGCGAGTAAAGTCGGGGGGGGGGGGGACGGGATCCTTTTGACCTTCCGTACGACTACGGTTTTATTTTACAGATACTGAAGTGAACAACGAAAATAAAAATGTTGAAGTGACTTTCAAGGCTGGACATGCATGGTGACGCATCCATGTATCGATTATCCAAGTATAAATTTAAGAATTGGCGTTTGTCCGCTCCTCAAGTCCAGAGGATAAACCACCAAAACGGTATATTATGCTGATGCAATAATTATTGAGAAATGTAGCAAAATGTTCGGGTTTGAAATAACTGTATTTCATAGTCATGCTTATAGTAGCAGCTCTTCAACATCACCTAATCTCATTAGATATCTATACAAATACTTTCTCTTATTTTTTTTATTTTATTATTTTTTTTGTCCAAGCATTCTATTTACAGCAGCCAGGTAGAAGTGGACCGTCAACACTTCGGTATTCTCCAGGAACGCCTTGCTAGGTTGAAAGAACATTGTAATCTGGTGCAAAGCCTTGACTCTAAAAAACGAGACGTGGCCAAACATCCACCAGATACACTTGTAGTCAATGAAGAGCACCGTATCATATATTGCAACGTACCCAAAGTGGGCTGCACCAACTGGAAGTCAGTTTTCTTCAAGTTAGCAGGGTTTGATCAATTCAACATTTCAGCTCTAGATCATCTCGGTCCGAATGCCAAAGGCAGAATTTACCTCGATTATCTCCACAAGTACCCCAATATAAGTCAACGGCGGTTCATGCTACAGAACTACACCAAAATCGTTTTTGCGAGGCATCCGTTTACTCGGCTCCTTTCGGCTTTCCGAAGCAAACTTGCTCCAAATATATCTTTCTATTTCCACCCCTTATTATTAGGAGATGAGAGATTGAGAGACCAGTGGTTTAAAAAATATGGACGACAAATTATCGAGAGGTACCGTGGCAAAGCCGAGGCTAATCGTGTCAGTTCAAACTGGAGTCGAGAGTACGATCTAACTTTTTCAGAATTCATTCGTTTCTTGGTAGATCCTTACACAGATTCCTACAACAAACACTGGTCTGATATTCATTCTATGTGTCTACCGTGTGACATCGCCTATGACGTCATTGGGAAGTATGAGACTATGACCGAGGATGCTGAATATGTTCTCCGATTAGCCAACGTGGATCCAGAAATCACATTTCCCAAACCAGATCCGACGACAATGACCAACAGTTCAGATGGAAAACTTGTTGATAGCTACTACAAAGAAGTACCAAAGTTATTGTTGTATCAACTGGCCAAACTCTATGATATAGATTTTGAATTATTTGGTTATGATCCTGTGCCATTTCTAAACATCTGAGTTAATTCATGAAGGAGCAATTCTGTCTTCCTCTTCGCTTTGTGAGCAGGGGCGTCGCTAGACCTTTTTCAGTTGGGGGTGTAGAGGCCAACGATTACCGACAAAACTAGCCACCAATTACCGACAAAATTAAATGTCCCAATATCTACAAATTTGACCCTATAAACCCGGGGCCGAAGGCTAAATTGTTTTTCCTATGGTCTATCTATAGTACTTGCGTATGCGCAAATGATCATTTTCCTCGACGACATAAATATACGAATTATTTCGTCAACTTAGTCAACATCATATCTATATATTTTAATGCAGGCGCGGAGCTAGGATCTTATTTCAGGGAGGGGCGGTGGTGAGCGAGCGAATCACTTAAAGAGAGCGCGCTCATTAGGGGTTGTCGGTGTTAGGCCTCCCGCGCAAAGCGCGGAAGCTTAGACGTTTCCTTAAATTATTAGGAAAAGAAGACGATTTATTGTACCGATCTTGACTGTTAATCCTTGTCTGAATGAAATTCCCCCCCCCTCTCGCGCAAAGCGCGAAAGCTTTGACGTTTCATTAAATTATGAGAAAAGCAGACGATTCGGTGTACTTTTCTCGACTCTTAATCCTTATCTGAATTCAGATTTCCCCCTCCTGCGCGAAGCGCGGAAATTATGGCGTTTCATTATTATTAGACGATTCGTTGAACAGTGCTCGACTCTTAATCCTTGTCTGAATTCAGTTTCTCCCTCAAGCGCGAAGCGCGGAAGTTTTGACTTTTCATTAAATTATTAGAGAAAGAAGACGATTCGTTGTACCGTTTTCGACTCTTTTTCTGAATTCAGTTGCCCCCTTTAGCGCGAAGCGCGAAAGCTTTGACGTTTCCTTAAATTATTAGAGAAAGAAGACGATTCGTTTTACCGTTTTCGACTCTTAATAAGCCCTAATTGTCTGAATTCAGTTTCCCCCTTTAGCGCGAAGCGCGGAAGCTTTGACGGTTCCTTAAATTATTAGAGAAAGCAGACGATTCGTTGTACCGTTTTCGACTCTTAATCCTTGTCTGAATTCAGTTTCCCCCTTCCAGCGCGAAGCACGAAAAGCTTAGACGTTTGATTTAATTATTATAGAAAGAAGACGATTCCTTGCACCGTTTTCGACTCTTATTAAGCTCTATTTATCTGAATTCAGTTTCCCCCTCTTGCGCGAAGCGCGGAAGGTTTGACGTTTCCTTAAATTATTAGAGAAAGCAGACAATTCGTTGTACCGTTTTTGACTCTTAATAAGCCCTTGATGCGTTTCATCAAAATATAGTATATAATATATAATATATAAAATATAGTAAATATACTCTCGAAGTCGTCACAGCGGATAAAAAGTCACAGTTCGTAGGGAAAAAAACTTGTCGGCCGACCGACAATATACATCTCACCATCTTCAAACTTCTGCAGTGATATAGTACACGAGGATCGAGCAAGAATAACGACACAGCTGACCCGACACAGCACCCTATATACCCGTGTCTTTCTTGCTCCCTTGACGAGACGACTCCCGTCAACCCCCTCCCCCCTTTCTTTTACTCCCACTCCTCCTTTCTCAGGCTCTTACCTCCCCCCTCTCTCCTCTCTTTCACCCTCCGTTTCTTTTGTTTCCCTTTTCTCTTTTTTCTACTTTTCTTTCTTTCTTTTCTTTCTTTTCTTTCTTTTCTTTCTTTCCCTTTCTTTCCTCTCCTCCCTCTTTTTCTTTTTTCTCTTTCTTTCTTCTCTTTTCTTTCCTTTCTTTTCTTTCCCTTTCCCTCTCTTTTTCCCCCTCTCCCTTTTCTCTTTTTTCCCGACGGCAGCGCAATTTTACCGACAATATCCTGACAGGTGGAGGGGTGTCGCACCCCCACCCCCCCCCCCCCCCCTTGGCGACGCCCCTGGTCATATCCGAGAAAGAGCCTAAACGCACTTTTTTTGAAAATCCTTTACCTTGTGAGATACTGACTCCATTGGCAAGCAGGACCTTCAGAGTAGCCAGATAAACATTCCTGTAGCTTTCCTGAGCAGCAAAGTGCTGTTCAAAGGTCACTTTGGATGATGTGAAGAGCAACTCGGGTCGTTTCTCCTGTCACAAACAAAATTAAAAGGTTGCATATATAAATGATAGTAATTGGATGTTTTAATAAACATAAAGACATGCTGCTCATGTTCTCAAAACACTAAAAGACACAAGAGTGATTGAAATAAGTGATGATATTCAATATTCATAATCCTTTATTCAAAGATTCACTTTAACACACAATACACATTCATTTATAAAGAAAAATATGCAAGCATTATTTTGAAGGTGGTATTTATCTGTTTCTGGAGTTTATATGAATCTATTTCAAATTGCGCAGAAAAAATAGACAGATTATTTCTTAAGAACTTTACATAAATATTTCTCTAACACAATAAGTCAATATCTGCACTAGCTGTCTTCCCTACCAACACAGAAGACGTAAGACTTCATGCATGGCTGATTGTCAACGAAACTGAGTTTGTTGCTGGTTGATATGGCAGGCAGCCAGTGAAAACGATTTATTTATTTTTTTATTATTTTTTTTTTTTCTTTTTTTTTTTCCTTCCTGATTGAGGTGTCTTATGAAAGGGCAGAAAATGATTTTTTTTGGAAATTTTATTTTCTCTTTGAAATTCAGCTACCGTCCGCCAAATGACTTTTTGGTATCCTTTCTTCAAATTGTTTTAATCACTCATGCTTGAAATATGCATCATGAGTTGCAACAAATGAAAGAGGAGGATCTAAGCTTTAAAAATATGCGTCATTTTATCAATTATGATTATGATTAAGTTATGATATTAAAAAAAAATCGATATTTCTCGTTTTTTTTCTGGGACGCATTGTATTCCTGCAAACTTAATAGTTATTTGATTATGTTTTCATAATTTCCATCTTCTTTCATGGCTACATTTTGCCACCGTACTTATACCACTCTGATGGTGGAATCATATCTCAAAATAGGTTCAATAATGTGGAATAGTTCCAAATCAGACTACCTTTTTGTTTTGAAAAAAAGAACCAAAAACTTACAAAGTCCTGATCAGAAGCAGCTGTTTCCGTGAGGTTCCATTCATCTATATCCTGATCAGGCTGCTGACCTTGACCGCCCTGATTCCTTCCGGTTCCTCGGCCACCACCTCGACTACGACCGTGATATCCACGACCACGACCTCGACCTCGACCTCGTCCAGGCATTTCTTGTTGTTTTTATATGTGAGTTGGGGTGTTGAATTTGGAAGGCTAGACTTTAATCAAGTGATGTTTGATGTATCTTGTCTGTGGCTCAGGAGATTCCCGAGTGTCAATTACCTGTAAGAAATACAATTATTTTGAAAACTATATAGAACTGTCTTTCGTAGCAACGAATTTGTTTTTAAACTGCACGCATACAGACAAGAAATTCTACACAACTCATTTGTCACTCATTGCATTCTGTAGCTATGTTTGACCATTTCTAGTTAATAAAAATAAGATCCTGATAAAGCCATATAATTTATCGGCAAAATTTCGTTTTTATCCTATACTGATAATTAATATATATTTAGAAGGCTAGAAATATATGTTACCACATATCCAAGTGCAGATCATCAAACTTGGGTGATAGTTTAATTCAAAAGAGCAATATATATGAATTATGAAAATTGATGCAAATTAATATCATATTTCATAATGCCTGGCTTGTTTTTCACTCCCTTTCTGCATGCTGTGGCAGTTTCACCAGTTACTTAACAGCAATGAAAATAATCATAATCATTATCATAATAATAACAATAAAAACGATGACAATACAATGGTCGTAATATTCATCTCCCTTCGTTCCTGAAATCCTCTCTGCTTTCCTTATGCGACCCTCCCTCCCGATCGCCACTGCGGACGTTTCGATCGGGGGCGCAGTCGCCATCGAGAAGCGAATCTTCCATTGCACCTTAATTAATGCTTTATGATCATTTATGAAAGTCAAAGTAACAGACTTACCTATCAGCTGTATTGCAGCAGCTTTTTTACCGTCAGTTTCCCATCAGTTCTGATTTTAATGTTGTTATCCAAAACTAGCAGGAGCTCTTTTATACAATACTCTCGGACTGGGCCACAGCAGACGACAATTTTTTAATATTGCACCATACGTTGACACACACAGTCTTGTTTGTGTACATTTTTCAATGACGAAATCACTGGGAAATTGCTCGCTGCTAGTCTTAATAAAATCAGACCCTTATGGGAGAACTGGTGTTTCAATCATAATTTGTTGTAGCCTGAATTGAATTTGAATTTGAATTTATTAACAACAACACATCACAATAATGACAGTACATATGAACAATCATACAATGCAAAAAAAAAAATAATAATAATACTGATACATGTATACATAACATAAGAGTAATATCGATTGAACAGTAATGGTTTTAGAACGATATTTTGTAGACATACATCTGCATACTATTAAATGTACAAAAGATATATACTTAAATACTATGTTTAGGTGAAGTTGTTAATGGGAACTAGAAGTTAGCACAAGTGCTAGTCGAGCCTAGTTCCATTCTTTGGCAAGTTTTTTTTCTGTTAATTTGTTTTTACATATGAATGTAAAACTAGTTTGTTTTGTATTTACATATATACAGTAAAATAATACAATATCATGTAACTTTTTTTCTTTACTAAAATGAAAAAATAAAAATAAAAAAGCTTAAGCGTTAAAGCATTATAATGAAAGAAAACAAATCTTTGAAGAAATAAAATCATCAATGTGTTCATAAAAATGAAAAGGATGTATTAATAAAAATAATCATACACATGTACGTACATGCACAAATCCTGTAAAAGCTTAAGGCCGCTATATATAAAAGGAAGACAAGTAATATAAAAGGAAAAAACGAAGGGGGTGGGATTGAGCCCATGTCATTTACATAGAAGGTAGGTGGAAAGAAGTCTCCGAAAAGATAACCTTGATGTTTTTAATCTAATTTCATCTGGCAGATCATTCCACAGCTTTGTTCCTACAAACGAAATACAAAATTGCCCTTGCGTTGTCTTACATTTTGGTTGGTAAAGTAAGCCACTTTCTTTTCTCCTAGTTGCATATCTATGCTGTATCATCTGACAATAATCCACTAAAGAGTGTGGTAAAAAAACCTTTTACCAAATCGTACATAAATGTTGATACAAGAAGTTCATGAAGTTGAAAAATATTTAAAATGTTTAGACTTTGGAAAAGAGCTTTGGAGTCTGTTCTAAGTGGACTGAATGTAATTGCTCTCATTGCCATTTTTTGACTTAAATATATACAATTTAGATTACTTTTGTAAGTGCTCCCCCATACTTCTACTCCATAAGAGAGGTGAGGCTGTATAAAAGCCTTATATAATAACACAAGTATATTCTTGGGAACAAAATGTCTCAGTTTAAACAGAATACCTACTTTCTTTCTTATGCATTTGTTTATCGTCTGAATGTGTTCTTTCCATGAAAGGTGACAATCAATTTCAATTCCTACAAATGATGCAACAGATACCTCTTTAATATTTGATCTTGATATTCTCACAGATCCCTTTTTGTCTATTGATCTAGCTTTGGATTTCATAATCATATAGTTTGTTTTCTGTAAGTTAATTGTGACTTCATTTGCATTACACCATTCCTGCACCTTCATTAAATTTTCACTTACAATTTCTAAATCAATTTCTTTTTGTCTAGGATTAAAAGTATGAAAAAGATTTGAGTCATCAGCAAATAATCTGAAATTGAAAAAGTTTGTGGAGTTAGGTAAGTCATTTATATATAGTAAAAATAATGTTGGTCCAAGAACGGAGCCTTGAGGGACACCACATGTTATATTCAATTTCAAAGACATTTTGTCTTTATATTGTATAAACTGTGATCGTTTACACAAATAATCATCAAACCATTGCAAGGCTAACCCACGTATTCCATAGTGTGACATTTTTTTGAGGAGAATGCTGTGGTTTATAGTATCAAATGCCTTTTGAAAGTCAATAAAGATGCCAACTGTTGTTCTACCTTCATCAATGTATTTCAATAGTGTATTTGTAAGATTAATCAAAGATAACTTAGTCATGTTTCTTACGGAAACCGTACTGGTGTTGAAACAAGATATTATTTGCTTCCAAATAGTCAATTACACGATTATTTATTATTTTCTCAAAGATTTTACCCAGTATAGGTAAAACTGAAATAGGTCTGTAATTACCAGCTAGATCTTTTTGAACTGGTGTTTCAATCATAATTTGTTGTAGCCTAAGGACTATAATACGTTTACATTTGTTACATGACATCATATGCCCAGATAACTTTTTAATGCTTTTCAAACTGAAAAAATGATTTCATATAATTTATTATCAGCTATAAATGTATTTGTATTTGTAATGTTATTCAAGAGTTTACATTCAATTTCTATACTAGATTACATGCTTTAATTTTGCATGTTATCCAGTAATTTACTATCCTGTAATATTTTGTTTATGAACTCTCAAAATTAAATGTTGCCTTTTTTCAAAGTCTAATAACATACCGAAATGTGCTAAAAGTTTACCGTACATCGGATTCAAAAACTGATTTCCGTCCGTATACGACAATGTTACATTAAGATATTATAAATATGCAACAACGTTTTCTTGAACGAAAAAGCAAAACAAAACAAAACAAACAAACCATTCATTCATTACGAGGATACCAAATACTTTGTAGCCTACGTATGTTTATGCATGTTCATACTTATTCTTTATTGTTGTTGTGAATTTATGTTCATGATTCATTTTGTTATTATTAATATTATTATGTATATTTTGTTTACACTATTGTTCCTTATTTTGTTTAATAGGGCTACATGGAAGACGACCATTATTGGTGATAATGAGTCACCCTGTCTAAATATCAGTAATAATTTTTTTTTTAAATAGATAGCTGCACGTTACATTATATTTCATCAGCATTATTCTTCTCTTGAATATGAGTCCTACTCACCCACAAGCTGTAGCCCCCCCACCCTCTTCTCTCTCTCTCTCTCTCTACCGATGCACCACTCTCTTTCTCTCTCTCTCTCTCTCTCTCTCCCTCCCTTTTTGTTTTCTCTCTCTCTCTCTCTTTCTCTCTCTCTCTCTCCCTCTCTCTCCCTCTCTTCCTTTCAGCTCTCTCTCTCTCTCTCTCTCCCTCTCTCTCTTTCATCTCTCACTCACACACACAAACACGCACACACACAAATATACACAGAAAGAGTCACCGATACAATTGAAGGAAGGAATTCTTTGTGCACCACAATGGCTTTGCAAAACTACCCATTTCCGGTCTAGATTTAGCTCCATGATAATGTTGCCAAGTGAGGCGTGTATAGAGAGTATTATGTAAACAATAATTATATTATATAAAACCATATTACTTCCTCTTGATAAAAAGCATGGAATGATATTTATATAGCTCATAGCTTGTACACAATTCCCATGTGATGCCAGGTTTCCATTGTTCTTGGACATACTCACTGTAGTTATGCAGAAGCAACAGTTTCATATCATTTTCTATTGAGGAAATTATAATTATAGGGCTCATAGTTTGTTCACGATTACCATTTGCTTTCATTTTTTTTATTTTTACCTGGAGGCACTCTCTCTCTCTCTCTCTCTCTCTCTCTCCCTCTCGCTCTCTCTCTCTCTCTCTATATACATAGAGAGAGAGAGGGGGAGAGAGAGTTAGAGAGAGAGAGAGAATACACACACACACACACGCACCCACACGCACACACACACACACACATTGTTTGCAAAAATACAAGGAAAAGGACTAACAGACATAACATTGTGGGGTCCACGCACATAATTATGGGCATCTTCTTTTTTGGTTCGAAAATTCAAAGGGGTCACATTTCCTCGTCAACCCTACTATACATTCAGGTAAGTACATAATTTATTGAATATTACACTCAAGAGCGTAGTATTGCTATTGCATGGTTATTTTGATTAGGCATATAGTCATTCATTTAAAAAAAAAAATCTAGACCACATTATTTTGTATAGCCTTTGCACTTTCAATTTCGTGCTGATAATTCCTCTCAGCTAGCATCCAGAGCATTGCATGTTTCAAGAAAAGTTCATAAGTCCAAGTTTGCTGATAACCTATTAAAACGTGTAAATTGAAATGAACAGGTGTTATGTTAATATTGGAGAACTTGTACACCGTCAATATTGTTATTACTCGATCTCTTAATTCACTCTCCTAAAATATTTGAAAATTGCCATTCTGAAATTCGGGCAAGAAACGTCAAACCTCTGGCAAAAATGTGTCCGAGCGCGTACGCCAAATAAGATGAGATAAGATAAGATATTTATTCGTCTTTCTTTCAAATGTCACATAGAGCATAACATTAGATCATTACACATTTACAATTAATTCCCAAAAAAAAATTATGGCAAAGATAAAAAATATAAAAAAAGTGAATTACTAGCTGAGGAAAGACGAGGAGACCTTGGTAAAAGCAGAGCTTGTAAGTTTTATTGAATATGTGGACAAGTGGGCTACGTCAGAACTGGCCGGTTTTTCAGATATATTTGGCTACACAAAATGAGTTATACATTTTAATATGTCTGATACCGGGAGTATAAAAGTCATCCAACATATCGAGTCGCGTTCTCTACAGCCCCCCCCCCCTCCCCCCCCCTCCCCCCCTCCCCCCCCCCCCCCTCCCCCCCCCCTCCCCCCCCCCTCCCCCCCCCCTCCCCCCCCTCCCCCCCCCTCCCCCCCCCCTCCCCCCCTCCTTCCTCCGCTACAACACACCCATCTCAAGTTCTGCAAGAATCTTCAAGGTTGAAACTTGAAAGAAGCAAACTTGGTAATTCTACAATTTCCGCCCAAATCTAGTCAAACTTCCGGAACATTCAGTCTAACAAAGAAGGGGAAGGAGCCCTCTGGAGCTAGAATATTCTAGTATTTGTCATCAAAATTATATATAATATGGTTTGCTTTGTGTGCTCCATTAACATTCTGCACATGACCTCACCATCGTCGGTTCAACCTGTGAAAGACAAGTTTGTTCGTTTGCGGAAATTCATTAGAAGATTTAAGCAATCACATAAAATGCCGAGTGAAACTATCCCATTGAGTATCCTGCCTCCTTTAGCTGAGTGTTTTTACTGTACCTGCTATTGGTAAGTCGAGAACAATTATATATTTCTTCAATTAACTTTTTGTTAGTCACGATTTTTATAACGGTCCCATATGTGTAATTTAAAGTTGGTTTATACAAAAAAAAAGAACTAAACTAAAAGAACTAAACCTGCTAAAGAGGCTCACATTACTTATTTGAGTTATACGTGAAAGGCTAGTTTTTATATTTTTAAATAAATTCATATACATGTAGACCTACAAATGGATTAGGTAGGATAATAAGAACTTTTTGTAGTGGATGGCCGATGTTACACTATAAAATTTACTAAGAAATTGTGTGACCTCATTCATAATCATATTTCATATCTCATGAGCAGATGAGTCATGCATTGTACTTAATTATGATTGCAGTGTGCATTTTTATTAATTTCTCTATTATAATTGACAATAAAAGAATGATCACTAGATCTACTAGTTTTTATTTTTAAACACTCAATTTGTTTGTCCATACGACCCACATGCCTTGTTTCTGTGTCTCTACATCAGTACATGGACTAACAAGTAACAAGTCTGTACATCATGTACTGAAGAAGAAGAACTTCAAGAAGAAGAAGAAGAAGGATATGTCCTGCTGAGAATATGTCTGGCTTAGCCTTAACCAAATCCCTTTTCAGAGAGCAGATTGAATAACACTTGACCTTTTTTGTTTCTTTTTCCAACAGCGAGGAAAATGCCTGGAAGATGTGTGAAAGTGTTCAGAAGAATTTCCCCAATGAATTGAGCAGGTCTTATGCCGTCTTCATTTCAAATGATGAGAAGAAGGTAAGTAGTTTTTTAGTTTGTCGGTAGAGGCGCAAGGCCAATTTGGGACACTCTCTCCCATTACTGCATTGGAGAAACTGTCTCCTGAATTGAAGATTTAGCTTACAAAAGCTTACAGTATGGTGGTGTGACCAAAGTTCGCGTACTAACACTAAAAGCGCTTATAACAGGAGAACGATACGCGATGCTCAATTCAATTCAATTCAATTCAATTTGATTTTATTCAAGTCCATTTAAAAAAAAAAAGTACATTGAAAAACATTGTACATTGACAACATATTTACATGTAGGATACACAGTATACATTGAAGTTTAAACACACAATTAAAAAGAGAAGTAAAGACAAGAGTAAGAAATCAAGGAAATAGATAATGAACATGAAATGGAAATTGCAAAAAAAACAAATAAAGGTTCTGTCGAGGCAATTCCCAGCTTATTAAAATACCAAATTTTTTTACTGAAAAGGAATTAGAAAAGCATAGTGACATTATGGCAAAAAAAAAGAGTTTAAAAGTTTTAAAAGTTTTAAAAAGTTTAAAAGTTTAAAAGGATGGATTAATTATTTTGTAGAGTATGTGAATAAAAAAACCTTAAGTTTTGATTTAAAAAAATTAAGAAACGAAATTGTTTTAATATAATGAGAAAGAGAGTTCCATGTTGACGGTCCTTTTGATTTGAAAGAAAAAGATGATGCTGTATTTTTACATTTTTCGACATAGTAATTTTCTGGATTTCTGGTATTATAATTATGCATTTCTGTTTTACATTTAATAATAGAGACAAGATTATATGGTAATTTGTTATGCTTATATTTAAAGACCATTAATGAAATACAGTAGTCATTCAATTGATAGATTGTGAGAAGATTAAGTTTTTTAAATAGTGGTTGTTAAGGAGCAGTATAGTGTGACATTAAACATATTCTTACAATCTTTTTTTGCAATTTCAATAATCCAAGGAGCCTACTGGGATATGTATTTGCCCATACAACATTGCAATACATTAAATAGGGTAAAATCATTGAATTATACAGTAGGATTAAAATATGTTCTGGCAAAAAATGCCGCAGTTTGCTGATGACACCAATATTCCTTGATATTTTTTTAGATAAAGTAGAAATATGTTCGACCCATGATAAATGCTGATCGATAACAACTCCTAAGAAATTTGTGGATTGGACCCGTTTTATGGGACTGAGACAACGAAATCTTTGAGCACCGTCGACAACTTCAAAGGTGAAATGCGACATAAAAAATGTGAATAAGCTAGCTTTTTCACGCTTTTTATCATAACAAATTGTCTTTTTTTACATGAAAATCAGTTTATTAGAGGGATTGACTCCGAAAAATAATAATAAAATTCCAATTTCTTACGCAAAAAAACGAAACCTGCGCGCCTGTATCCACCGTATCTGTGTTTGTGAATTTCAATGAATCTATGGGTTTCGTAAGAATACAAATTTAAAAGGGGAAAGTGGAGAGACAAACAGAGAAAAGAGCGAGAACTCGTGTATGACTGACATATAAAAAGGAGACACATGATATTTTTTTCAAACAAACAAATGACATGCAGATAGGGACACATTGTCATTAACACATAAACATTGACAAATATTGTCTTTTATGTGCGAAATTTAACAAGGGCATTTTTATCGGGCAATATTTCAATGATAGAGAGAAATTATTATCTTTTTCAAAGTTTCAATATAAAGTTCGGCTTCTGATTGAAACTACATAACTTTTTGGAATGTTTATATATATAAAGCCCATCACAAGAGGGCAGTAAATATCATGCGCGAACTTAGGTCACACTTTTTAGTTTGATCAGAGGTAATCCATTTGCAGCAAATGTAAATAAAAGAAGTTAGTATTGCAAATGGAAGCCTCTCTCCCATATAGGCTACCATAAATCTTTGCAAAAGTCTCATTTGGTCTCACATGTTGGCCATGCACCTCTACTAGCTGTTTGTAATACCGAGCACTTGCACACCATGCACATTTCTGTATTGATTTGTTTGGTGTGGATGGATGGAATGTGATAGGAAGGGAGTAAGGGGTGGCCCAGGGCTCAACACTATCAGGCGCCCAGGAAGCATGGGTGCCGCAAATCTAGGTCCTGACCCCTAAAAATTCTAAATTTCTACATATACAGTTGTAGGGCTCATTTTTAAGGACATTAAAAACCCAAATCCGGACCCTCTTTCAAAGAAGTTGGTGTGAAGCCCAGGTATCAGTCTAGAAGGGATGAGGTGTAAATGAGAGAAAAGGAGAAATAGAAAGAGAATATGGAAATTGCTTGTTTGATATAAATCCATCTCTGTCTGTATATTCACACTTTAAAATTGCATACCACTGACAATTTCCTGAATACAAGCTCTTTCAATTCATGTAAGAACATTTTGAATAGCGAATACCTTTTATCTCCTTGTGCTTATAATCGTACATGTCTATATCTGACATTTTATAGTAATTTCATCCCTCAGCTTTGTACCTTGAGATGAGCTTAATTAGTAAATTGTCATGTGGATTTTTTTCAGTATAGAAGGAAATACACTTTTAAGTAGGACACTAGTAGGCAACTGAGATATGGATGGGTTATAAATAAAAAATAAGGACTGTAATTTGTCATTTTGTTTTGTCAATCATAATTACATGATTATTGGATGAATTACAGACAGAATACAGAATAACATGCAAAATATCCTGAAAAATTTCTCAAGCCACAAAGATATTTATCGTATGGTTTTCTTTGAATGCGTCACTGTGCGACACCCTCTAACAGTAAATTCTCCCAACTAATTTTTTAATATTCCCAACCGTTTTTCCATGAAAATAAAATTATGGCTTTTAAAATCTTTTGAAACTTAAATGTTTGGAATGGTTAAAGAGCAAATTCATTGCTTTCTGACGATGTGCATTCATCTAAAATGTAATTAAATTATAAGAATATAGTTGGCAATTTTTAAGAATATCGATCAGATCAGTTTTCCCACTTTGTATCATTAATAATGGTCTGTTTTCACTCAAACTTTCAGATTATCTTTAATTGTACATCTAGCATTGAAGTCACTACCTTAGCATTATTTTCTCGCATCTTAAGAAAGGTCCAAGTCCCTTTAATATTTGGTATTTAGAAATGTATTCACAGTTTTTTTTCTTCTTCTTTTCTTCAGGTTCCTCTTTGGATGCAGAAACAAAGTCCCAGTGAAGAAGTTCCTATAGTTTGGGTAAGCTTTCTTTATTTTGTTATGATTAAATTATTCTCCGCTTCTGTTGATCCATGTGAGGTAGATGAATGAATATAGAAATGTAGTATACTTCTTTATTCTTTACATAAAGCTAGTATTAAAAAATGAAGTGCTCTGGATAGTTTGTTGGATCAGAATAAAATATACATGTATCCTGTCCTGCCTAGTGTTTCTTTGAATAGATTATTTCACCTTTGTGAATGTACATAGGTTCTATGATGCATGCTCTGAAAGTCAAATTTTAGTTTTGGGGAAACCACAAACATTATGGGGATTATCACAAAGAATTATAAGTAATTCCTAACCTCGAACTTGAACCAAACACTATACCTAACCCAGACCTTAGACCTAAACATAACCTAACACCCATGAAGTCCCAAGACTAACCCTAGCCTTTTATGGGTCCGTCCAGAAAGTTGGGGCACTTTTTGTGACATAGGTACCAGAAGTGAGAAACTTTGTCTCCCATCAACTATAACAATGTTTGCTCAAATTAAATTTTGGATAAAAAGCATAGCCAACAATCTCCAGAAGAAAAGCAACTAAAACAGGAACGATTCTGGCAGGGCACTACTAAATTCATTTCATGAAAATCTTCAACAGATAATTTCATCTTCCATGTGTAGTAGAAGATCTCATACCTACGTTAATACATGGACACTGTCGTATTTCTTGCCCCAACTTTATGGAATGACCCATATCTTTGATGAAAGAAACCTAGGGCAAATATTGCAGCAGCAAGTATGGGATCACCGTATTTAGCATGTTTATTAATTCCTGTATTGTTTATTCCTCAATTATTTTGTTTTATTTCAGGATTACCATGTCATTATGGTCCACCAGCATCCATCCGCAGGTAGCCAGGTCTATGATATGGATACAAGTTATTCATTCCCCGTCGACTTCGAAAAGTACGTCACCACAGCAGTGGGTACCAACGATCGTCTGATGGAGGAATTTTACAGGTACGTGTGTTACGTTATTAATTACCGCCGGTAGCTACAATACAGGCTATGTATTTCATGAAAATGTGTTGAGTTATTGAAATTTGGACCCCAATACTAAGTACCGGTAATCACATCACTTAAGGCTCGTTCAGATATGATGTAGCAAAACTGCAGCATTTAAACAAAAATGATGACCTAAAGTGTAGAACGCGAACGCCTCACAACACATAACGCTTCATATTAAAACAGAGTGAATAAGTCCATGTTGTTGTCATTTATTCACACACAACAGAAACCTTGGCGGCTTTTTTGCAGCAGTTAAACATGCCTTATCTGAACAAGCCTTTAGAAACTCTGTCGTTCATGAAACATTTTGAATCAAACCTATTAGCAAGCTGTGAAGTACAGATTTTATTCAGGGAACTAACATAACATTATTTTGTTAATGATGATAATAGTATAATTATGTTCCTGGGTGATATTTAAAAAAAAATGTTTTTCACCACGAGGTGAATAATATATTATGATCTACTTTTGTTGTTATTGAAAATCTATGTTTAAAAGTATACTTTTGAGCATCAAATGTGGTGACCTAACACATGGATATACAGAATTTATTGTTCATAATTCATTTCCCTTCTAGTCTTCTCTCTGTATCCTCATTACATCATGAATATTTTAACGGATTGTTCTTGTTATCATATCCTTCCTTCAGATTCTTCAGGGTGATTCCGGCACAAGAGTTCTTGGATACACTCGCATCAGATCGCTCTCACATGAAGAAAGAGGATGGAGAATACAAGTCACCCCCTCCATCGCATCCTTGCATGGTAGCTAAAGATGGTAAGAATCACCACTTGTCAAAACATTTCTTTAGATAAATGAGAGCGTCATATGTGAGGGTTTGGGGGGGGGAAGAGTTTAGAGATTGGCTGACAGTCTCCTGTAAAATAGGACATTTTTTTTCATTCATGTTCGAATTGTGAAGCTGATCTCATCAGTGAGAGTGAAAGCAATATTTGTTTTTTTGTTCAAAAACTGTAATATTTTAAAATGCATGTGAGCATGTCATGTTACTTACTAATATGATTAAAGTGTCAAATTGAAGAAGGAAATAACACAGAGGTAATAATATTAGTGGAAATCAATTATGTTGGATAGTAATTTGAAAAAAACCTAATACCAGACTGAACAAATGTTGATGCGTACCCTACCCAATGAAAATGTAACCTATCTCACAACCTACTTGTAAGGTCATCATTTCCATTGCCTTCCTCTCTCCCTCTCCCTTTCTGCCTCCCCCTCCTCTCTCTCTCTCTCTCTCTCTCTCTCTTTCTCTTTCTCTCTCTCTCTCTCTTTCTCTCTCTCTCTGTGGCCCCTTTTCATCATGACTGTGGAATGACCTGCCATGATCTGTGCACCTGACTCCTTCATTAGATGTTTTTGAGAAGGCTCTCAAAACTCTTCTATTCAATGATTATCGTTAACTTTTGCTTCTTGTATGTTAATTTGTTTGAACTCTGTAAAGCACTGTGAAACCATTTTACATACATGCGTAAGAGCGCTATATAAACAACTTTTGTTATATTGTTATTAATCTCTTTCTCTCTCTCTCTCTCTCTCTCTTCCCTTCCCCTCTGTGTGCAGGTACAACAATGAATCTAGATTCTTTCATCAAAATGGAGAAAGGAACAGGTCATGGAGAGGTCATGACCTTGGAGGAGTTCACAACAAAGTTCATGGAGTCAAGCGACTGAAATAGTGCCAGGGGGTTTAAGTCTGAGAAATTTTTAATTTAATTAAAAGTGAGAAATAGCTCATCATAACAAAAGAATTCTACAAAATGACAATGAGCCATTGGTTCATGACTGCGCATATTTTGCTGCATATTTGTTGGTTTGTTTTACCCGACTGCTCATGTGGTAGTGTCTATTGTAATATCAGTGGTAGAGCAGTGGTCTCGTAAATAGGAGGTCCTGGGTTAAAAACTGATTCAATGCGCTCATGCCCTTTGATAGGGAATTAATCCTCATTACCAAGTCCCTCGGAAAAGACTTAAAGTCGTTGGTCCCCTGGTTGGTTACTTACAACCATACACATGCTTTCTTAGCAGCCTGGTAAAAGAAAAAAGAAAAAACAACCAACCTTCAACAATGTACTAATAAAAGTGCCACAGCAATGATGGTAAAAGTTACAATTAATCATTAAGATTGTGTATACACATAAACAACTCTTATTCTTTATAAGGTATCATGTATTTTTTTAATGAATTGCAAAAAAAAAAATAGTATTGTGCGTTGAGAGATTAAAGAATTTTCTAATCATCCCTGATAAGAATGTTCATGGTAATGATAGTGCTTTATGGTATGAATATATATAGCTTTCAATTTTATAATATGATCAGTTATCAGTACTACAGATAGTTTTTAAGTGCAATTTCCTTTGGCCTTTTTAAAGTCCCTAGATGATTATTGCTTTGAAATATAATGATTGTCAGTGAGTATTGTTTGAAAGAGATGTTTTACTTTTTATAGTTGTTAAAAACTGGTCACAATGGATTCTATGAAATACATTCCATTGTTAAACATGTTTAACTTCACCTCATATAAAATATGAAAAAAGGTTTAAATTGTCCATGTGGCACATACCCTTAACGCTTCAAGATTTGAGGTGTTCTTCCATGATTTTAAATCTGTATATTTTTTAGTACACGTTGGTACATTTTTTTTCTTCAACATCTACACAGGTTGTGTCTAAACTTTCCTAGAACACTGTTTTCTCAAGCATGTTGAAGTAACTGGTACAAGATTAATATGGTTATTTTATCGTTATTGATATTTCCATCCCAGTATCCAATCATGTAAATGAAGTTGAAGTTTTAAGTTTTTTATCCAAACCAAAAGTACATCAATATAACAATCAAATGTGAATGTTTAACATTGAAAGGATAAATGGGACCAGAAAATGGCATTAAATGCTAATCGCGTCTGGTACCACTAACACAAAAATATCACAATAATGATTGAGACTGTATTGATGATCATTACCACCTTCCAAGATTGGATGGGGGGGGGGGGATGGAAAGAGTTTGTCCATGCAAAATGTACGGACCAAAATATGATTGTGCTTGATTGCGTTCTGGGCCCTGTTTTATAAAACCCGGTAGCAATAACAAATGTTAAATATCCATGGCATATTTGTTCTCAGCCAAACAAATTCCACGATTTCAGTAGCTTTTAACAGTTATTGTTACTTGTTTTGTTAAAAAGTTTGGTGAAATAGGGCCCTGACCTCTCCTATCTTTAGATGCTTGTAATATTAAATAAGATGGAATTAGAGTGATCCTTCAAAAGACCAGGTTGATTGTAGGTGTGTTCAACTAGTTTTTAATCCATGATATATTATTTGATTGTGGTATTCCATGCATTTGCATAAATTGCTTAGTTGTCTTGGACCCAGTGTACCACCAGATGAAAATTTTGGACTGTAATTTTTGCATTTCTGCTCGAGTCTCATGTCGCCACTAATAATAAAGACATTTATAATGTGCAACATATCCACCCAGAGGGTGCTCAAGGCGCTTACAATGAGCAACATATTAACTATACTTAGATACAATCATGCTTAATACAGTACATGATACATGTTGAAAAAGACGTTATTAGTTAGTTTTCAGACTGGCCTTTGATGTTAACTGTGTGACAGAATTAGGAGATTTAAAGAAAACTACATGTCAGCCAAGAATCATACGGTAACCAATTTTACGCATCACTGTATAAGTACATTCATTTCCATGTTATATCCTATATTATCGATTATTTTGACTTAGATTGAAGAAGTTATTCCTATATTAAACTTTAAACACTATTTATCAAGTTAAAATTTAAGACTTTTATGGAGTTATTCATGTAAGTAAATTTTGGAGCCTATATTACCGATTATTTTGCCTTAGATTAAAGAAGTTATTCCTATATTGTAACTTTAAACACTATTTATCATGTTAAAATTTAAGCCTTTTATGGAGTTATTCACATAAGTAAATTAAAACTGAAATAACAATATTATATTGCTTTATGGATGTATGAAACCACTTTCTGTAACATTTTTCGCTAAGTGAAATAAAGAAAATTGGTTTGTTTCCTACCTGGAGTATGTAACTATGGATACATTATTTGTGTCATTAATTTTGAAAATGGATGATTATGTGATAAATGCGTTTATATTTCATCTCCATTTTGATGGGAGTATTTGCTTTCTCAAGTGATCTTATGGGGCGTTGCAATCAATTGCAAATTAAAAAAAAATCCCCATTAGTAAGAGAGAGCGAGAAAAAGAGGGGGGTGGGGAATAAAAGCTACATCTAGTTAATTTAATTTAATTTAATCCTTTCTTGCAACATCCCATAAGTTGTTTAAAAGGTCAACAAGATTGAAAAAAGATCAACAAGATTGAAAAAAGACCAGAGAAAAATTGTTAGCCACATATTCACACACACACATGAGCAATTTTCATTTGTATATGAACATGTATCCGTTGAGAGACCAAAACACAAAGAACTTCTGTATAGTGACTAGTTTACTCTTTTCTTCTTCTTTTTTAAATTTTATTCCAATGCTTCATATACATGTTCTCAAGCCATGATTGTACTTATAACAATAATACATTTGCACATTTAAATTTGATGTAGAGATGTTCTACTGTGGGACCAAACTAGGAAAAATATACAAGCATCTTCAACACCTAATATACTTTTGTAAGGGTAATATTCAACAGATGTGTGCAGCTCAAAGGAAATTCATATAATAGCAGATACATATGCTGCTCTTGCTAACAGTAAATGGTTTTGAACAACATATTCCACAGAAAATGTAATATTTTCCTCATGATTTGTGTTTAAAAAGAATGTGAAACTCAGCTTGTAAGTGCTTGTAAGTTTCCATAAGGGGCAAAATTATATGAAGAAACACATATGACAGTGAAGTGGAAGTGCACACTAGATGAATAACTGTTTGGAGAATTGTATGAAATGTCTCATCTATGAGGGAAATGGACAACGGTGCAACAATTCTAATGCTATAATATGTTCATACAGTGAAGTGACCTCTATCGTTTATTTATTTTATCTTTAAACATAAAAACAATGTCTAAACCTCCTTTTCACTATACACTATTTCATAATACACATTTTTAGAATTGTTTGGTATGCCATGTTCAGTCTTAATCACATTAACAGAATTGAGTTCATTTGTACGAAACACAAGTTTTCACATCTGGAGAGATGGCAAACATTCACAAGAACTGTTAAACAAAGCAGGATGAAATGGGTGACCTAAAGGACTAGGTTTTTTTTCAGAAACAAGAATAACATAACCAGATTTAGGATGTAAATGTAATTACATATGCAGCGTGATGTTTTGGCATAGTTTCGTATGTCTGATCTTGTAAGCCTGATCTTAGTAAACCTATGTGTCATGTAAAAATCACTACCATTTGCTAATATTGCAAGATCAATTGTTTATTCATTCTACAAGTATAATATAAGCATAAATAATTCAAAATAAAATGATAATAAATTCTTTCTATTATTCTTAATGGTATTCTTAATGGTAGGATAAGGATTTATGACAATATTTTTTTAACAGGAGCACTATTTTTCAGATCTTATCAATCAGAAATCTTGTAGGCAATAATTATTTCACTCTAAATATTAATCAAGCAAGCCTGGTAAAACATACATATGCTATTCAATTATCTTTTTTTTAAACAAGAAGATACATGTAAATCATATTGAGCAGTTTCTGGAAATTTCCCAATAAATTGTCAACAATTCAAATCTTGCAGCATTCTAAAATGGAAACATTGCATTTCCTAATGTGAACTGTATGTCAATTGTTAACAAAATAAAGAGTACCAATCATTTATTAACTTGCAAATAAGTCTACTAACTCACATGAATGAGACAAAAATAACAAGTTTGGCAAAAATGGACTTTGTTTTTAAACTATGATTGATTGAAAGTTTGATGTTACAGGAAAAACAAGTATCAAGTAACCACATGATAATATCTGGTGTTTTCACATGTCTATAAATATCATGAATACATGTACATCAATGATATTGGAACTGGTTTCTAATGACCCACACAAACAATCTCATAAGTTTCTGACACATCCTCTACAAGATATTTCAAACTAATGGGAACCGGTGGCTCCAGAAAGAATATTACGTTTTCCTTTTTAACACATCTAGTCAAAATGTTTCCAACATTTAACCCACATGGCTACTTACATTATTCCATTACTGGTATACAGAACCAAAAGCAACAAGACTGCTTTCACTTTCTAAATAGATTTGACATACCACTGTAACGGTGGATTGAGCTATTGAAGAGAAATACTCAATATCCCTTTTTTATTGTTTAATAAAAAGGTCATTAACTGGGAAATGGTTCAACGGAGAAGCAAAAAGTCTGTGCACTATACACTTGTTTAAGCCTTTAATAAAGAAGAATGGTTTTAAAACATAAATACAAATATAAACTTAAAAGATAGTAGCTATTGCACCCTCTATATCATTATCATTTTGGAAGTGATATTTTCTATCATGGATAATTTACAATGTTCTAATATCGATCCGAGCCACATGCTCGCAAAATAAAAATCAACATCCATCTCGGTAATTGATCCCATGTAACCGGTAACGTCCCACTGGCCATGGGATTCAAGTATTGTACTAACATTACACATCAGCCTAGAAATAAAAAGTAAAGAATGAAATGACTAAAATTTGCAGTAAAAAAGCAGAGAGTAAGCTAACATGTTTGTCTACAGACATCCCGACATAGAATATCTTCGCAACCGTACAGGAACATGAACTCATATACTGTCAAAAATAAGAAATATTGGAATGAAATCTTCCAGATATATAGATTATTCATCGAAATCATGCAAAACATATTTCATCATTTTTAATCAAAAAATTATTCAATCCTACAACAGTATTAAAGCCTATGTCACAATGTATACAGTCATCCAGACATGATTTCTATTCATAGGCTCATAGACTGATCTCTCCACGGAATTCCAAAATAGAAATATATTTGTAACCTTCACCTCTCTTCCTTTGAGGCCTATTACCCTATATTTTACAAACTTTCATCAAGTACTGTAACTAACTAAACATGAATATTTACAAATCTGTCTCTCCTGTCAACGTAATGATGCAACTCCTTAACCCCCTAATCACCATCACATGTTTCATTAATTGATGTGAGGGCCTTAGTACAGAGTTCAAGACGAAAAGGTCAAGTGGAAAATATACAATCTTTCGCACATACGAGCATTTAACTACATTGAGAAAATATTCATCTTTTGTTTTCGTGTGAG
The DNA here is from genome assembly GCA_035222895.1 of Strongylocentrotus droebachiensis. Lineage (NCBI taxonomy): Eukaryota > Metazoa > Echinodermata > Echinoidea > Camarodonta > Strongylocentrotidae > Strongylocentrotus > Strongylocentrotus droebachiensis. Next base: position 301,749 of record JAVYIG010000922.1, read on the forward strand.
GGATGGGGGTACAAAGCATTTCATAACATGAAAAGTTCAGATTTATTTAAGGTCTTTTTAGGTTCAAGAGATAAAACATAGATTTGTTTTCAAATAAAAAATATAGCAATAAAGTCCTGGATTATGACAAAGAATTTAAAAGGGGACATAAATAAGTGAAGTAAAATAAATGAATCAAAATATTGATATAAATCACATTAGGCATGACTTTACATTATGTATACTGGTTATTGTCTAGAGCTGTTGAATTTGACTAAGGAAAAAATTGTGAGGTATTTAATAAAATGATTAAAAATGAGTACACCAATGTCAATATAAGTAATCCATACATCGGTGAACATCATGCGATGCACCTGTTACAAGGACTTTTCAAGAAACTTCTTTTGGCATCCTTGTCTCGATGTCTACGCGACAGATGGGACAGCGTTTGTTGGTCACCAGCCATTGATCCACACACTCCACATGGAAGAGATGCATACATGGAAGCCGTCTATACCAAAAGATGAAACAAAAGAAAAGACCTTTCATTGAATATGAATAAATTTAATTCACTATAGCAGCCAAAGTGTGATGAGCTCATTGTCAATTGACTTTAAAGTGACAGATGACTAAGAAAAGTAAAATTAAGAAGATGTAAGTCTATCATTAGTGCTGTGAGTTAGTGTGTTATTTCCTCTCCGTGTACACAGAGAGTTTATCCATGCGTGTACACAATTAGAGGTCATGAAATTTACTGTAGTAACGGCACTACACATGTAGTGGTGGGACCCAAGGATGCACATGTACACAGTCACAGCACTATCTATCATAGAAAAGTAGATCGCAATAATTTACAATCAACAACATTCAAAGTTCTGCAATCATTTAAGAAATTGGATTCAAATATATCTACAACAAATAACACGGACATTGCCTTACTCACACCACTTCATCAGGGACTTTTCCCTGTATAACAGACAACTAAAAAAGGTGTAATGGTTTCTCATTGAAACATGTACAAAAGGAACCTGTCTACAAGACTACCTGTCTACAAAACCACTTTTTGTGTTTCTCTTGGGCGGTCGCTATAGACAGGTTTGACTGTATAACAGACAACTCCAAAAAGGTGTAATGAATAAGAGAAACTAACCTGACGTCTTCGTCATCTTCAAAGTAAGATAAGCATATGGTACACTTCTCCATATCATCATCAGGGATCTTTGCTGCTCCCTCCACTTCCCCCGTCTCCTCACTGCTATCACTCTCCTTCTGATGACGAAGCTGGAAATAGCAACAATACAATTATCAGATGTATTTAAAGATAAAGACCAGTTATGGTCATGCGATTACATTGTAAAAGAATTAAAGAAACATTGTGGAATCGATCAGAAAAGGTTGATCATCTATCAAATAAGTATTGGTGTGTACTCCAAGGTTCTGGAATCATCAAAATGATAAGAAATTTGGCCCAGTCTTGGTAAAGTTACAAGCACTGTACAAAGAAAGACACGCACGTGATATCTATCAGGTCCAAATAGATATAATATTTTACCAAATATATCAATTGGTACGCGGTTTCTCTGCAAAATTTGTATCATTACATATTAGTCAAAACATATTCTTTCACATGATTGGTAATAAGAGCTTCCATTTCATTTTTTGAGAGGGGGCTTTTCCAAAACTGGTCTTTACCTTTAATCATGATGGTGTTATGAACAGGAATGAATGTTCAAATAAAACAATTTATGAAAAAACATTGACAGGGGATGAGCTTTTGCCATACAATCTTTGTAAAATTATTAAAACATCTTTTTATTTTCTTGACCTTGTCAAGTCATTTTTCAAATCCTGAGAAAACATTTTCCTCTCCTGGTACCAAAAAACCCACAAAAGAATAGGAAAGAAATACAATCCCAAAGTAACAGTACAGATCACATGTTTATGCACTGCAAAGTAAGTGTAAAACTCACTTTTGAAGAAAAGCTTAGCAATCATCCATCTATTGATAAAACTTTCCTTTCATAATAAAACTTCCCTTCATACAGATTGTCTATATAATAATGGGAATGAGACGAAACAACGTCAAGCAAACAACTACGCTAGTTTTTCCACAAGGTTATGATAGCATTGACTTGGCTGAAGGATTTTGATCTCACCTTGTATTTATGTGGCAAGGTATTTCTCTCTATGGTGCTTCTGGAAGCTCCTCTGTTCACCTGTCCTAGGTGTTCTCCTAGCTGAACTAATTCCTGCAAGAAGAAGAAAGGAACTGGATATGAGCTTAAATCACTCAGAAATTTTGAATTTAATGTTATTATTAGCATAGTTATCCACATTGGAAGACAGGATATTATTGTACATTCTCATATTAGCATTGAAAGAAGGGGGAAAAAGATGATTTACCATGACATGTTGCAAGTGCTCCAATCAAACTCTTGCAAATTACACAAACTGTATGCATTCTACAAATTGCATTCACTTTAAGAACCCCATGAATTTCTCCCTTCAATTCCATTAAAGGTACTATGTCCCTTTTGCAGCCAACCTCAAATGCTGTAGAACTTTGCAGGAATTATGAATATGTCATGTATGTCCTATCTGTGAAATTTAAACGTTAGCAGTGTCCTCATATTCAAATTATGCAAGGAAACCCGTTTACTTGCTAGACTTCACTGTCAGACACTATTGAGTGACTGACTGGCTTTTTTTCTTCTTTGGTAATAACATACATGAAAAGAGTTGTAAAGGGTACATGAGTATTTGTCTACATCAATAACCCACTTCTTGTGATGGCCAAGATTAAACTGATTGAATCTTTGCGCAGCATAAAACGTATGACCATTCGGTACAATTGTCTGAAAATCAAGACTATTACTTTTGGGCTCTATAGCCCTAAAGTCGATTTGACACCTAATAGTCGTTATTTTCCCACTTGAAGACATTTTCAAGCCCCACCTTTTTTAGGGAAGTTCTAAATTAGTATTATCTTTCAACAGCAGTTAGAATTTAACTTTTTCATTTTTTTGGCCTGCAAATGGGACATAGTACCTTTAAGTTGATCTAAAATTATTTAAAGACAACCATTTGAAAATGTGTAATGGTGAAGTTAACACGCTTCAACCATTGTATTTGATGCCACTTTCACCTCTTCGCCACACTCACTATTTTGCAACTTCATGTAAAAGCAACCAAAACTTTCTGAAATTTGTCATAGTTTCTTCAATCCATGTGTTTTTCATTACAATAATACAGTAAAACCTGCTTTAGTGACCCCCTGTCTACAAAGACCACCTGTCTTCAAAGACCACATTTTTGTTTCCCTTAAAAATAGTCTCTCATTGAAACATGTACTAAAGGAAATTAGACATATAGACCACCTGCCTATAAGGATCACTTTCTTGTCTCGCTTGGGTGGTCTTTATAGACAGGTTTCACTGTATCAGACATTAGCACAGAAGAAAGGGCGATCTTACTTACCTCATACATGGGACTAACCCTCAGGGCCCTCATGACGGAGAGAGGATGGGCTTGGGCGTAGAAGGGGTGACCGGTATGGATAGGTGGAATATCAGGTACAAGCTATAGGACATGGACAAATATAATAATAATACATGATATGCGTATAGCGCCATTATCCATTCTGATTAAAATGTCAAGGCGCTTCAAAATATTAGGGAAGACATTACATCATGACAAAGGAATCGTGTACATTTACATAAGACAGAAAAAATACAAAATGAAAGAATGAATGTCTGTCTTCAAAACATGAAATTGAACAAATGGGAATTAAGGTTGCTCTTAAAAGATGTTGAATACCAAGTGGAGAATAAATCAACGGCTTGCAATCTCACTTGCATTCTATTTATTATACACTGTATCTAGTAAAGAAACTGATGACATCAAGCAATATGCATTACTTTAATCTGTATTAAATGCAAATTAGAATTGTTTACAGGCAATGTTGTATAATTTGGTAAACATGAATACATTCTCAATGCATCGATATCTTCCTGCATATTCTAACCAATTTCATAGACTTTATAGCTAATTTATACAAATAAAAAAAAAGGCATAAATAAAGAAAATAAATGAAGTTCTTAAGGTCGTTTTCAACAAATATTCTGATTTCTGGAGAAACTGTAAACGCTGTTATTTTTCGCGTGATTAATTTTTCGGCTTGAGCAACCCCAAAACATATTAAATTTGCGTTGAATGCAATTCAGCTTGTTCAAAACACGCATAAGAAGTCATGCTTGTATTTTCGTGAATTCTAGAATTTGCTTGCCGATCACGAAATCCGTGAAAATTAATATACCGCAAATATTTCTACGATAACAGTATGCCAAGCTATAACTGATTCAACCATGTGTTTACTTACCAAGTTGGATATAAGAGGAGCAACAGTAGTACCAGACAGGTTGGGAGTATGAAGGTGAGGGTGGGGCGCATTGTGGTGGTAGTGGTGAAGGTGATGGTGTAGATGCCGATGTTGATGCTGCCTGCCATCTGGACCAACCCCAGTGCCAAGCTCAGTCTCCCTATGATTGGGTGAAAATAAATCAATCGATCAATCAATCAATGTCACAACAAGCCGATTATGAGAGTCTTGTATAGGTGGTGTGTTACTTACTTGTACAGTGAAACCTGTCTCTAAAGACCACCAAGAATTGTTTTTTTTTTTTTTTTTTTTTTTTTTTTTTAATATAGGCAGGTGGTCTTTATGTACTGTACAGGTGCTATTAAAAGTACATGTTTCAATGAGAAACAATTTTCAAGGGAAACCAAACATGTAGTCCTTGTAGAAGGGGACTTTGTAATTGTAGACAGGTGGTCACTAAAGCAGGTTTGACTGTTTTTGATTTCTAGATAGTAACCATGGAAGTCAATTCTTTTTCTCTATATAATAATTTCTTTCTGGAACACACAGCCTAGAAGTTTACAACAAAGGTTAGCATGTATATACTGAATGTAAAGAAAGTCTTTAATACCTCTGTGAATGAAGGACAGGTTGCCTTGCTTGGGGCTGTGGGTGACAAAATGGTCTTGGAAGCTCCCGGGTCACCCCTATCGAAGCTGTAGTCAGCTGGTCCGGACGGGGATGGGTTTGCTCTTGTGGCAACTGTGACTGTGCCGTTTGGTCAGGTTCATGCTGTTGCTGTTGTTGTTGTTGTTGCTGCTGCTGCTGCTGTTGTTGCTGCTGTTGTTGTTGCTGCTGCTGTTGTTGTTGTTGCTGTTGTTGCTGCTGTTGTTGCTGCTGCTGTTGTTGTTGCTGCTGCTGTTGCTGCTGTTGTTGTTGTTGCTGCTGCTGTTGTTGTTGCTGCTGGCAGTGAACATGTCTTGGCAGCACATCAGGAGCAAAGCTGAATTCTGGCATGCGAGGCCTGGTACGCGTGTACGATCTATGAGCCACCTGCTGGACCGGCTGGACCTGCAGACATCTACGCTGTAACTCCACCAAGTACTGCTGCCTCTGCCTGAGCTGTTGGTGGGTGACGGACGCCGACGGGGTCTGCTGAGGTAGCTGGATCTCGGCTACCAACTGAAGGGGGTGAGGTCTGGGGTGCTGAAGATGACCGGAACCTGGCATGGTACCTCCGGCAATATGGAAAGGTGCTGGCGGGGGAGACGTAGGACCAGCAACCTGTGAACTCACACCTTGTTGTTGCTGCTGCTGCTGTTGCTGCTGATGTGCTTGTTGTTGCTGTTGTTGAGTTAGTTGTTGCTGCTGCTGCTGCTGCTGTTGCTGTTGCTGCTGCTGATGTTGCTGCTGCTGCTGCTTTTGCTGTTGCTGTTGGTGGTGCTGTTGAATGGAGTGTGTAGGATTATGGGGTATCGGCCTCGCCGGACCAGAGACATGATGCTGCTGACCGAGGGCTGATGAGGAAGAGGAAGAGGAATTGGTTGTTGAGGAGGTCGAGGAGGAGTGAACAGGATGAACATGGTGGGGATGGAAGTGATGGTGGTGGTGTTGTTGATGTCCAATCTGCTGGCTACCATGTACTCTACTACCATGTCCTCTCTTATCACCTGTGAGGTAAACACATCATAAGAAGTTGGCTAACCTAAGACCAAACACGCTTTAAGACTCCTAAACCACCCACATACAAGAAGCTGTATACCATCAGTACACTCGCTAAATACCTTCTTCAACTTATTAGTTTTAATTATAATACCACTCAATCATGAATTCAAAGAAAGGGGACATAGATAGCTTTGAGAATCACTTTGATATATGGATGAATAAAAGCATGCTTAACATATTGGCAAACATGAAGAGGACCAAAAGACCAAAACAAAATTGAATTTCTTTATATATGAAGTACACAATTTACATGATTTTTGACAGCTTCTACAAAAGTATTATAATAGGATTTTGTTTTCTTCCTGTTGAATCTATTTTAAAGCAGCATTTGTAGGATAAAATATGTGTGTATTTATTACATCAGGGGGGTGTTTCACAAAGATCAACTGTAAGTTGGACTTATTTATGGAAGGCCGTTTATGCCCTTAAAAAGTCTTGAACCAGATGTAAAAATAGAGGAAAAAACCTTAGAAATAGTAATAGCAAACATTCGCATGAATGGCCTGCCTTAGTTAAGTTCAACTTAAAGTGGATCTTAGTCTTTGTGAAACACTCCTAGAACAGACTTAATAACAGAGTTTCAATACCTCTATTTGGTATGAGAACATGCTGTCTTCCTGGTCCATGAAGAGAGCAGCTAAAGAGCCCCGACCGAGCCTGGAATCTGTTGCCTCCTTCTCTCATCATATGACGTCCATCCATAAACTGCGATCTCAGCAAAATGGATGCAGCCGTGGACGACGGAGTGGATGGCGCGGGAGGATGGGAGTCCTGTGGTTGAGGTTGGGGTTGAGCTGACCCCGACGTAGCACCAGCACTGGGATCTGATCCCCGCTCAAACAGAGGAACATAGCCCAGAGCACGCTGAAGGAGGGAGTTTGAGTTGGAGGAGTTTGAGCTTGAGGTTCTTCTGCGGGCATCATTCTGATCTTGGCTACTAGATGTTACGCGGGCCTGTTTGTAGGTAGAAAGAAAGAAAACCCAAATGATAAAAAGCTACATATAGCAACATTAACTATATTTCTATATTTTTCTTTACACCCAGTGAAACGGAAAGTATGTGTCATGCTGATCAGAATAAGACATTTATCTTGCCTATTAATGGTTGATACAGAATTAGCCATTGATCGAATGTTAATCAACATCATTCTAGCAAGGCACTACAGCATCTGAATAGTAGACTAATTACTAGACTTATATACAACTTGTCCTTCATTGGATAAGACAATGGCATACCTAGTTCATAGCAACTAAGTGAGTCAAAGTATAGTCTAGGATACAGTGTTAATACAGGTCTGGATGTTAGCCGTACACTTTGCCTCAACTATTTTAATCCCCATCTGATACCCTATCAAAGGGGCTATACATGTAGTGTACAGACAAATGAGAGTAATGTTACCTCTTCGGAAGCATCATGAGTTGTCTCTCCGGTTTCAGGTTGTTCCCATGACTGTCTGGCTGTGGAAGAGAATGCTGACCTGAGGCTGCAGCCGTTGGTTTCCGTGGCAGGCTGCTGACCTTGTTGTGGATTGACCCTGCTACATGACATACCAGGGTGCTGGCAGGAAGGCCTGTACAACACAGACACAATACACAATACATATTATCATTACCTTCTGTTTCTGTTTCACTACAGACCACTAGGCGTAAATTAAAAGATGTTGCATAGCCCTTTGTGGCCGACCCAAAAATCTTGAAATCTACAGTCGGCTTTTTTTAAAAAGTTTTTTTTTACGGTTTTTTTTTGAGAAAAAAAATATTAAAGCATTAAAAACTGAGAAATATCAGCCCAAAGAGGGAAAAGGCAAAAAAACAAACTTCTAAGCCTGAAAACATGTTCATGTGTGATAAGTTTTCTCTACTAAAAATTAATTTCATTAAACCACTTTTCTACTGAAGGTTTTGATATCATACAATTACATCATGGCTAGTTTCTTTCCCTGGGGATATCATATTCCTACACTGCATGAAATCAATGTTTAATTGTTAATTTCATCATTTCCATGAAAACTTTTCTGTTCAATTTCATTTTGACATTACTATTGAATTTACATGTACATGTACAGTGTATATCAATGCTGTATTAGTGAATCAATCTTTAATACATGTAAACAGTATCTTAATCAAACATTTTGTAAATCAATCTATTTTTAGTCTCATGGCTGCCAGTTTTGTTGCTTTTTCATCACGTATTCAAACCAATTCAATCTAAAATTCAACTTCATTTTTCCCCTTAATATTCATCGAAATGACCAATGAATTTGCTATATTTTTATTAGTGATTAATTCATGTATCTTTGGCAGCATGTATTTCCTCACTTTTCATGCTAAGGTCTTAAAATCCCTTCATTCAATCATTCATAAATAATGTGAGGAAAGATCCTGTCATTATTAGTGCTATTTATCATCATATCCAATCAGATATTTCCTTCTTCTCCCTCCCTCCCTCTGGACATATACAATGGTCACAGGTAAACGGCAGGTATTCATCACATCTGGTCACAGGTATTCCCTTCTTTACCCTCCCTCCCTCTGGACATACAGGATGATAACAGGTAACCAACAGGAAGTTACTAATATGGCACAACGTGGAAATCAACAAGTCAAAAGCCAGGGGCTAGTTGTGAATACACACCCTTTTTTACCGACATTTGAAGTGTATCATAGATTTGAGAGGGCTTTGCTTTTTCTATGTTTTCTTTTCTTCTTTTGTTTGGTTTGCACCTGTTAAGCTTGTTTAAGAAATTAGATTATGCAGCACACACAGTATATGTGTAAAGCGCTTAGGCACATCGTCGGATTGATGTATTGAGCGCTATATAAACACGGAATATTATTATTATACTGTATATGTATATCACTGAATCAAGTTCAAGATTTGCAAGTTGACATGTAGTCAATTATGCCTATCCCATATGACATTAATAACATCTATTACCTAATTTTTAGGGTGAAAATTAATATATGTCCAATAAAACAAATAAGTTTGATTTTGTTAAAGATCGGAATAGTAATAACTAAACCTTTTTGTATAACATAACACATACATATAGGCGAAATTGCATGTCTCTATGCGCTTTACAGAACAGAATACAGAAGGAGTGGAAATAGTGCAGAAGGCTATTCATGAACAAGACATTTTCCTACAGATTTGCTAACATTGTTCACTTCGCATGGATACCTAAAGTTTGCAATTGACGGTATAGCAGATGAACAGATGCAGCAAAATGCGGCAATGGTGGAATATTACTGGGAAATCTAATAACCCCCAAAATGTTATTTTGGGCAAATTTGTATGCACAAACAATAGACAATACATGTACATCATCACATTACAATAAATGAGATGGTAATGGGAGTCAACTTACTCCAATTTATTTCTTTACCACAAAAAATAGTAATTAACTAGTCCACAAGACTTTTAATTTAATTTGGAAATGTCGATTTCTTTCTCAAACCTTTATAATTATATTCTTTATGTTGTTGTGTTCCCCTGGAAGTTTGATTTAAACTTTTTACTCGGCTAAATGTTTAAGTTTTCAAGAATTAATGGAAACAGCAGTCCTTCCAAATGCTTGTGGACGTTCATTTTAGCAGCAATGATATTTTTACTTGGAAATCATCCCCTATGAAGCCTCAAGTCTTAGACTACCCCTCTGCATATGGGGAACCTAATAAATGCCAATAAGCTCAGTATTTGTAAGAATGTGCCATCATCATTCACTGTGGTATTGGCATTGCTCCAGAAAATGAAAAGCCCCCACAGCACAGTGACTAACATGATTCATTCCAAGCTGTGTCATTGATAAAATCAATCTGGCATCTCTTACAAACATCTGTGATGAATGCCAGCCTTCATGATCATGATCCAAACATGTGAGTATACCGACTGGGAAATGGTAACGAAGGACAGGCAAGGATGATGATTTCAAATATATCCATGCTTTTAAAGGCATCGTTTAACAATGTTAAATGTGAGATGCATGACCCTACATGGTATCAGTGTCTGTGATATGGTGTAATATTGAAGCCCTAAGATAATTGCATTTCAAAATGATCATGAAGTGCCTCAAAAAAGTAAAAATCTTTGAGTGACCGGTTTTACCATACTCATTTTCCCCAATAGACTGTAGTCTTATCAAAACCGTAAGGGAACGCAAAATGAAATTTTGATTTTCAATCATAAATATCTTGATAATCGGCTTGTAAAAGTCATGGGGTTCCTGACTGACCTAAAGGTTTATAATTATCATTGCAGCATGAGCTAAATCCAGGATTTTGTTTCAGGATCTGAGACAGAGTTACCAGATCCCTTTAAAAGTGTGTTCTCTAATACAATCCCCCATGATTTGAATCTGGCATGGCACACTGATGAAAAATCAAGGGAGGGTCACAGCTATGATCATGAAACATCTGACCATTACTAGAGGCTCAACTTTCGAGCTCATATCATATGATAAGAATAGATTTCAAAAGGAATAATATGAAGTCAGTCTCTCTCCTGGAGACAGAATGCTTCGATGTTATTATTCTTTTAAAAGGAATTTTGACTATACAAGAATTTTATATTACCCGGTAGTCATTTTAATTATTCTCCTCCATCATGGAAATATGTTGGGAATTGTAATAATAATCTAGATGGTTTATAGCAACAACAAATTTAAAACGTGGGGAGTGTTTCACAAAGACTAAGATCCACTTTAAGTTGGACTTAACTATAGCAGGCCTTTCATGCCACTGGTTGCTCTCACCATTGGTCTCTTAATTATGATCTCCAGGTAATATTTTTTCTTACAATAATGAACTATCAAAAAATGTAAATTCTGTAGATTTTGTGACCATGATTTGTACACCCCTTGAGAAACCAATGCCAGTAAATGATGAGAGAAAATAGTGGCATGAAAGGCTTGCCATAGTTAAGTCAAACTTACAGTCGATCTTAGTCTTTGTGAAACACCCCAATGGTTAGGTATACCAGTCTTACCTGCTGACCGCATGATGATGGTGGGGGTGTCTCCTTGAACTGCTACATCCCCTACAACTCCTCACCACCAGAGACGATGATGATGATGATCCTTGTGTACCGGCAGATTGGTTTTCATGAGAACAAGTAGGATAACGAGCAACAGAGGGTGAACCGGGAGAGGTCACACGTTGTGTATCGTCGTTCCTTGACGAGTCTTGAGTTGCTTGACAGTGCATTCCACTGGGTAGATGCTTACCAGAGGAAGATGTGGAAGGATGAGCTTCGGTTGAACTGCTACTGGTTTCAATCTCTGCAAAAAAGGAAAGACGGGATATAAGGCGGTGTCAGACAGACAAATCCAGACTCATCTTGAATAAACTAGATTTTAGAAATTTAGATAATTCATTTACGTAGGTGACAGACTGGTGACAGACAGGCTACAAATAACTATTATCTAGATTATTGATGGGCCATTGCGCATGCCGTTTAGGTAGATAAGTATTGTGACATCACATGTTCAATCAAAAGTAATGCGCAATTAACGCGTCTCATTAAATGCGTGCTAATATAATTGTGCGCAGGTTAAGATAGCACGTTAAAACTACATGTCAGCCAACCTTGAAGTCAAACGTTGACCTTACACTGACCTTTAAAGGGATTATTTCAACATTGGTGACATACAGAAAAATCCCACCCAAAAATCCTGTCAAAAATCCTTTTAAGGGAAAAATGTTCTTGTTTTGTTAGAGGATTTTTTAAGGGATCTTTTAAGGGATAATTGATGACAGACAGCCAATTATAATCTGGATAACTATTTTCCAGCTAATTGGCCTCTGTCTGACACTGCCTATAGATGTAACTTGTGTTTAAATTGACTTCCTGTCTTCCTTCAATATTTATCCTGGAGGTATAATATCATATTTCAAAAATTTCTTCTGAACAGCTTCCTTGAGAATCTTTCACAGTGTCTTAGCACGAGATATTAGCTATTTTTCATGAAGATCAATAACGACTTGAAGACTTGAATGTCTATGAAATATAAGATCAATGATGAGAAGAGCTTGAAGCCTACTACAGGGGTGATAGTGAGCACTAAAAAAAAAAAGAGGATGGAGGGGGGGGGGAATGGCATCTAACAACATTCCCCCCTTTTAAGTAAGAAAATTGGGGGAAAATAGGGAAGAATAGAGATAATAAGGGGAAACTGGGGGAAATAGGGATAAAATCGTGGGGGGGGGGGATTTAAAAATCAGGGAAAAAATCGGGGAAAAAAATTTAAAATCTGTAAACCGATTTAAATCGGGTAACTATCAGACCTGCTACTAAAAATGTCAAATTAAAGACGTATTAATCAAAATTCGCAATGCAACATCATTTTTGTTAAACCTAGATTTACTTTATAACTTACCCCCGTCAGATTCTGTCAGATCTACAATGACCGGTGATCTTGATTCCTTCTTCCGGGATTTTACTCTGCTGTGGTGCTGGTTTGGGTTGCTAAACATAAATAATTGATACAGAGGATGTAAATGTAAGTGCTGCACAGTCTACCGGGCAGATAAACAAAACTGATTTTCCAAATAACATTCCAAAGGTGGATTCTGAGAGGGTAAGTTTCTATCATTATTTAAGTTGCATAGGAAAATTCAAAGGTGTTAAATGTAAATTGTCATTATAATTTTGAACAGAACACTATACAGACCAACAAATGTTGTGTTAATTTAAGGTATGTGAAGAATCTGATCTGGAGTTTAAGAACATTTCTAGACTATTTGGGGCCTGTCACCACGAAATGAGTCCAGTTGGTCAAAAAATTTATTCCTGTTTTTAAGTATTATATGAATCTACATTAAGTAAGCTTTAAATTAAGGAGTCACACATTAAAATTGATAAATTATATCCAGAAATATGAACAAAAACCTAATTGGACTTTATAAACAATGGGATTACCCAGTTTTGAGATAATTAGGTGTAAAGTTAATGATGCGTAACATATTATAGTCTGGTCAACAACAACATAGCAACAACACACTTCCCATCATTCGATTTCAATGAAACTTTCAACAAACAAAGAATTTAATAAGTCGATTTTTGGAAAAATCTTAAATGTGGTAGGTGGGTCAATTTTCAGTACATACACACTATACATCGCTATTACTACGATTGAGCCTAATGCGACACTGGACTCATTTCGTGGTGACTGGCCCCATTTATCAAGTTTATAAATGTAACAAAACACATTATTCAGAATCAATAACATTGACCAAAATGGTAATTTCCCTTACAGGCATCTCTACATTGTACATACTCTATGTTCATAAATAAGAGAAAATAGTAATTAACACATAAATTTGAAGTAACAGATTTTTCCTGCACTTGCACAAAAATGTATTGCTATAACAAATTTATTTATAAATTTATAATCAAACTACATGTACATGTATGGGTACCCCTGAGAAAAAAAAGGAGAATAAAAATGATCAATAACATTCTCTAGAATACCGTAGGTAATGTTGATATGCACTATAAATGCAATTCATTTTATTCATTACACTACATTTCTGTATTAATACTAGAGACAGTAAAACCGAACTAAGAGAAGTAAGGTCATGCTGAGAAAAGGCGAGAAGACGGCCTACCTCTTGTACGAAAAGTGATCCTTTCTGAGATCAATGACCTCCACTTCATCTTCACTACTGCTATCACTGGACAGAGATAGAAGTTCAACTACAACAGGACTTTTCCCTTGACCAGAACCTCCTGCCCTTGGTCTGGATGGTCCAGCTTTATCTGATTTACCCGCGTCAGAACTCGTCTCTGCTTCCCACCAATTCCTCTTTTTACTTGTCTTTCCTTGTCTGCTTGGAGTCAAGGGTAAGCCGCTGGTACTTGGAAGATTTGGGTCAATGACATCATAGTCCGACATTGCTGCGCTTCCATAACCATATCCACTTGAATCTGTGCAGTTCATGGAATCATCGAGGGTGACGATGTCAACATCGGATTCTTCCTCGCTGCTCGAGTCCACGATGGTGGTCACGTCACCGGCACGAGACATGGATCGCACCGTGTCGGATCCTATCGTGGCACCGTGACTGCTGAAGGAGAACTGTGATTCAACGTCGGACGTGTCCAGACATCCAGGTTCCCTGGCCTCAAACGAGATCTTACAGGGTATCTTGCCTTCGGCCATGGGTTGCCTGGCTACACTTCCGTCACCACCCTCACTGGCAAAAGCAGATGAAGTACTATCGGCATCGGAGAATGAGTGAGCAGCACGAGCTTCAAATGCAGAGTTCTGACTGATGGTGAACGACGGTGATAGAGCATGATAACCCGCTGATAATTCACCATTATTCGATTGATGAAGAAGAGATTCTTCCGCAACTGGAGGTGTTCTGTCTCGCTTACCTGGGCTTATTGCCCACATAGTATCTTTCTTGCCTTTTAATAGTTTATTCAAACCGGCATGTTTTCTCCTCCTTGTTGCACCGTCTTCCTCGAGTTCACTAGCTAAAGCAGAGTCTCTGCCATTGGTCTTAGTTCCTTCAGTTCTCCTACTCTCTCCTACCGCAGGACAGTGGACACTGGTATTCATAGCTTGATGTGGCACACTACCAAAGTCCTCCAATCCGTTGGTATCGCTTAGGATGTCTGAAAAGAGTGGTTCGCTTTGGAAAGGATTCTGAGGCGAGGTTGACAAAGACATCATGTTATAGTCTAAGTCATGTGCCTGAGCTGCTATCATGGGATCGGGAATAGCCTCTTGACTCGCTACGCGCACTGGATCAAAATCTACCGACTCTTGTGTGGGCTGTCCAAAGATCTGTCTTGTGATGGCATTCTCCGCTGCTTGCTCTAATTCAAGAAGGTGGAAAGGAGATCGGCTGTTGCGATTGCCATCCACCGACACAACATCAACTTCGTCCTCGTTTGGTGGGATGAACAGTCCTACACAGGGTTCATTTCCGAGAGACACTGAAATAAAACAGACAAAAGAAAAAAATTGATTCTCAAAGAAATAAAGGAATAGGTACAATCACATTTTGGACTTGGTACGTTGGTACATGTACTTTGAAGTTTCAAGCACAGCCACCTTACTATTAAAGAGTCAAACGTGGCATCAATAGTCCATCCATGTATGAAAATATCATTCAAAACCAACTAATGTGCAGTGAATGAATTGTAGAGTACATGTATGTTTAACCATAACACATACATTATTGGCAAAGTGTCAGGGATTTTAATCTAAGCAGAAAAATGAGAGGAACAGGTCAGTGAAAGTGTGAGAAAAACAGATGAAAATTGAGAAAGTTATGAATTTTGTAAAGGTGCAATCAATTAAACACAAATTGACAGCTCTGTGACATACCTTGCAAGCTTCCCTCCTATTTACCCTGTACTAAAAAACTGTTAAAATACATATTTTCCTAAACAAATTTTCAATCATACATTCACGCTAAATAAAATCTTTGCAAATATATTTTTATATAACCCGTTATATGAAACAAATCTATTCCTTCATCAATAACTAAGAAAAATGAAAGTTTATACAATTTTCTGTACAGAGCAAATTGGAGAACGAGCTCGCACGATACGTCACAGTCAGTGTTGCCGATTTGTGTTCCAATAATAACAACTTTAAAAATTCATAGCCTTCCTATTTTTAATCAGATTTTGCTCAAACTTTCACTACTTTCTTTCTCTTTAATATATCTGCCGTTATTAAAACCAACTTATTTTAGGGTGAACCTCCCCTTTAAATACAAATAAACAATACTACATATTTCATGTTACAAAAGAAAATACTTACCAGCATGCAATGTACCATTCAACTGACAATCCGACATACATGTACACGTACATCATTAGCAGCATGCACATTATCCCTCGTTATTAATGCTACGATATCTCTTTTCAACTTTGTCTTCACGAAAGTCTTAATGCAAAGCCTGGGTGCATGTGTAGAGTTTCATGAATTAATCCAAAAAAGTATAATTTTCACCCCAGATATATATCAAACATAAACAGAAGCTAAGAGCCTTAGTTTGACAAAGAAGGTACAGACCTCGAAGCTCACTGCATGATAGAAAAATTCCAATGTTGAATTGATAGCTAGTGCACCCTGTAAGGCCTGTATGCTTGGTTGGTATATATTGGATTTAACTTCCATGGGGCCATACCCTGCTGACGGGACTATCACTCACTTCCCTTTTAACCTTCTGTACAGTTTCTCAAGTGTTCACAAGGATCAAAGTACACACACACAATATGCAGTCAGCTCAGCTTGACTGCAGTTCCACACATGAAGATAACACTACTTTAGATATATGAATGTTTTCATTTAAAATCATATGTTTTCTCTAGATTTAAGCTATTCAAAATGCTACATGTACATGTACATGTACGTTTAATACATGTACAGTACATTGTAACCACAAATGTTCAGTATGATAAGCCTATATCACTTACATAATTGTATGATAGTGACTGCGCGCCTGATCATGCAGCATGGATACTAGTGACACATTCATACAAATCAATGCACTGCTCATGTACACATACATACGTGAATAAAGAATTCATACCAGTCATATTCATATTAACAGTCATTAATGTAAGGCGGCACGTATTACAGGTACAAAGACAATTGTAAATATGCCTGTCTAAACATAACTTCAAATAATAATGTACAATTAACTTCACTTGGTCGCATTATCACCCTGTAAACATGTACATTGTGTAAAGAGGAAACATACCTCGATATCATTAAAGTTTCTTCATTAATGCAAGGAAAGAATAGTTTAAATACTGTACATGTAGATATTAAGATTCTCATGATCCTCTACTAAAGTTTGAGAATACACTATAAACATGACCTTTTCTTCCAAAATATTCAAAATATGAATTTTATTTGTAAATATAGTTCTCAAAATTCCCCAATTTTCTATTACATAAAAGTCATGTGATGTATTATATCAGGCAAACTGTACTCTTCATTGATTTTCATGAAATGCACGTTGGCCCATGGCCAAGTAACTAAAAGGAATTCCTTCCCACTCCCACGTGATTATGTTTGCCTTTTTTCAATAAAAAGGAAAAAATAGAGTGGAGAATTTTGGAAATCCTGCCATTATTCAACCGGGTGCTAGGGAAATTGCTGAAGTAACAGTTAAAATAACAAGCTAATCTTCCTCTTTCTGCTAAAATCATAGAAAAAGGGTGGGACAATTTTATACTTGGCAATATAGTTTTTCTATGATTACCACTAAAAAGCAAACAGTATAAACACAGAAGAGAAAGGATTGAGGGGGTGGAAGCAAACTTGGGCAAAGAAAATCTATACTTGAACACCATCCAATGAAACTCTATTTTTCGCTGACATACATACAAATATGAAATTTGCCCTCTCACAGCAATTGCATCCAGATGACTACATTATCCCTATACTTCACATACAGTCCATGCCAAGTTTTGTATTCTGCAAGATGTGCACTATATGTATTCATGTACAAGGATGTAGAGTATGATGTCAAAGGGGAATGGGAAACTATACCAATACTTCATGAATGATAAAGCAACATCAAGCATACATGTATGATGAAATACAACACACCTGGGGGTGTTTCACAAAGACTAAGATCGACTTTAAAGGTAAATACCGTAAATAACGTTGTATAAACCGCCCTCGTGTATTAACCGCACCCCTCTTTTTCGCCCTTAAAAAAAATTTTTTTTTTTTTTGCCGAGATTTTTTTTTTTTGTGTGTAAGATCATTACGGTACTGTAAATTAAAAAACAGTAGGGACCTAGGATAGAACCTTGTGGTACACCATGTAATAGAAAAAAAATTGGAGGAATTATTATTATAAACTACATATTGAGTTCTATCAGAAAGATTACTTTCAAACCAAGATGACAGACAAATTTTAGAGTTGTTGTAGTTTCCGAGTGGTGAGTCAACACACCGATTACCGAGCCGGGAGACATTGCCAGGCATAGCGCCAGGTGGAGGGGCATAAATTGAAACTTAAAAAAAAAAATTTTTTTTTTTTTTTTGGTGTACCGTGTATAAACCGCACCCCCGACTTTGAAAATTTTTCGGCGGCAAAAAAGTGCGGTTTATACACCGTTATATACGGTACATAGTTTTGGAGATTTTGAAAATTGGGTATAGTGATTCCTTACAATTTTGATATATTTGGATGCCCCAGTGGATGTACTGTACATGAATTATAAGCACTAGAAAATTTAGCCCCTAAAACACTTCTGCTTTCGAGAAAAATAGCTAATCGTTCGATTTTCGTCAAGAAACATTGTTTAATACAGGTGTAGCTTAATCAATATCTTGACCTTGAGAGGGAGCTATACAACATAAAGAGTTTATTATTTACAATTTCATAACTTTAGACTCGATTTCAACTGTGACAACGATCACTGAATATTGTAGGATTGCTTATGCTTCCAATATGTTCATTTGAACCAAATTCATGACCCCATACCAAAACTTTGTATTACCTTTAAGGTGGACTTACAGTGTAACTATGACAGGCCGTTCATGCTACTGTTTGCTCTCACCATTTACTGGCAGTGGTCTCTCAAGGGACATACAAATCATGGTCACAAATCTACAGAATTTACATTTTTTGATAATTCATTATTGAAGGAAAAAATATCTAAAAATCATAATGGTGAGAGCAAACAGTGGCATGAACGGCCTGCCATATTTACATGTAATTCCAACTTAAAGGCGATCTTAGTCTTTGTGAAACACCCCCCCCCCCCCCTCCCCATGCATATATACCGGTAGGGTATTTTCCCAACACGGACATGCATGTATGCATGTGTATGGGATGACATGGCAGAGGAACACGTGACCTTGATAGTTTGAAATTGAATTTCCATCCTTGAACGAGGGGGGATGTAACCCAATGCTGCTGGCACCTATTCCAACTTCATATCTCACATGACACATGTATGCATGCCAAGCGCATGCTGGGGTACACGTTCTCAACTCTTGGCTAGCCGATACCATGTGTAGGGGGTAATATGCATGCATTGCCATCTAGTTAGTCTAGATGCCACTTACGTTGGCTTAATCTACATCTCTCTGTTCGAGATCCAGAAAATTGGACTGCATGATCAATTAGAACTTGCACTGAATATGGAGGGGTACATATTTTTACTGGTACATGTACTGTACACAGTAGTTGTATTGAAAAATGAAAATACAGACAAATAAAGTCACACCGAGTACATGCAACGTACATGTAATAAAGTACTAGAGGCCATAAATGCTGTACACAAAATCATCACAAAATGAAATTGAAAAAAAGTGTGCATTCAATCATGAACTGACAAAGTACACTAAATGTATTCTTCTTGAACTTAGGGAATGCATATATAAACATTGTAAGTCAAAGTCTGTGTTCATTTTCATGTTATCCTTTGTACATGCTTATAATAAAATACTATACATGTACATATGTCAGACAAACCTCACCCCCCCCCCCCCCCCTCCCCCCCCCCCCCCAAAAAAAATATAATTATTCACCTAATAAACTGTTTCGATTCCAACTCCAATCATCCATGTAGACACAACAAGATTCAAGGCCCCTAGAAGCACACATAACTTCAAGAGAGGTCGGAAGTCAGTCCTTAGTTTCAAAGTAACTGGCATATCGTATATCAATACCACATGCGACTTCCAAGGACCAACAAAAAAAAAAAATTCTATTCAAACTTTTGAAAATAGTAGAGGCACCCGATATAGTAAACCAGTGGTCTCGGAACCAGGAGATCCCGGGTTCGAAAACCAAATTGATGCGCCAGTGCCCTTTGGTGAGGGTTAATCCTCATTTCCAAGTCCCTCGGAGAGGACTAAAAGCCATCGGTCCCCTGGTTGCTTACTTTCAAACCGTCAATCCTCTGGTTGCTTACTTAAAAGCCGTCGGTCCAATAGTTGCTTATTTACAAGCATACACATGCTTTCTTAGCAGTCGGGTAAAACAGACAAACAAACAAACAAAAACAAAAAGTACATACCCAATGGCTCTGCGACAAGTTGCTCTCCTTGGATCTGTACGGGGGAAGGAGTGTGCGGATCCGAGGGCATAAAGTCCATCTGAGACGATGGCTCATCATCTACCGTCGAGCATCGGTCAGGAAGATCGGCTGCCTCATGCGCTGACTCACAACCTCTGCTGACCTATAGACAGTACAGACAAAGCAGGGCACAACACTTGTTAAAACAGACCCTCACACGTCTAAACCTTGTGCCAGGAAGGTAGGGACATATTGCACAGTGCACATGTACTGTATGCCGGTTAAAGGGAAAGACTACCGTTACTTTATTACCATTTGAAGTATTTTCATGGCATACAGAACGGAATGATCATGAAAGGTTTTTTTTTCCCCCACACATTTTAACCGATGGTGTATGTACAGTTTACAACTGCATTGATCTTTAATATTCACAAAATATTCCAAATCTTATCAGGACAAGAGAGTGAATTACAGTGTATGTTACCTTTTTTTTTGTACGATTCAACAACGCACAGTTTATGTACAGAAGTACTTACATGTACATGTACATGCACATGTATTTTGAACATAAAGTATGTGTGTACACATACCGGTAAACACTGGATTACCGTATTTTCCGGCGTAAAGGCCGCAGTATTTTCGGGTGAGAAAAAATCAAAAAGTGGGGGTGCGGCGTATACGCAACAACAACAAAATTCAGCGGTCAAAACATCACGTCCATTTGCACGTATGGGACTATAGGAAGGGTAGCATGACTAGACAACGGTACAGGACAATTCTAGAATAACTCCACACAACTTACCGACAATTTTATGTTGCATAGTTGACATGAAGACGAAAAAACTTATTTTTCTAAAAAAATCTGCCGATAGATCTAGATCTAAGTCCGTACCATTGCATCGCCAAAAAGTAAACAAAGGGACAGGCCGTTACTTACGGAGCTAGCTGCCGCGCAACGCAACTGCGCAGGTCGAAAAATGCTATTTCGGATTACACCGCACATCGAGGAAGGGGTATTGTAGGATACCAAATCATTGTAGGATACCAAATCTGCGTACGATACAGTACTAGCTTAAAAGTCGATGAAGATCTGCTAAATTATGATCATTTTTGAGGTTAACTTCTTGTTGATTTATAAGAATATTGATGAATTGGTATAGTTTGTAAAAAAAAAAGAGTGTTCTACAAGAAAATTACGATCTTTTTGTTTGGTCCGTTTTTTTTTTCTCTCTTTTTTTTTTTTTTTTTTTTTTTTTTCCGCTACGAAATGTCAAAGTTGGGGGTGTGGCCTATACGGCGGTGCGGCCTTTACGCCGGCAAATCTTTAACTTCAAGTACAGTGTACTTCAGTTTTCACACAGCACATGTACTGTACATATCATGTGGTCAAAGTCTTTTATCGTGTCTTTGCCATAGAATGTAACATGTACATGTACCGTAAACCTAACAACACAGTTGCATTCTTACCCGCTTACAGAGAAGAAAAACTATTGTAAAAATGAAGTACATGAACTATTTTTAAAAAATAGAAAAAGAAAACAGACATTTTCACTTGGTATGTGGAATGTGTTAAAAGAAAAGAAAAGTTCACTTTATACCTGAACATTTGAAGTGCCTTTTATATGTACTGTACTTGTAGTAAAAGACAATGCCTGTATGGCAATAGTCTTTTCTTTTCTTTTTTTAAAGAGAGGGAAAATATGAGACTACTACACAACTTGGTACTCTTGGCTATCGTGCAAATCATAATACTTTAATTGTGTATTAAGCCAAATAAAAATTAAACATGTTTAGGGTCCTGCATTTTTTTTAAATAGGAAGGAGGAGGCCCTTTTTTTCTTTCTTTTTTTCAACATGGCCGCGCTGTACATTTTTCCTGACAGTCAGGCTATTTTTCAAGATGGTCGCCGATATATTTTTTTTTTAATTTTAAATTTAGAAATAGATCATTTTAGCAGTACGTTTTTCATGTTTTAATTCATTGAAGAAGAAAAAAAAAAAAAAAAAAAATTAAATTAAAAAATATGAATATTTTTTTTAATGGCCTTATTGCCCAGAAAAGGTGAAAATCATATTCTTAACGGGATGATATATTAGTAATAAAATTCATGATGTGCACAATCACAAACATGTACATGTATCTCAAGACTCTTGATCAACAACATGAAGAAAATATGCAAACAATCAAGGAAATAGTTTGACAGACATGCTACAAGAAATTATAACTTGAATTTTAGATGAGCCCATAACCAATTATACACATGTACATGTAAAAGCAGTGTTTTCAACTGTTCAGTTGTATTGAACTGATTTCAGATTCTTTGAATGCTGCACTTTTTCTGCTAAGTCACTCTCATCTCATTCTTCTCTCAATGTATCAAAACTATCAAACTGACAGTAAATGAGTCCCCCCCCCCCCCCCCCCTCCCCCTGAAACACATGCCTGCCAACTTCAATTATCAGTAATGTTCTCTAATCCTACCACAAAGCACATGCAGCAACTGCTATGGTCAGCATGGGGGGTGACCGGAAGTTGGTTGGGGATTCTAAGGATTCCACGAAGATCGCAGTAAGATTAGAAATAAATTTGAGCATCCTTCCCCTCGCCCTATGAATGTACATTTACATTACCCATGGAACCCTTCCCTCACCCCTCCCCTCCATCAACCCTACACGTACCTCAAGTGTCAACACTAAAGAACAGTAGGGAGAGATTAAAAACTAACATACTTTAGTCAAATTTTAACTTCACAAACTTTGCATTATTTGTGAAACATTTTGTTGGTTTCTTGGACAAAGACATCACATTTTTATTCAAAGGTGGTGGCCTTGATAGGGGAATGCACTCTCTTTCAAAATCAGAGTAGTTGAATAACAGTAGAAACCCCAGTTTAACAACATCCAATAACATATTAGTCCAAGTAATAAAAATAAAGTGTTTTTCATCCCTGCTCGCCTCCTTTTAGGCCGCCTCGTTGGCTGCCTCCTCCTTTTTTAAAAACTATTTACTTCTATTTTTTTAAGCCCCCCCCCCCCCCCCAAAAAAAAAGCCCCAAAAATGCCCGCCAAAAAGACCGGACGAGGAGCACATTATTTTTGTTATTTTTGTTATCTGGCCTTAATTAAGCAAATTAATTTTAAACATATGATGATAATCTACCGTTTGACGAGAAACTGCCACATGTCATTCTGGGATTTTTATATACCAGCTACACTTCAGTTCAAACAAAGTTTCTTTCATTTGTATTTACATGTTCCTCCGATAGATTTTTTTCTCTCTCTCTCATACCTGTGCTGTATTACTAACAAATTTCCATCAAATAGAACTTAATTCCTTTATCAACAATCAAGTGAGAGAATGAATTGAATGTATTGAATGATCTCACTCACTCTTACTCATTCTAATATAGTCTTGGGGTTTTACACCATATACATCTGTACAAAAGTGTACATGTAAATGTAGAGAAAAAGAATTGCATGCAGTCTACATATATTAGACCTACAAATGTATGTGAGATGTTTTGCATATATTGTTACAAGAGGAAAGATAGCAAGATATATTCATGAGGGGGGGGGGGAGATTTAAGTATGGTACATGTAGTATAATATTCAACACATACCGGTACACAGTAATCAACTATTTCCTGATTCACTATTTCACAGGCACTATCAAAGTATAGGAAAAGCCATGTCAATTTCATTCATTTCTGAGCTCACTGGCACTGCACAAAATGATGCTGTGTTCAAGTTTCAACACACATACAGTTACAGCAAATTTTTTCTTGAATGAAAGTGTAGTACAGGTACATGTAGTATTCTATCCGTTGTGTATTATCATTTTCAAAATATAAAAAATAATTGTGAAGAATGTGTTTAACATTTATTATATACCTCACTTAAGAAATCCAGCCATCTGATTGGTCGAATTGCATTCATAAACTTCAACTGTTCCTGTAAAATTCTCGGTAACCATGCTTAAAACATTTCAATATTTTTAATAACCATGGTTATTAAAAATAGTTGGTCAGCCTCCATGGTTACCCCATAGGTTTACATGTTAAAAAATGGTTTGAGCGATGGAGGATACCGTATGTGTGCGAAGGATTGGTCGGTAATTTCAATACAATTGAATCTCGATCGATCTTACCGACAATTTTATCTTGCATTGTTGACATGAAGACGAAAATAAACTTCCAAAAACAAAAAAACAACATCTGCCGATAGATCTTGATCTAAGTTCGTGCCAATATGCATTGCAAAAGTAAAAGAAGAGTCCGTATATGGAGCTTTTGCGAAGCATTCATCACACGCGAAGCCGGTTTCAATCCATCTAATGTATATATTGTACAAAACTGCCAAGCATGTTAACATCGCGCGATGGCCGAGAGGTCTGAGGCGCTGACTTTAGATACATCACCTTTTGTACGCAAGAGTTCGAATCTCATCTTCGACAAAAAAAAAAGTATTTTTTATTTTTTATTTTTTAGTCTATTTTTTTTCGGCATATAAAAGTATTAATGACTGCTTTAATATTCGAGAAATAGTTGTTTTTATACGCTCTCGGGAAGGTTACAATTGGGCTATTCCCCTCGGCACACCTCGGGTAATAGCACAATTCTAACCTTCCCTTTGAGCGTAATAAAACAACTATTTCTCTCAAAGCAGTCATTAATACTATCACTTACCTCATGTTCATGCAGTCTACTGTTTAATAGTAATAGTACATTAAATCACTAATAATAATAATAATAATAATACATGTACATATAAGAATATAATGATATTTTTAAGGCACCAAATCAACTCGAAATCAAATGCTCAAGGCATACTTATAAAAAAATTAACAAATTAAAAAAGAGATTACCGGTACATTAAAGCATCTGGATTAATAAACAAAGGTACAGAAGTAAGAAAGCACGTACCCCCAAAATGACAGAATGACAATGTATGCCTAATTCAACAGATATATTTTAATGATTATCACAAATCTCTGGAGGGAGAGCATTCCACAGCGAAGGCTATGATATCGCAATCACAGAAAATCGGCTATGATATCGCAATCACACACAATCGACTATCATTTTCTGTCTTTTTTCCCCGAAAAAGGATGGCATTTAAGTTTGGCCTCTTTCCAATCGTAATTTGACTTACTTGATTTGGATTGGAAGATGTTGAATCGGGCCACGACAAGGCTTCATTGGTCACATGACCTTTGCTTATATTCACTAGCTCTTGATCCATAGCACAAGGTCTGCTTGGCGTGTACACTGTAGAAATTACACGTACAGTACATGTAATGTGCACAGCACACTTCCTACAGTCCCGAGGGAACCTGGAAAATGAAATAACAATCAAACATAAACCCTGACGAAAAAAATATAGACCATATAAGCCTGCACTACCAGTATTTGAAAGAGAGATAGAGACATACATGTACTGTACAGTGTAGAGAGCCACAAATAGAGAAAGGGAGAGAAAGGGAGAGAGAGAGAGAGAAAGGGGGGAAGTAAATGTATACACTTCATCACTAATGCAGTTGAACGTTGACCTCAAGATCTAAGCTTATTTTTCACCTACAAATTAATGTACAAATGTTGTACAGACAGTATACATGTACAGTACATGGATATGAATGTCTCGTCATTTGGGAATATCATGACAACAAAATAATTTTTCGTTCTAGACTTTTAGCTTTAAGTATTTTGGGCTTCCTATTATATATTTTTCAAGCCTTTTTCCACTGGTGCGTGTGATTTCCTCAGCAATATATGAATGAAATATCCTTTTATTTACCGAGTAGACTAGATGCTACAGTACATGTACATACTCCAGAGTGAAAGTGAGTTTTTGTCAGTGAATTTTATTTATCGGTATTGATTTTTCACCAGAGCTTTCTTGAGCTCTGTTTAGGACTGAATGTATTATTCAGAATTTCAGAGCTTTCAGGCTAAAACATTCTTGCAAGGAAACCTTGATCGACTAACAGCTGCCTGCATATGCATACATGCCAACATTTGAAAATCAGAAATCTGTACAAATTATGCTATTTTAAAAAAAAAGAGGAACAATCCTAACTCTCCTATTCAATACTACAGACAAATTTGTGCAGGAAGAGGAACACCTGCATTAAAATGATAATTATCTTCTCCCAAAAAGAGGAATGTTCCTCTTTAATCTGAACAGTTGGCATGTATGCATAAGGGAAATGATACACTTTAGTCTTTACACTATCAATAAATAAATTGGACCAATGAATGTTTGAAATATGAAATAACTAAATGTATGCAAATCTCAAATTGGAAATTTGGTCCATAGATTTTGACATACATGCAGTCATAGACTTCTCTCCGTTTGTCCTGTAAAAAAAAATCACTACATTCTATTTTCTTGTGTCTTCTCTTTTGGCCCATACAGTATAATAAGAACTACACTGTACTAGGCTTGAGTCGGTACGGTCGATCACACCGGGACCCGACCGTTGCCGCCGGGTCCCGGTTTCGTTTTTTGAGAACCGACGCTCCGAAAAAAATAATGAAATATGTAAGAAATTGCAGTTTTGCACAACACTAAAATCATTCCACCTTGAAACTTAAGTATTTAATTGTTACCAATCATATTCCTGTTCTAGCTCATCCTGAATCAATCCGAACTGCTGATATAATATGGGTTGCAAAGCAGTTCGCCCCATGGGGTTGTTGTTGCCAGCTGCTAGCTAGCTACTGTACTGGCCGGGTCTCTCGGCAGGATTAATAAATCAGGTTGAAAGAAACATTAATGTTTGAATAAAAAACGGCTTTCTAAAAAGTACTTCTTTACAACATACCGATCGAATAATTTTTAAAAGACAAACTGGATATTATTTCTTTGACTTTGAACACCGCATGCTTCTTTTAAAAGCTGAAAATTACTTGGTAATCACAAGAAGTTTCGATACGGATAGCTGTTGCAAGGCAAGTTCAGACTAGTCTCGGAAAAATGCGCAGTGCTCCTCGTAGTTAGCTGTAATCCGTTTCAGAACGAACCCAAACAAAGACGTGATCGTAGCGAGAAAAAATCATTAAAAACTACGAGAGCACAATTGGAAAGACAACTACTCAAAATTATCGTAAGCAGATACATAACTTGGAGGAATAATACTATAGTTGTCCAAGAAAAGCCACAGAAATAGTGATATTTAAGGAGTTACTATAGGTACTGATATGTCCGAATTACACGTTATTTGGTTTCTAGCCTCGTGTTCTAACACGAGGCTAGAAACCAAATAACGCCCTCTGCGGTAAAAAGCAGTATAACAAAGGATTCGAGTATTTGCAGCAAGCCCCTTGATATAAAAATGTACCCAGTTACTCCTCGATTATCACAATTTCTTTGGCATTTCTAGGGCGATTATTGAATTCTTTGTCCAAGTTATTTATCTGATTATCGTAATTTTGAGCAGTAGTTGTCTTTCCAATTGTGCTCTCGTAGTTTTTAATGATTTTTTTCTCGTTACGATCACGTCTTTGTTTGGGTTCGTTCTGGCACGCATTACAGCTAACAAGGAGCACTGCGCATTTTTCCGAGACTAGTCTGAACTTGCCTTGCAACAGCTATCCGTATCGAAACTTCTTGTGATTACCAAGTAATTTTCAGCTTTTAAAAGAAGCATGCGGTGTTCAAAATCAAAGAAAAAAATATCTATTTTGTTTTTAAAAATTATTCGATCGGTATGTTGTAAAGGAGTACTTTTTAGAAAGCCGTTTTATTATTCAAACATTAATGTTTTCTGACCCGATTTATTCAACCTGCATGAATCAAAATGGCGGCTCGATCGTTGTCTTTCTATTTTTGCTCCAGTTTTTTTACTTTTAGAGGCACGATAATGACACTAAACATCGCCAATCATGGATAAAAATAATGTCAAATGGAAGAATATACCAATCTATGCCGAGGTATGCATGTGTTGATTTATTTGACTGATAAAAAAGGTCACTTTTAAGGGACATACTGATGATGCGCTTTTTATAGAGGCAAGTGACAAATCCTGCGAGCTGATTTCGGGACACCGGGTCCCGATCGGTGCAAGGCCGTCGGGACCCGGTTTATGAAAATCCCGACATGACTCAGGCCTAGCCTACACTGTACCATATAATATTAATTGCATAATTATCATACATGTATACACAAACATTTGTTTATGCGGGTCCTTTTAAAAAAGAGACCATCCAGGGTCATTACATTTTGAAAAAAATGGCATTTCATTCATTTTGTGATGGAACAAATGGAAAAGTTGTCCAGCAGAGACTACAATTCAGCCAATTTTAAATTCCATACTATTTGTGTACTGATTACAGCTTTCAAAATTATTTATTATTTATTTTCCATTATAAGTTTATCACTGTTAAGCACTAGTGTAACCGTTTATGATTATTTCTATTTGTAAAATATTTGAAAAAAGATATTCAATTTTAATTTCAAATTCAAATTCAATTTCGATTAGAAGGGGAGGGTATTAGCAAACGCTGATGCCAGCTGGTACTGTTCAGACTTCGAAGTACCTGTTAATAGGAATGGAAACCTTTTAAACTGTACATGAACATGTACACTGTAGATTCACTAGATTGTATTATTAATGTGGGAGTTTCGTGGTCGAGTGGTTTAAGGCGCTTGACTGTAGATGCGAAGGTCGAGGGTTCGAATCCCGACACTGCACTAATATCCTTTGGCAAGATATTTGCCTGCACTTGCTACTCTCCACCCAGGTGTTAAATGGGTACCCGGTAGGATGCGAACGTTCATGTGGTTGGACGAGCAAGTGTGCGCCTGTAAAATGGCGACTGGCTGGAATGCTCCCCAGGGAGTGGAAAATGTGCACACATTGTGTGCGGGTAAGCCTGAATCCGATGACCGGGGTAATAATATATCTGTAAAGCGCTTAGGCACATCGTTGGATCGGTGTATTGAGCGCTATATAAAAAAAAACGGATTATTATTATTATTATTGATATGCCTCTTCAGTCTTCATACAACACAGTCAGGTGCTTGGTGATGATACCATAATGTATTGAGACTTTTGAGAATTCAATGACTGACGAGTGACAATGGTCTGATTGTGCCACATTGCCTCCTTATTTCTCTAAATAATTCAACTTCAGATTGTAGAAGTCTATAAAAAAATTAAAAATCTGAAAATTTTGCCTAAACGTGTCAATTTATGATCGATCTCCATGCATGTCTCTTTTAACCTTGAAAATGAAACTAGTCTACTCTAAAACATAGCATATGAACAAATTTGACCCACATTCGGCCAAAAGATCAATGAGGCATTTTGTGTACATCCCACACAGACGACGAACGTTCGAGTGCACTAGAGCGTAACACCAAGGTACCGGACTCGTCGATTTTTATGAAATAGGGGTTTATCGTAGAAAACTGGTGAGAGTGTGAATGTCAACACCGCTGTGCGAGCGTGACTTGTCAACTCTCTGTCTCTCTGTCTCTCTCTCTCTCTTCCCTCTTCTTCTCCCGAAAAAAAAGAAAACAAATCAGGAAATTATATATGTTAGTCTAGTAGATGCAGATGCACATCACAATTCATAAGTCCATTGTCATCCCTCCGTCTAAGATAGGCTGGATCACCCTGCAATATATGAATACGCGATTCCTTCACTAGCAGATCGACCATGAATATTTAGATCTGCTCATAAAGCGAGTTCAGAGTGCCACTAATTTGCTAAATTTCAGGAAAACTAAAGAATTCAGTGTCTCGTGAGAGATATAATCTAATCCCTACACACCTTTTTTGTAAAAGATCGTCAATAATATCTAAATTCCCTTCAGTAAATTGCTGAAATCAACATAAAATGTGTCTTTTCCATCGCCGCGGAGCTGAGTCAAATTTGGTGGTCGAAATACGCACGGCTGCGAGCACGGTGTGTAAGCCTCATTGTCCGCTGTGTAAAAACTTCGCTTACGCACAATGCATAAATTACGGAGGTCGATGCGTAAATTTCAGAAAGCTTCTTTTCATTGGATTGAAATTGGCCCTAATTTCTCGACAACCAATCAAATTATGTTTTACATCAGACAGCACGGGATTATATACCCTATGTTTTGGCACCCGAGATGGCCCAATAACAAGTCGCAGTTACGAGCATTAGCTCCTTGAAGTACACAACCCCAGTGAAAAAAGCGAATTTTCCTGTGACCTCCATAGAGAAATCACAAATTGAATGATTGTTGTCCATTTTTGAAGACGAAAAGGCCCTATTTTCCAGTATTCAAATCAGTTCGAAATTGGTATCAGTGGAAAGAACAGTATTTGAATATGTGATTTCCACCCGAGATGGTGTGTAATTAAAGTTTGTTTACCTCGTAGGAGCATTTATTTGCACACTTAGCGCATTTTCAAAGACGATTTCACGCGTTGTAGACCGCGGAGCGAGACCGCGTGAGCAGATGCCCAAAATTTGTTCATATGCCAGAGTGCCCATGTATGATCAGCGTCTTGACTCTTGGCCTCGCATGTACGCATATCTTTGCGATTATAATATTAATAAAACTAAAACCAAAAGGTAAAACATGCAATGCATCTCTATTAATTATTATAGCGATGTTTACCTAGATCTAGAAGTCTATGTACCGGTAGACCTATATTCATGCAAAAAAAAAAGTAAAAATTATTGAGAAAAAACTACTTCAAGTAATTTTATTCACAAGCCTAGAAATGCTATCTTTATCATGTAAAATCCCAAACTAGGTACCTTTAAAATGAATAAGCGGAGTATGCAGACATGAGTACCTTTGATTTTGCATTTTTGCAAAATGACACAGCCGTCTTTTCACCTCAAAATTAAACTGTTCTGGCTTGAATTTAGAAGAAATTTTTGGCAAAATTATTATTTAGAACATGAGGATATGTATACGTGTATGTATTTGAGGAATATATAAGAATATCCTTGTTAATATCAAGTCTAATTTTAGGTATGCAGATATAAGGGCACCCCATCATACATAGGCCTACACTGTATCACGTACCAACAACATCAGGATCACGGCACACAGCACAGTCACCTCAAAGAGTCAAAGGGATAATAATAACAACTCGATCAGATTGAGAAAAGACCGTCCGCTACTCAAAGTGGAACTCTTTTCAGAAGGCAACAATTCATAACAGATAACCATTCAAATACTTTCAAACATTCCATTATATTATAAACACTTAATTTAAATGAAGTTCGACTTACCTTTTGCATATTTTAGTGCTTATTTCATGATTTTTTAGCAGTATTTGCAGCAGTGTTCTGACGCGATTTCCAGAATCTTGCACTTTGTAGCAATGGCGTTTGCTTGACGACAGAGGGCGGCAACCGCAATTGCCTTTGATAGGGAAATAAAGTTCGTGAAGACTATTAAAACGAGGACCTGC
The DNA here is from genome assembly GCA_035222895.1 of Strongylocentrotus droebachiensis. Taxonomy (NCBI): domain Eukaryota; kingdom Metazoa; phylum Echinodermata; class Echinoidea; order Camarodonta; family Strongylocentrotidae; genus Strongylocentrotus; species Strongylocentrotus droebachiensis. Next base: position 333,228 of record JAVYIG010000922.1, read on the forward strand.
GGCTGTCGATGTATAACGAGGGGGTCTCCTTTGCTTATCGAATGGAACAGGTGAACAAGGACTTTGAATAAAAAGGGGGGTTTCTGATTTTCGCCCCCACTCAGCGAGTGTTGTGTACAAATTTTCGTGATCTTTTTTCTTAGTAGGGTTTTCTTTTTCTAAATGCTAATGTTCCAGGGAGAAGCTCTTCTGCTCCGCCCCTCATATATCCCTATATACAATAAAGCAGGGGGTAAATTATGATTGCAGGGTCATCAGAGAAAAAAGGATCATAAATATTGATGAGGGTAACCCCGGGTAAACAAGACATAATTATTTCACAATTATGAAGATTTCGAAAATAATTGCGTGGGCTTGGTTATGGACAGGGAAAGATTACGATTTTTTTTTGTTCAATACAGTTCGGTTCAAGACTTGTCAAATCCCTTTACTCCCACTTACATAAAAAGTTAATCAACTGATTGTTCTCCACCCTATACAGTTCATTTGTGGCATGCATGATCTTTTGTTACATCATTGTCATACCACTGTACCAGCATTCTAATCACAACTCTCTAGTTTGTGATTGTACGAATATCGATATATACAATTTCTTTAAAATGTAGAAATTAATTTCATGTTATCCCATGCACCCCGGGCTTATTCTTCTCTCTCTCTCTCTCTCTCTCTCCCTCCCCTTTCTCTTTCTCTTTCTCTCTCTCTCTCTCTCTCTCTCTCTCTCTCTCCTTTCTCTCATTTTCTCATTCTCTCTCTCCTTTCTCTCTCTCTCTCTCTCTCTCTCCTTTCTCTCATTTTCTCATTCTCTCTCTCCTTTCTCTCTCTCTCTCTCTTTCTCTCCCTCTCTCTCTCTCTCTTTCTCTTTCTCTCTCACGCCACCTCCCCCTTCTCTCCCCGTCCTCCGGCCATCTCATTCTACATGTATTTATCAGACGATTACATAAAAACGTGACGGCACAAAACAAGATCATTATAGGAGTGTTCATCGTCCACTCGAAGAGTTTACTGAGATGGAGACTTTTACTGCTGATTGCAAAGTCCGAATGAAGATAACATGATAAAAGTCGGGCTAGGGACAACATTAAAATGTAAGGTAAAAAAGTCAAAGGAAAATTTGTTTTTGGAGAGAATACAATTAAGAGAGTGGAACGAAAAATACGAATGAAAATAAAACGTATATAATTATTGAGGAGGAGGACAACGACTATGATGAAAAATATCAAATGAAAGTGAGTTACCCTGTATAGTCAGGTTTTCAGTTATCACGATATAATAAATAATTATATCCCTTGTGGCCATCTTTACGTACAGCACATTAATTTATGTATAGTTTTGGGAAATCACATCGTCATTTATAGCCATTTCAGCTATTTCGTTGCTATATAATACGTTTGTTCATACCTAGTAAACATGTCGTATATTTTTTCAGGGTCTATACGGTAATACAAAAATAAGTAAATTTATTTATCCATTCTTTTATTCTTTTTTACTTACTGTATACTTCACTCTTCGCAGAATTCAAACAGAATTATTAACCGTGCCGTCGACAAAGCTCTGTACGGATCCGTCATTTTGGGACATCGATGTCGTGTCGATGACCGATGAAGAGAGCAAATTCGTCCACGACATCGTCGGTTGTATTCTCTATTATAAGATGTACATGTACTATGCTTTGACGGAGCAGACATAATTATGTTTGCAAGGACTGTATCTCAAGCCAACGCACGAGGGTATAATGAAAGTAATTCTGATACTTCTATTTTAACACTATACCTTCGTAATTATAACTCGACTACTATTTTTTAATTCATATTCAAATTCCCTTTTATTGAAACATATTAATTACAATTTTTAGATTATCTTTAATTAAAATATACAAAAAGCATCGAAATACTACATGCATGTATAGTTGAAACATATCCGTGGCGAAGGGGCACAGGTGACAAAAGTCACACGATGTGGATGAAATATGAAAGAACAATCGAATGAGTTGGTGGGGTGTCGAACTGAAAAGAGAGAAATCAGTGACATTTTTATTTTAAAAAATCCAATGAAAAATAATGAGAGTTTGAAGAATTTGTGATTTTTTTTTATAGTCAAGCTATATAAGGGGTGCTGCATGAATATAAATATAAAAATCGATCAAAGAGAAATTGGGAATATCCAATTATCTGTTTAGATGATTTATATTTCCTTTTTCTTCATTCTGATTTTCTCTAACAGGCTTAGAGTTATTCCTACCCCGGTATGAGGATCACCCTGCATTCACCCTGCATGAGGCAGTATGAATATAGCCTTGTCCATTACCAATTCAAATTGTATGCCGATTTTACAATCCCAACAATCTGACAGTGATTTCGTGGGACATTTAAAGTGCCCTCGAGTTGATTTTCGAAGGTCTTTATGATCGTGTTATTGGTGTTGGCTTTTGACGTTCATGTTAGAATTTGAATTGTTTGTATTCATTGATATTATTTCTCAAAGTTCCAATCTTTTTTCGTACATTACAGAGTTTATAAAAAACTGCAACATAATTATAAAAAAATAATGTTTATAATTTGATAAACAAATATAAATACAACATAGTTCATTGTTCATTATTTCACAATGTATAGGACGAAAATATATTACAATCACATAATAGAAAGATATTGCCCCACTACACAGTATTTTTTAACCCAATAACTAGAACAAAAAAATGCTGCAGAAAAAGACTGAATACTTTTTAAAATATATACAAAAAATAATGAGTTTCATTCTTCTCAACATATTATCATACAGAATTGAATTTTTGAGTTTTTCTTGTATTAAAACATGATCTATCCCAAAACCCTCTCACTTCCTTTCCTCCTCTCTACCTCCTGGGACCAGGCACGTAGCCACGAGGGGGGGGGGGGGCACGGGGGGGGGGGGCACGTGCCCCCTAAAATTTCCAAGATCGGTTGAACTTTTTTAGACCCCTTTTTTGACCTCGATCGATTACAGTCATGTATGTGCCCCCCCCCAAACATCGAACTCTGGCTACGTGCCTGCCTGGGACCCCTCCCCTCCCCCTTTATATAGAATGATGTTCTTGGTTCGATCCTTGCTCGGTGCTTTCATCGTCCATTATGTCCCTCTCGACCAAGGGGTAAGCAACAATAGATATTACAGGGCCCTGCGAGCAGACATCACATTCCATGTTGGATACATTGATTGATTCATTATTGATCCATACATTCATTGACAAACATTTAACAAACGAACAATATTTTTCGTTCAGCTATACTACATCATAGTAAGGGGCTTGTTGTGTAAACAATGAAATGAGAAGATTTAAATGTTCCAATAGAAAGGGTTGATTGCATTATCAGCCGCCTGAATCGTCACAAACTGCCGAATGTTGCCAACCCTTTTTTATCGATCTATTGTTTTCCGACTTCGTGATGTTACGACATCTTATTTCAGTGTCTTTCCTTGATGTCTTTATTCGGCTGATGCTGGCTTTATACACCTGCATCAATTACAAAAATAGAGAAGAAGGGGGTTTCAAGTTTAGTGAATTTCCACAATACACAGTATATCAACTATTAAACGTCTATCAATAATATGCATATTGTACAGATCAACTTACATGCGACTTACTTGTTATTTATTATTTTATATTTACTTCATAATTTTTAATCTCATCTAGATATAATAACATAATTATATAAACGTAAAATATGGTGACACGCTCTGTTACTAGATAATACCTCCTTGTATATTTTGTATAATGTACATTAATGTTTTTATATGATTTTCGTTTGAAAGATATATAATTCAGTATATACGACATGTCATAATATTATGCTCGGCCTAAATGCCAAGACAGTGTTGCTCGTGTTTATGAACAGAATATCGATATCACCGAAATGCAATACAATCATGTACGACGTCATGAATTGATATTAATATTCAATTCAATTCAATAATGGTTTTATTAAAAACAATGCCTCGCAGCCAAAATGCTGAATTGTGCATGTTTTACATTATACATGAGCTCCATTACATAACATTTCATTTGTTACAATCATTCATTCAAACAGTATTGGTAATACTTCACGTACATTACTCATAGCTATTTAAAATCAATCGCTATAAATTATTTACATTTTTAAAATCTGTTAAAGTTCACAATAGTATTAATAATAATTGATCAAAAACAATACAATACATAGCATACAAAATATAAGTCACAAAGCTAATACTGAAATATGTTTGAGAGAACTTAGTTCAGCGGATTCGGGTATGATTCTCTATAAGAATTATTATATAGTCATGCAATGTTTAACACTTCCTAGGTATACCAGAAAAACAAACGGGTGGGACTTACAGGTGCACACAGTAGCTTAGGATATATGGTTAATGTGAGGTTAGTTGCTTCTGGATATCAAATGCTTTCCGATTCAACCTATCTCGTTTGTTTTGGAGATGCCGTCTATACCACGAGTTTATTTTGTATCCCACCACTGCACCTAGCAGAAAAGTCAAAGAGAAACTAACCACTAGAGCCTTGCCAGATGCGGTCATCGTGGTATATATTTATTGAACTCTAATCTACGCAAAGTAGATAATGGTATATATTTCACTTGCTAGGCTGCATATATACCCAAATGGGTATTACCCATTTCAAAATGACAGCGTAGATGGCGGGAATCAGATAACACAGGCCAATGAAGATGGAGCAACCCGAAATTAGGCAAACGGGGGACAGCCAGGGGACAGCCCCTAATATTCAACTGGTTACACAGTCAAGTCATTTTATTAAAAACCACACAAATCCTGATATAATCTTTAACATAAAAAAGGACTGGTAATAGTACATTGATCAACATTATATTAACTTGATTACATCATAAAATGAATGGTTTTAGGACCCTTTTAGAAGCTAAGTCGATTTTTCCACACCCCCCCCCCCCCATGACCAGCTGGATTTTTAAAAAGCCTATTTCATGCAAAAGCATTAATGAAACCCCGCAAAAATTGCCTATTTTTAGACAAAAGGCAAATCACATCCTTAGCGCATAAGATGATTTAGCTTATAGTTATATAAGGAGCTTTTTGTCTTGTAGTGAAAAGGGGCTGCGAAATTGATTTTGTCCTATCCAGTATCCACTTCATTCGAGGGAACTTCTCCCTCCACCCCCCGCTCAGTCGGACGAGTTAAGACTGAGTTTGCCTCCTCCCCTTTATAGAGAAATGCCCCTATCCCCAGTTATTCGGGCCTTTGCGTATAGTACAGTCTTAACTTAAGTAGTAGTGGTTCTTTCAATGATGATGATGATGATACTTTTCATCATAAAAGTATAAACAACAACAACAATGATGATGATGATGATGGTGAAGATGATAATATAATAATAATAATATTAATGATGATAATAATACGAGCTGGTTTTCTGCCTGAACATGGATTACCATTAGTTTGGATCGTCTCCCCAAGCCATAAACGCCACGTTAAATTCACCATAAAGTTTCACTTTTAATATTCTCCATTGAAAAACAACCATAGTACTCATGAATTGTATTATACATATATATTATTTTGTTGTGTTTGTTGTGGTTTTTCGTTTGTAAGTCTGTTTCTCTTTGACTGTTTGGCAGCCACTATCCCCGGGACATTATTAGAAAGTAGAGCGAATTCGTGATGTGCCCTCACTTCGCACCTCATTCGTTAGAACTTCCAACCAATCAAACACTCGATCCTCAAGACCTGCGCAAGTTGTAACACACTTATTCAGGGCACTGAACCGGAAATCTCGCAAAAACTAGCAACCCCCCCCCCCCCCCCCCATTTTTCTAACAAGAGATGAGTAGGCCTAGCTCAATGTTGAATGATTGAGTAGGCCTGTTGAATTGAAATGTCTACAGCTGATTAGATTATAGAGCAAAACTCCTACCTTTTATGAATCATGAAGACCTTTTCAAATCGATAAAAGATACCATGAAATATACAAACAAACTGGCTCCCACACCCTTCCCCTCGTTCGCTCGCACCCCCCCCCCCCCCCACACCCCCAATCCGTCGCCAAATCCCAGGCGATACCCATTGCAGTGCAGCTACAAAGCTTTTCGAGCATCGCACACCCGAGTAGGCCCTATACTACGAAAGTACTGGAGAACGGTTTCTCTTAGCTTTGGAAAAGTAAAACGAAAAGCTTACAATTGAGATTGCATACAGTGCCAGTGCAGCGACGTATTAATAGTTTGAAACCATGGCGCCGTTGATAGCAATTACGATTGTGGCTTCCTGCTTTCTCTTTGGTTTTACATCAGCTAACCTCCCTGGTAAGTTTCATATCATTTAATCACATATTCATGGGAATGAAAGAAATACTGTTACCGATTCCTTTTCATTTATATGATTATGAATATGATGAGGTAGACCGGTATTGTAGCGAAGCTGTGTGGTGAGCTGTTTGTGGCACATCGCGATCGCCTGAGCTGACGGGTAGGCGGCGGAGCGGTGATTAGGGAGTTGGAAGAAAGCTCTTCAGCGCGGCGTCAACTAAATGCAATTGAGGTATCGGTAGGCTTCCGCCTTCTGAGGCCGAAGTGTCATCATCAGCAAATGGAAATAACATTTATAAATTAGAGGGAAACATTTGTATCTTTCAGTGATAGTGTGATACTGAGACTCAAGAAATTCGGATAGAGACTCTATTTAATACAAAGATTAAAGTTCATAGTCAATAATGATGGAAGATTCATCAGAAAATAAAGCTGAAGGTCATATCACTGATAGCGTTATCACCATGGTCATATCCCTAAACTTTATAATTAATTTAAGATAACTATCTTAAGCAGAAGCTAGATCTAAATTTGATTTGTTGTGTATGTCGTGATTATGCCCAAAATAAAAAATGGAGCAAGTAACCTTGATTAAGAAGAGAAAGTTGACAGGAATGCAAAACTTGGCTCTTTCAGAGCTTTCCAGAGCTAAATCAATTTTCATCCTTATTCATTGTGTATTTTGTCTTTATTGATTAAATCCACACAAATTATCACTCCACTGTTAATATAAATATAGGTAATCAACAACATGTATCAGGACAATCACCCCCTGAAAATACCCCTCCCCCCTAATCATTAAATAAAGGGGAAGTCTACCCTAATAATTAGCTGGTTTCAATAAAAGTAGAAATATTTTTTTCGGGGGGGGGGGGGGGGGTAATTAATTGTCCCACTGGTTATTGGCCGGGGGTGATTGTCCTGGAACCCCAACAACACTATGCTATGCTTGCAGAAACTGTGTCAAGTAATCTTTTGTTGTCTTTGAGCAAGTGAAGTAAGTGAGTGCATTATTCAAACCAATTACACTGGACTGGTGAGATTTGAAACAAATAGATTAGAGATTTACACCAAACTGAGAATGGTCTATCATCCCTTTAGTTGAACCTCAAAGCAATGTCAATGTGTGACAGAAATGCTTCAAGATAAAGTGAATGATCACTCATGATCATAGTCTCATACAGTAGACCCTACATATATTTGGCAAAGACTGTGTGATATTTATGACTGAACAAAACACTTTTTTAAAGTATTTGTTTTAGGCATAGAAAGACATACCTTGTATATTGATGCAAAAAAATATATAGTAGTTTGATGTACTTTAAAAAGGTGATTTTTTGTTCTTCTCTGAATCAGAACCACAAAGAGTTTTTGGCAAATAGGGTCTACTCTACTGTATCAGTGACGAATCACTTTATCTTGAAGCCTTCTGCCTGTTCTGGCAGACTGACACTATTTTTTAGGTTAAACTAAAGTGAGGATGCAGCACTTGCTTACCGTACAGAACTTCTTTTTCTACAAGTATTGTACCATTAATTACTGCACCTGCTTAAGGGCGCGTTCATGCTTGATTTTGAAGGCAGAATGAGCGATTTGTAACGCTCATCGTAATCGCAGTTCCACGGTGCACTGTTCATGCTCACTTCTCCAGGCAATTCTCCTTGGGTAGCCTTCAGCTGGATTCGCAAACCTGTGTGCGCATGCTACGTAGACCCACTAGAGGTCAGTGCGTTGACCCCATTTAAACGCGTTTACAAATTGTAAACGCATCTTTTTGTGAGTTTACGATCGGTGATCGTGATCGCCGTTTTTCGGTGATTCTACAAAAGTGAGCATGAACGCAATCGTGTTTAAAACTAAACGCGTAACAGATGCCTGATTCTGGCCATCAAAATCAAGCATGAACGCGCCCTAAGATGGCCCAAAGTGGCCTATCTGAAGATGGCAATTTGGCTAGGATCCAGAATCTGAGCCTCCGGATGACTTTTGATAAGGGTGCATCAGTTAAATTCCATTCCATTAATGTTTTTTGTACACTATTCACTTGTATGGAGTAAGTTGTGAGCAGTTGAAAATATACAGGAATCTACATAGAAATATCAAAAAGCTTGAAAAAGACAGGTTAAAACGATATGAACCATGAATTTTTTTCTCAAGGAAATCTTAGTTATTTTTGATAATTCATTAAGCTCTTAATACAATTTCCCCCTTTGGTCACTAGTTAGTGTAATGTAAATGTAATACTTTAAGAAGAAAATCTATAAAACATTTAATTTTTTTTTTACTTGTCTAAATGATGCTGCTGCATACATGTAGCAGCGGAGTCGGGCTAACTCGGACCCGGGGACAACTCGGCCCAGATGCAAAAACGGTCATTTTTTGCATGTTTAGGTTTAGGGTTAGGTTTAGGGTTAGGGTAAGGGGTAGGGTTAGGGTTAGAGTTAGGGTAAAATGACAAAAAATGACCGTTTTTGCATCTGGGCCGAGTTGTCCCCGGGTCCGAGTTAGCCCGGATCCGTAGCAGCATACAATAAAACAGACAGACCTGCACTAGACTCCTTCTGAGTTAGTTGCATTGATTTAGGGCTCTGTTACTTTAAGTTGGAGCTTTAGGAGAGAGGATATATATTCGAGTTTGGCAGTGATTTTTGGATGGTTGTTGTTTTTAATTTATTTTGGTGAGAGATTAATTTGTATTATTACTTTAAATGGTGGCAGCGGTGGGATACAAACCCATGCCATCAAAATTACTGGTGCTTTTTGGATGATTGGTGTTTTTAAAATTTATATTGGTGAGAGGTTAATTTCTATTACTTTACACTGGTAGTGCAGGTCTGTCTGATTTTTATTGTAGGCTGCTATTCGGCATCACTTGGAACATTTTCAAGTAAAGTATATTCAAATAAAATACATGTACATCATAAACCAAAAGCAAATAGGATTTAAAAGTAGGACTAAATATTCAAAAGGAAAAGGAAAAGAGAACCAATGAAAATTAAGAAGTGGAAATGCCTAATGCATTCACACAAGATCCATGAATAAAGAATGAGAAGAGAACAAAGAACATATATACCAAGTGAGATGGAAGACTTGTAATATATGCAGAGGAGCCGATTGGAGGAAGGAATTGAGTTGAGGAATTAAAGTATTAAAGTGAATATATGTAAGTGACATGCAAATTATGTGAAATTAATGTATCTAGGGAGAAGAGACTAGAGAAACAAATAGTTATTGTAAGTTTAAAGTTTGTTACAAATACAAGTATGGAAGGAGTCTAATTTCATTTCTTACATACATTGTAGGCACCAAAATGGGGTGGTACATCATGTAGCTGGTAGGCATCAAAAAAAAAAAAAAAAAGGAATGTCACTTCGTCGCTGGGCTACTATGTGCAGTTACACGTACACCACGCATTGCTTTTTGATTACATTTTTTAGAGAATCAGAATTTATACAACTACATGTACATGTAGATGCGATTTCAGAACAAACTTACATGTACATGTACAGTACATGTCTACGGTATACAACATGTAGTACTCTATAGTGTGATATATTGAATAAGTTTTTAGCTCTAAATTGATGTACAGTGTCTACAAATTCTGTAACCTTGTGTCAGATTTGAACAGTTTCCTAATGACTGTGTAAAGGTGGATGACCATCAGTTGATTTAGTCACTGGATAGAAGCAGTACAATCAATATTACACACAAAGGATCCATCAGAGCTGAAAGTAATGTACATGTAGGATGGTCCGCAATTAGTACACAATCACAAGCATGTACAGTCACTGTAAATGTACATGTTTAGATGTACAATGGAAGTGTATACAAAAACATTGTACATGTACATGTAGCCTATTATAGGCCACATGTTTTTAGTTTTATTTAAAGATTAATGACCAATTCTGACAATTCACCACATGAATTAATTAGTTTATTTGTACCCCTATTAACAGTCTACATTAACTCGAAGTTAATCTACATCAGTGTGTCTCTTTCTGACAGTGTGATCTACCAGTATATTTCTGCATGTAGGCTATAAAGGTCTCCAAAATGTTAAGGACAATCTACTGAACTCTCAACTTTTCTCATGTTACAAACAACATTGACATTAAATGTAGGAGGTACATGTATATGTCTGCACTTTTTATGTACATGTAGTTGTCCATAATGTAAATTTATCCTTGTTATGCAGTGTACATGTACATGTAGTTCACTCTAAAACATATTCAAAGCAACCATAGAGTAAATACATGTACAGTACAGGTATTGAGAGATGATATGTAATGATTTATGAATTTGTTTGTTGCAGACATATTGTAGTATTTGAATTAGCCTGTAGAAGTACCCTCGAGTTGACCCTTCTGACTGTTCCCCCTGTCATCTGGTTACAGTGTAAAATGTAGGGCTAGGAATTTGTAAAGACCATTGTTAGGAGTTTATTATTGGCCCAATAATGAATCTGAGTTCTCTGCTCTAGCTGTACAGTGTGTGCTCTTTTGAATTGTTTGCAATAAATGGAGAGCAACGGTCTACATGAAAACAAGGCCAACATGTTAAAGCCAGTCTTGGATTCTGGTAAATAAATCACAATTTACGGAAACTGGCGTAGACTGTAATTCTTAAATGCAGTAGATTGATCTAAAATACTTGTAAAGAAAACCGTTGAAAAACGTTTGGAAATGAAATTCACTTCCTACATGTACATGCACATTCGCACAGTATATAGCAAATTTTGGAGGAGGCCTGATGGGTCAGTGGTAGAGCAGTGGTCTTGTAATGGGGGGGGGGGGGGGTCCTGGGTTCGAAATCAAGTTGTGCGCTTGTACCCCTTGGATAAGGCATTTGAAAAGTAGCCCCCAAAGTTTTTAAAGCAATTTTTTCCCTGATTACCAAGTCCCTTGGAGACGACTTAAAGCCATCCATCCCCTGGTTGCTGACTTACAAGCATATATGCCTTCTTATCAGCTAGGAAAAAGCAACCAACCAACCAAATTTTGTTTAAGAATTAAAGATGAAGTTGAGTTCTGGTCATGCGATTTCATTGTGAAAGAAATGGTGTGGAACCGACCAAAAAAGGTTGATCATCTGGCATTTAAGAATTTGTGTGTATTGCAAGGTTCTGGAATCATCAAAATGATAAGAAATGTGGCCAAGTCTTGGTAAAGTTACAAACACTGTACACAGAAAGATGTATATGGGACTACACGAACACGTGGCGTAAAAAGCCGGCCCCCCCCCCCCCCGATTTTTACGATGTTACATGCATATTTAGAATATGAAGGCATTTGAAGAGCCATGCTTTTCAGGGAACATGTCTTTTTTGATGTTCTTCCACACTTGCATAATAAGAATGAGTAACACTCACAAATTATTTTTCACCTCTTCCCAGAACTCAACCTTCTCTTTAAGACAGGCACTTACATTGTTGAGCAACATCATCATGAAGCTTGATTTGAATATCATTCATTTGAAAGTCCTAAACGTATGGTGCTGGTAATGAGTCAAAGAGGCTATTATTAATAAACAGATTTTCTATTTCGTTCAGATACAATGTAAAACGGTAAACTGCAGTGTTTTTCTAAACCTGTAAATGAGTGGCAAGTACCTGTACCTCTGTGATATAAGATACAGAAATATGAAGCAGATTACGCTTATGGCATAATTATTTTTTAATTTGCTGCAGTAGACTACAGTACATGTATGTCATATCTGAACAAGGTGTAAGAGGGCACAAAACGATAACCTAGAAATGACTCTGAAGTCTGAAACACAGGTCTGCATTTCCAAAATAGGTTGCATGTACATGTGTGTACATTATATCATTTTCAATTTTTCATCATTGATACTGTATATACTGTAGGCTTATGTAAATGTGAAATGTGATTTATACATGTATGTAATGTTCTGAACTACAAGTTGAGTCTGCAGATTCAAGAATCTTACATCCATGAATGATAGACTTAAAAACTGTATTCAGCAGATGCCGGTGTTAGATTCACTGCTTTACAGTGGAGTTTGAATTGTTGCATCAATAGACTAGTATGAAGGAAGAAAACCTTTCATTACCTGCCTTTACGCTGAGGTATTTGTATGGGGGAGCTTACAGTCAGCTTTATGGCATACCAGAACAATGAGTTGTCCTCAACAGCGCTCTTCCTTCATTAAAGATCTCGTGCACTGTAGTTTACAATGCCATTTGCATTTTGCAGAACGATTGGCCCGTACACTCTGCTTGAGGAAGTCATGCACAGTGCAAAATATAATGCAAAAGTATATGATGAATTGGATTTCTTCACCTTGTTATATTTTACCCCCTCAGAGTGCTCAATCATCTGATATTTTGAAGTCTTGCATACATTGCCCAAACAAAAGGCAATGTAGGCTTGTAGATGTACATGTACATGTAGTATACCATTTGAAATACTGTACAGGTAGACCAAATTGTCAGCTTTGATTGTACGTAGAGTACAGGTATATATATCGATGTTGTACCGTATATTCATCTGACAGTTTCATACTCAATGAATGTATCAGATGAGTTGAAATCATGCCAGAAATGATATACACTGTAACTGAATGTGATGCAGTATCTTTCCAATTTCATTCTTTCCAAAATTTTCAGAAAATTGAAAGAGGATTTGTGAAGAACTTGACATTTTTTAACCAACTGGTATTTCTTAATCTAAATTCTTTTTAATGAAAAAAAAGAAAATGTCCTGTCATGTTTCTAGATTTCCATCATGTGCATTAATTAGTCAAATAAAACTGCTGAATTTAAACTCAGGTTTTCAGGGTGATTGAACATACTGGTCATACGTATTCAATTTTGAAAGATTTACCTGGGTTAGAGTTGTACATTATATTCTGTGAGTGGCCCACAAAAAGTAGGCCCTTCTTCTGAATGAACGTGATTTCCTTTGCGAGCATTTCCACGTAGACGATGAATGGTAGAGCGTGATGCACTGTGCCACACACCAGCACATTGAATATTGAAACATTAATTTTCTATTTTTAATGCGTTTTGGGAGAAGCCCTCCCGCCAGAAGTGATCATCACCTCTTTACTGAAGTCTCCAGTCTCCAGCTATTAAACTTGTAAATCACCATCCGCTACTCTGTACTCCCTGGAGTCATCCTCTCCTCAGGATCCATTCCGAAGCCTGTCCTCATCAGCTCGAGTTAACCAAATCAAATAACCCACTATTTTCAGACTCTGGATATATGCTTCTTCACCAGACCAATATTTATGCTCGTCACAAATTAGCTTGGATGGGCACAAATTAGCCCGCTGTTTCCCAAATAGCAGGATTTTTAAGAAAACAAGACCAAGATTTCTCTGGAAATTTTCTCAACCAAATATCCCACTAATTGCAACTGCAGGCTGATGAAGACGCAAATTAGCTGGCTAATTTGCGATCGGGATAGTTAAAGGGATCCGGTGACTTTGTCTCAGATTCTGAAACAAAATCCTGGATTTAGCTCATGCTGAAATGATAATCATAAACCTTTCGGTCAGTCAGGACTCAGGAACCCCATGACTTTTATGAGTCGATCGCCTGTATGATTATCAAGATATTTACAATGTATGATTGGAAATCTAAACCAAATTTTGCGTTTTCCTATCGGTTTTCATCACACTACAGTGTATTGGGGAAAACTAGTATGGTAAAACCGGTCACTCAAAGATTTTTACTTTTTTGAGGCACCTCTTGATCATTTTTTAGGGCTTCAATATTTCACCATATCACAAACACTGATAACATGTAGGGCCGTTTATCTCAGATTTAACATTGTTAAACGATGCCTTTAAACTAGCGGGTTATTTGGCAAACTCGAGCTGATGCAAACAGGCCTATTGTCTCCTCAGGATCCATTCTGAGGTGACACTCTCAAGAGTGCCAGATCTTGCCAGCTGCGAGCAAGAAGTAATAATTCATGGAGTCACGCGCATTATTCAGTGCTATACTCTTTCAGTCATATAATCTTCAGCTATAGCACGTCTGTATATGGATGTCATTATTGCATACCCATAAGTGTTGAAGTGTGATCGCAAACGATGGGTGTTATTTCCAACAACAAAATAAAGATTTTGACTGAAATTTGTTTCTGTTAATCCAATAAACCTATGGCACTTTTGCCTGCTTGTACACCTTTGTATTTTTGCAGGCATCTCTGTGTAATTTTGATCAATGAATAAACCACCAGGGCTGAAGAAATTGGATTTAACGCTGAATTATTGCAATTTAGTGATATCTTACAGGATTACTAATTACAGACTTCCAAGAAAATACTTAAAGTAGAGCAATAAAGTGTATCTTTATCTTCAAATTCAAACTATATATGAAATTGCCTTTTGCAGAAAAAGAAAAAATATTTCAAATAGCCAAATGTTATAAGGGGGAAGTACTGATTTGTTATCAAATTCATAATCATACAAACATGTATGTAACCTGTTACCTGATTTAAAATGTTTATTTTTTAGTATTCAACTGTGCAAAATAGAAATGGACACACATAATTTGCTGTGAATCTGGCTCTTTCTGTTAACTTTGACAAAAATAATTTAATAATTTTTAATAAAACACTGTTCTAAAAGTGCTGTCTTCTAAATGATTTTCATGAGACCCTACACTTTATTCAGGAACATTGGAGTGGCATAGAGGATTAATGAATTATATTTTAATTATAAAGAAATTTCACTATGCACATAATGTACAATACATGCGCATGGAAGGAATGTGATCAAGGGATGTTGGCATCTTGTAAAATGCATAGATAATGATTTTAAAGGTAAAGACCAGTTTTGGAAATGCCCCCCTCTCAAAAAATGAAATGGAAGCTCTTATTACCAATCATGTGAAAGAATATGTTTTGACTAATACATGATGATACACATTTTGCAGAGAAACCGCTTACTAATTGATATGTTTGGTAAATGATTATATCTATTTGGACCTGATAGATATCGCGCACGTGTTGTGTAGTCCCATGTACATCTTTCTGTGTACAGTGCTTGTAACTTTACCAAGACTGGACCAAATTTCTTATCATTTTGATGATTCCAGAACCTTGCAGTGCACACCATTACTTATATGCTCGATGATCAACCTTTTCTGATCGATTCCACAACGTTTTTCACAATGTAGTCGCATGACCATAACTGGTCTTGATCTTTAATAAGGGGGTAACTTACGTGTACATGTAGCCACAGTACGAATGACCTGTTACACGTATATCCTCACCTTGCTTAATTGGAAAGTACACTTTTCAGATTGCTCAATGAGCCGAGGAGGAGAATCATGTGTTTCACAGATCCCTGCATTATTTTCTGGACTAGCATTTATCCTATTAACCTTGCCTGACTTGATTTCAATGGGCAACCAAATTAGTTGATGCAATGGAAGTACAACCCTCAGCTAGTTGTATCCTGTAGTGGTACACTTTTGATGTACAAGTATTTCTATGATAAAGGATTATAAATAAATATAGTTTTACTAAACCAAACAAAATGTATTATAAATTTACAAAGAAATAGGATTTGGGGCAGAAAAAATAGCAAATTAATGTTGGGGATTTGTTTGGTACATATGTATGTAGGACAGCCTTGGATCTGTAACTACTTTTATTGTGGAAGCAGAATTTCAAAACTGTTAAGGGTCTGAAAAAGATGGAAATCGAACTTGAACGTTCTAAGCTGTTCTATGTTATCTCAAATCTGAATTGTTGCTATGGTTTAGATGTTTTCACATTAGATGAATGCAAATAAGAAATAATCTGTATTTGAAGACCTGTGAAAAAGGATATGTAGGATGTGAGGAAGGCATTTATGGCTCCAAAGGCACAGCTTGATTTTTGTCAGGAGGGTACATCCAAATTTACAACAGGACTACAAATCGTTCAAAATGAATTGCATTTGACTGAGAATTGGTTGAACAGTATATGTTTTCTGTTCAGAACCAGAAAGGTGTTAACTCTGTGTTAAAATAGATATTGAGTTGTATATGAGTTAAAATGCCCTTCTGGCTCCAAACAGACGAGGGTGTGACATTTCTTTTACATTTACAATCTAGACCTACTTCCAAACCCCTTCAAAGTTCAAGCAACATGTGTGCAACCTTGTGCTGTGCCAGGCTTAAGGGGGTTGGTATGAGATAATTTGATTATTAGGCTTTAATTGGATACAGAAGGAGGGGCATTTACAGTATATAACCGAGTGCTTAGCTACACAGAAAGCAATGTTTTTGCCTGCAGACACGTAGACTTGCAAGCTAATGCCAAGCTTGCAGTACTTACAGAATGATTTCAAAACTGTGATTTGTGATTACTTCCTTATAGTGATTTTGTTCTTCCAGTACCTTGCTGGCATATTGCTCACTCGTTCCCTCTACTTATCAAATTTTATTGCAAAACATGCTTTTCAACGTACATGTACATGAATTATGATATTGAAGGCCTTTTGTAGGCTTGTAGATGTAGGATTGTATATAATGTACATGTGGTATACATAAACTTACATCACAAATATGTTTGCTTGTGGTTTTATAGTGAATAGTTTATTATCTTCTTTTTGGTTATACAACATTTAAAAATATTAATGGTGAGACTAGATTTGTGACAATAAACCTGTTTAGTGCTGATACTTCCTATGATGCATACAATTACCATATAAATTATGTCGTTCTGTATTATTATTGTGTTTTAGTTTGTAATACATCCTGTATACATCTTGCATTTTGTTTTATTGTGAATTTTAATGTTTTATATTTTCCACATTTGTCATTTATGTTATGGTTTCACCCACTTTTCTCAAGCCATCGTCTTTATCGGGTGTTAAACGATCCAGTACAATTCTCAATGTATATATTGTATGTGATTTTTTATGAATTAATAAATTGAAATTGAATTGAAATAATCACAAGATATATTTATAAAACGTGAAGTACCTGACACTGCGTTATACTCTTTGGTCAATATTTCTTGAATTTCCCTTGTAAACCCCTTTCTACATTGCTCTCTTTAATATTAGATATTGTTAAGGCAGTTATTTTGGTGTAGCAATGCGGTCAACTAACTTGAACTACAGACCCATGCCCTACCCCTGCTGGGGTTATGATGCACCCTCTGTGAGTCTCCCGGAAAGATTAATATATAAAATGAAGCCAAGTGCAACCTTCTGTTGATGCTATGCCTCTAATGATGCTGGTTTTAACCAGTCTAATTGGTATGTTTGAAAGCAGATGTGACAATAAATACCACATGCCGTTCCACATGTATGTTAAAGCAGATCGACATGTGTACAGTATGCCATAAAATATGATTTATTTATTTGATTTTATGTGTAGTTTTGTATCTTTAAAAATGTATTCAAGCTCTCAGTTTATCAAGTAATTGGAAATTTAGGATTCATCTATTCTTTTTAATATGATCATGATGCATGTCCTTCTCCGCCATCATCCTCTTATTTTCTTTAAATGTTTTCCTGTTATTGTTTTCAAGACATTTTTGTCTTCACCCTACATCACGTTTATCATATTTTTTTGACATTTCAATTTCTACATTTTGCAAGGCACATGTTTTTCTTCTCGTAATCATACTTTCTAATACTAAATTTGTTATTGTTTCCAAGACATGTTTGTCTTCAACCTACGTTTCGTCATCATATTTTTTAAATATTTCAATTTCTGCATTTTGCAAGTCGCCTGTTTTGTTCTTCATCCTACTTTTATTACTTCAAAATCTTCATTTATTAATACGGTCAGGCATCCTTTCTTTAGTTTCATCTTCTCCGTGATCACTCGCCTCTTCTTCCTCTCTTATTACTCTTTGATTTATCATTTTGTTGTGGTTGGGGATAGAGTATCCGATGATGATGATAACGTAACCCATCTTCTCCCTCATAATTATTGCAGGAGAGACATGCAACCAAGCACTTGGAATGGAATCAGGGGCCATATCTGACTCGATGATTACAGCCTCCAGCAGTTTCAGTGATCGTCGGAGCCCTCGCTATGCACGTCTTCACCAGCGAGATGGTGAGTACATCCTGTACATGGCAATCTACACTGCACAATTTGTCTTCCCACATAGCTTCCAGCTCATTTTCCTTTTCCACATATTAATCTCTTCAGGGAAAAAAGGGAAAGTTATTATTAAAATGATCCCAGTATGTGCGTGGGCTGTGCATGCTAGGAATGAGATCTTTAATAGTACTGTTAACTTTATATCTGTGTTTTTTGTTGTTGATAATAGCTAGCAGATGTTTGTACAGAGAATTATTGGAAATATAATCCCTTTTCTTTGTTGTTAATGAAAGGATAATTAAAGATGCAACGAGGGAGTTTAGAAAGTTAGAAAAATGTTTGTGGAATAGGGAACATCATTGTAGTCCTGAAGACTTTTAGAAAATGAACCGAAGACATTACACTGACATATATGCAGTGTAAATAACTGAACATTATTTCATTTCTTAAAGGAAATACAAAAGGGTACTTAAATTGCCTTTTATGTGATTTCATGCAAGATTTAGTAATCATGTCATAGGTACATGTACACTACCGCTCAAAGGTTTTGGCATCGGTTCCGCTCCGTAAACCGCACCGAACTGTGTACGGTGAACGGCGAGGATCCGTTCACCGTACTCCGAACTTCGGTTCCTCACCGTTTGCTCACCGTTTGCTCACCGTTTGCTCACCGTACGCTCACCGTTTGCTAACCGAGGAATGGCGGTTAATAACAAAAAGAAACGTGCGCGCTAAGTCTGCGAGCGCGTATCCAAAGAACTCTCAAAAGTTGCACACACGTACGCGGAAAGTCAAGTTATTTGTTTTATTTTATCATACCGATGCGCGCTTGCCACTGACGTCACAATCAGTTTATTATTACATCACAATAGTATAAAAGAATGCTCTTTTCATTCCGAGCATAAACACACGACAGAATGATACGAAAACGATTATTTAGTTGATTTCATTGACGAGACAATCATACGAAAATGATTATTTAGTTGATTTCATTGTCGAGACAATGATACGAAAATGATTGTTTACTTGATTTCATTGACGAGACAATGATACGAAAATGATTGTTTACTTGATTTCATTGTCGAGACAATGATACAAAATTGATTGTTTACTTGATTTCATCGTCGAGACAAGGATACGAAAATGATTGTTTACTTGATTTCATTGTCGAGACAATGATACGAAAATTATTATTTAGTTGATTTCATTGTCGAGACAATGATACGAAAATGATTATTTAGTTGATTTCATTGTCGAGACAATGATACGAAAATGATTATTTACTTGATTTCTTTGACGAGACAATCATACGAAAATGATTATTTACTTGATTTCAATGCTGAGACAATGATACGAAACTGATTATTTAGTTGATTTCATTGACGAGACAATCATACGAAAATGATTATTTACTTGATTTCATTGACGAGACAATGATACGAAAATGATAATTTAGTTGATTTCATTGACGAGACAATGATACGAAAATGATTATTTACTTGATTTCATTGACGAGACAATGATACGAAAAAGATTATTTACTTGATTTCATTGACGAGACAATCATACGAAAATGATTATTTAGTTGATTTCATTGACGAGACAATCATACGAAAATGATTATTTACTTGATTTCTTTGACGAGACAATGATACGAAAATGATTATTTACTTGATTTCAATGCTGAGACAATGATACGAAAATGATTATTTAGTTGATTTCATTGATGAGACAACCATACGAAAATGATTATTTACTTGATTTCATTGACGAGACAATGATACGAAAATGATTATTTAGTTGACTTCATTGACGAGACAATCATACGAAAATGATTATTTAGTTGATTTCATTGTCTAGACAATGATACGAAAATGATTGTTTACTTGATTTCATTGACGAGACAATGATACGAAAATGATTGTTTACTTGATTTCATTGGCGAGACAATGATACGAAAATGATTATTTAGTTGATTTCATTGTCGAGACAATCATACGAAAATGATTATTTAGTTGATTTCATTGTCGAGACAATCATACGAAAATGATTATTTAGTTGATTTCATTGTCGAGACAATCATACGAAAATGATTATTTACTTGATTTCTTTGACGAGACAATCATACGAAAATGATTATTTACTTGATTTCAATGCTGAGACAATGATACGAAAATTATAATTTACTTGATTTCATTGACGAGACAATGATACGCAAATGATAATTTAGTTGATTTCATTGACGAGACAATGATACGAAAATGATTGTTTACTTGATTTCATTGACGAGACAATGATACGAAAAAGATTATTTACTTGATTTCATTGACGAGACAATCATACGAAAATGATTATTTACTTGATTTCAATGCTAAGACAATGATACGAACATGATTATTTAGTTGATTTCAATGCTGAGACAATGATACGAAAATGATTATTTAGTTGATTTCATTGACGAGACAATCATACGAAAATGATTATTCAGTTGATTTCATTGTCTAGACAATGATACGAAAATGATTGTTTACTTGATTTCATTGACGAGACAATGATACGAAAATGATTGTTTACTTGATTTCATTGGCGTGACAATGATACAAAAATGATTGCTTACTTGATTTCATTGTCGAGACAATGATACGAAAATGATTGTTTACTTGATTTCATTGTCGAGACAATAATACGAAAATGATTATTTAGTTGATTTCATTGTCGAGACAATGATACGAAAATGATTATTTAGTTGATTTCATTGTCGAGACAATGTTACGAAAATGATTACTTAGTTGATTTCATTGTCGAGACAATGATACGAAAATGATTATTTACTTGATTTCTTTGACGAGGCAATGATACGAAACTGATCGTTTACTTGATTTCATTGACGAGACAATGATACGAAAATGATTATTTACTTGATTTCATTGATGAGACAATGATACGAAAATGATTATTTACTTGATTTCATTGACGAGACAATGATACGAAAAAGATTATTTACTTGATTTCATTGACGAGACAATCATACGAAAATGATTATTTAGTTGATTTCATTGACGAGACAATCATACGAAAATGATTATTTACTTGATTTCTTTGACGAGACAATGATACGAAAATGATTATTTACTTGATTTCAATGCTGAGACAATGATACGAAAATGATTATTTAGTTGATTTCATTGACGAGACAACCATACGAAAATGATTATTTACTTGATTTCATTGACGAGACAATGATACGAAAATGATTATTTAGTTGACTTCATTGACGAGACAATCATACGAAAATGATTATTTAGTTGATTTCATTGTCTAGACAATGATACGAAAATGATTGTTTACTTGATTTCATTGACGAGACAATGATACGAAAATGATTGTTTACTTGATTTCATTGGCGAGACAATGATACGAAAATGATTGTTTAGTTGATTTCATTGTCGAGACAATGATACGAAAATGATTATTTAGTTGATTTCATTGTCGAGACAATCATACGAAAATGATTATTTAGTTGATTTCATTGTCGAGACAATCATACGAAAATGATTATTTACTTGATTTCTTTGACGAGGCAATGATACGAAACTGATCGTTTACTTGATTTCATTGACGAGACAATGATACGAAAATGATTATTTACTTGATTTCATTGATGAGACAATGATACGAAAATGATTATTTACTTGATTTCAATGCTGAGAGAATGATAAGAAAATGATTATTAATTAGAGAGATAGAGGGGAAGTAAAAGATATGAAGCGAAAGAAAGGGAGATAGAGATTTGAAAATTACATAAAGGATCCATAACTCCAAATCACACATAATTCATTATTATTCTATTCATTCATTACCAATCCGTTGACCCTGGCCCTACACAAATTTGTCACAGACCGCAAACAGCATTTTCACAAACCAGGATTTTTTAAATTATAATCTAGGCCATTACTTATTTTGGAAAACCTCTCTCGATCTCCATGTTATGACATTCAGTTTGCAGGCAGGCAAGCAAAGTAGTTGCGAAGCTCTCGTGTTTGACATTGAGCCAGGGAGGTTAGTTCTTTTGTTGCCAAATTTATTGCAAAAGATTTATTAATAAGAGTATTTCAAAGTTATATCACATCTAATATGGGGTTATGAACTCATTATAATATGGATAAATATGGGTGTTATTTCAGTGAAAATGACGAGCATGCTGTGTGATTTACAGAAAAGGTGAAAGGACGGGAGAGAGGGAGAGAGGAAGAGATAAATGTATAACTAAGACAAAGGCGAGACGAGGTGGAGAGAGAAAGAAAGAGGGAAGATAGTGAAGTGATCAAGGGGACCGGGGGGAGGGGGGGGGGGGGGGTAGAGAGAGACTGGAAGAAAACCCCTTTGCTGCTCTAATGAACAAGCCATGGGATGTTTACATTCAAACCAGGCGGGTGTTTGGGTTTCTTAAAACCTCTCTAAACAAAAGAATAAAAGAATACAAAATGTAGGTTTCCTCAATATTGCTGTAAGTCAGGCGCCATGTTCGGTATGGTAGAGTTCGGCAATTTTTTTACCCGAACTTTGGTTCGGTTCGGGATTGAGTAATATATATAGCAAGACCAAAAATTATAATAATATAATAGCTAGCAAGACACCCCTAAACGGGCCCTAAACTTGATTTATTACATTCGCGTGGCCCTTGTCACATTCAACCAAGTCCCCAGAGAAACAAAGTTATCTCTTATCTTGTTGACATAATTATATCATTCAACGACTGACTCTTATCTTAATCTGTTGCTGAGTGACTTGATGACAGAGAAAGTGCAAAATTTCCTCCCTGCCTGGGTACAGTCTTTATGTACCCAGGCAGGGAGGAAATTTTGGTTCCCACGCTTACTTCTTGGAGCCTTGCCAACTTCACAGCCATGTTATTTGTTTTATTTTATCATACCGATGCGCGCTTGCCACTGACGTCACAATCAGTTGGATTATTACATCACAATAGTATAAAAGAATGCTCTTTTCATTCCGAGCATAAACACACGACATAATGATACGAAAATGATTATTTACTTGATGTCATTCCCGACAGAATGATACGAAAATTATTACAGATTTAATGTATCATGTACGGACATGCTGAAAAACAGTATTATGCAGAGCTGAAATCATGTTTTTTAATCACCGTATTTAAATAAATAAAGAAACAAAACTTGCTCACTGGTATGCAATATCAAGGTCACGTTCGAAGCTCCCGGTGGGCCTAATTCTATTGGTCAGATTTTATTCCTCTTCTATCTTTCGAATATCTATACTTTATCATGATTGTCTCTTTCTGTCTTTCCTTATGTTATTCTATGTTTCTTCCTTTTTATTCTCATGTTATTCTCTGTTTTTATTATCATTCTATCACTTTCTTTTTGTGTCTTTCCTTATGTTATTCTTTGTTTTTTCCATCTTTCATCTTCTCTTCTATCTTTCCATTATCTATTCTTTATCATTTTTTCTTTCTGTCTTTCCTTATGTTATTCTATGTTTCTTCTATTCTCATGTTATTCATTGTTTTTATTATTCTTCGTTCTTTTCTTCTATCACCTTCTCTTATGTAATCCTTTAAAAAAAATATTATTCTATCACTTTCTCTTTCTGTCTTTCCTTATGTTATTCTTTGTTTTTCCATCTTTCCATTATCTATTCTTTATCATGATCGTCTCTTTCTGTCTTTCCTTATGCTATTCTAATGTTTCTTCCTTCTATTCTCATGTTCTTTGTTTTTATTATTCTTCGTTTCTTTCTTCTATCACCTTCTCTTATGTAATTCTTTGTTTATATTATCATTCTATCAGTTTTTCTTTGTGTCTTTCCTTATGTTATTCTTTGTTTTTCCATCTTTCATCTTCTCTTCTATCTTTCCATTATCGATTCTTTTCATTGTCTCTTTCCTTATGTAATTCTATGTTTCTTCCTTCTATTCTCATGTTATTCTCTGTTTTTATTATTCTATCAATTTCTCTTTCTGTCTTTCCTTATGTTATTCTTTGTTTTTCCATCTTTCATCTTCTCTTCTATCTTTCCATTATCGATTCGTTTTCATTGTCTCTTTCCTTATGTTATTCTATGTTTCTTCCTTCTATTCTTTGTTTTTATTAATCTATCAATACTTATGTAATTCTTTGTTTTCCATCTTTCATCTTCTCTTCTATCTTTCCATTACCTATTCTTTATCATGATTTCTCAAAACCTCTCTAAAAAATAGGGTTCTACTATCAAATTTTATGTTAGTGTTGTACCATAACAATTCATTTGTAACATTCTCGACTTAAAAAATGTCAATATATATAAGTTCACTCCAGCATAGGATACAATTAACATAAAACTCAGGTAGATTGTGTTAACATAAAATGAAATATGTTTGCGATAACAATTTGATTTTAAAATCAATAACACAGAGATGATTCTCCTGCCACGTGAGTATTTCATCAGACGATAAAAAGTAATGTATTAACCTCACCTTGCGTTTATCAACAATGTACTGTAAAATAAACTTTCGCTTCCAGTAAGCGCAAAATAATGAAATATAATTCTCTTCCATTGCAAATCGGAAAGAATTTGGAGAGGCATATATCGCAACGAAAGAAAATGGGGAAAAAAGTAAATATAGAATGAACAGTCATGACATGAAATTAGGAACAAAATACATGACAAATCAATTAGCTTGCGAAAACGTTAACATTTTTCTTCCAAACATTCGAACCAGGCCTTTACGTTCGGTTCGGAAGTGCCATGTTCGGTTCGGATACAACACTAGTACCTGCCTCTAATTCTTTCTCTTTCCTTCATTCTTTCCTGTTAAATCAGTCTAATCCCACACTGCTAAGACGGTGACGGTACTTGACCAATCCTATTTAAAAAAATTTATTATCAAGCCTCTAGCGAATCTCAACTCGACAACTCAAAACGATCGCTAGTGTATTCCCGCATTTTTCATCAATTAACGATCATCCTAACCACCACCACACAGTCATCATCACCATCATATCATAATTTCATAGTCATCATCATCATTAACAAATTCATCAAAATGTTACCAGCATATGATTATCTTTATGATACGAAAATTATTATTTACTTGATTTCATTGCCGACAGAATGATACGAAAATGATTTATTACTTGATTTCGTTGCCGACAGAATGATACGAAAATGATTATTTAACTGATTTCATTGCCGACAAAATGATACGAAAAATATTATTTACTTGATTTCATTGCCGATTCAATGATAGGAAATTGATTATTAACTTGATGTCATTGCCGACAGCATGATACGAAAATGGTTATTTACTCGATGTCATTGCCGACAGAATGATACGAAAATGATTATTTACTTGATGTCATTGCCGACAGAATGATACAAAATAATTATTTACTCGATTTAATTCTTTATACATTAGCAAACGTGATTCCTAGATCTGCATGCGTCTTTATAAAATCTGTCATTGTTACATCACAATACAGCATTCAATGTGTGCGCTTTATAAAATATGTCTTTGTTACGTCACAATACAGCTTTCAAAGCATGCGCGATCTTAGCTCATCACGTGCGCGCTTTTTGCTAACCGCGATTTCTCACCGTTACGTCACAATACAGCTTTCAAAGCATGCGCGATCTTAGCTCATCACGTGCGCGCTTTTAGCTAACCGCGATTTATCACCGGAACAGAGAAATCCGCGCGTGCGCTCTCTCTTGCTAACCGTTTGCTCACCGTATGCTCACCGTTTGCTCACCGTTTGCTCACCGTTTGCTAACCGAGACTTTGCGGTGAACAACAAAATCATGGAGATTAACCTCGGAGGATTACCGAAGGACATTGCGCACCAAACCGTAACCGAACCGATGTGCCAAAACCTTTGAGCGGTAGTGTACATGTATGAATAATATTTGCTTTATGAGTCCAAATTAAGTTACAAATGTCCCGGACAAATGTACATGTATGGAAAGATATTATGAAATTAAATCATACAGATGCCAATAGATATTTGATTGATCACAACTTTGAACCTTTCTTCCTTATATGGACCTTTAAATGCATTACTTAGTCAAAACATCAACAGAACAGTGTCGATGTTCAAGTACATTATATCATTAAACGGCTTTTTGTGCATTATTATTAGAAACTGAATAGAACAGAAATGGTTCTAAAAATAGCTTTAACGATTGCAGAAAAAAGTTGCATGGCTTGATGTAATGAAAATCCTCCAGACTTTTGTGAAATGCCAGTACTTTACTGCTTTACTTTCTGAATGTCAGTTGTCATGGGCAGAATTAAGGGATCTACATGTATGACTAACAAACTCTGAAGTTTGTAGATTTATTTCTTCTCCAATGAATCCTGCTTGGAGTATCTTCTTTGATTTTGCTTCAATTTTTTTCCAAACTTTCCCATTTTTAGTCAGTTACTCAGGTAATTGCTCATAATCGTATTAAAGTAGTCTTTCACCATACATGACTATCTGCAATAAAATATTTTTGTGTGAAGACAAATATTTTTACCGGTATGCAATTTGAGATTCATGCACAAAAAAAGAAATTATAAGTTTGTTTTTTACCAAACCTCAGTTTCGCTCCATGTACAGTATACAGTATGAAGCACAGAAATCCACATGATAAAATTTGAATTTTGTATTTGTCCAGCTACAGTACATGTATATCAACTAAACCTGACATAATGTTTGTCATCCTAATGTATTTTTTTGTGAAAACTATCAGTTAGGTCTTGTACCAATTCAACATTTACATAGGTGGGCAAATAGAAACACATTTTCACTATCTACAGAACCGGAATGACATTTGAATTTCAGAATGAACTCGCAACTGCTTTAAACTTTTAAGCCCAAACTAATTAATGGCATTAATGTACTGTATGTGTACATTATATAATCAGTTGATATAGATGGCTGAACAAATTTAAAGTTTATTATAATACAACACTTCTGTGTGTTCATCTTTGTAAATGAACCAATTAGCTGAACAAGACAAACAAGTAGCTCTAATTGGATGGGGTTAGTTCTGCTTCGTCGATGGAATTGATTGTGTTAAGTAAAGATGGCCATTGTACTCTCAAAGCAGCAGATGCTTTAATAGAACTGTTACATGCCCTGATGCCCACTCAGTGTCATGATTAATTAGGCTCATGATAATCAGGAGTTGTGAAACTACAGTATTCATTATGTAAATGAATCTGATTATCTCTCATAATGAAGACAAATTCAGTTGATTTCAAATTGTGATATCCTTTGTTTAGGTATCAGGTAATATACATGTACATGTACTTGTACAGGTAGAAGTTTGTTTTGTTTTTCCTGTTGGCCAAATAACAAAAATGAAGTATTTCTCGTCCCTGCCTGCCTCCTTCCTTTTTTTGTTTACTGTTTACTTTTCAGGAAAAAAATAGCTAGTGATATACATTTTGTTTAAATAGCTTCTAAAGTGAAACAAATCATTTGTTTTGTTATACATTGCATCAATATACTCACAGCTATAATTAGCATGGCAGCCATCTTGAAAAAAATTGCACAATAGTGAATAGTAATGCCCTGCCTCCTTTTTAAAAAGTCAGGACAAGAAACACATTATTTTGTTATTTGGCCTTATTGAGTAGGAATTTTGAGTTTTATAATATTCTAGAGTTTTTCAGGTACACACATGTAAAGGCTACAGTTTATAATGCAGATCCCTTCTTGTCTCATCGGTTTCAGTATGGTAATAAAAAAACAGCTCTTCCTTTCAAGTTCCAAATCCCCTATTTCGCTGCAACACTTCTTCAAAGTGGGAAAGTGGCTGGATCGATGCTGTTATCACAGACTCCCCAAAATCAATATCAATTTGAGCAGTGTTTTGGGATGAGCAGAATGGTGTTTTGGAATTGATCTTAATGGGCCTTTTCTGTTTACGATAGTTGGTATGTTGTTTTGAGATGAAATGATCCTTATCCTATAGAAGTAGAGACTGGTGTTTTTATTCATTCCTATACACGGATTGTGAGCAGTGTTTTGGGCTGAGCAGAATGGTGTTTTGTAATTGATCTTAAAAGGATAGTTGAGTTCCGTTGCAGAGGGTGCTACACAAAATAATTTTTTTGTGAGATAATGAAAAACTGAGTGTCAAATTTGAAAGAACATAATATTTAAATGACACAATCATCTTTGTTTAATCAAAATCGGTTCAGAGACGGCTGAAATATAACGATTTCTAATACTTGTGTACCACCACAAATATTAGATATTTTGAAAAATTTGAAAAAACAGAAAATAACCCCTTTTACGTTGTATTTCAGCCAATGCCGATGTTAGCTTTTTGGTTGGCATTTTCGTATTGCTTTATATATTATCCACAATCAGCCGGCTCATGTACTGTACGGTCACCATGTTTTTTCTAAAGTGGAGGTGAATTGGTATGATCGCATTGGCTAAATTTCACACATTTCACACATCAAAATCGGTTCAGAGACGCTGAAATATAACGATTTCTAATACTTGTGTACCACCACAAATATTAGATATTTGGAAAAATTTGAAAAAAACGTTGAAAAAAACGAAATAACGCCTTTTACATCGTATTTCAGCCAATGCCGATGTTGGCTTTTTGGTTGGCATTTTCGTATTGCTTATATTATCCACAATCAGCCGGCTCATGTATTGTTATTTTTAATTAAATAATTAATTAACGTCACCATGTTTTTTTGAAAGTGGAGCTGAATTGGTATAATCGCATTGGCTAAATTTCACACATTTTGGGGTCTAAAATTACCTTCATAGCAATTTTAGGTTCTAAAAGGTCACTAGATAAGAATAAGAGCAATAACCATGCACTTTGAAGGCATTCACGGTCTGAAAACAGAACTCAACTATCCCTTTAATGTGCTTTTTCTGTTTACAATAGTTGGTTCACTGTATGTTGTTTTGAGATGAAATGATCGTTATCCTATAGAAGTGGTGACTGGTGTTTTTATTCATTCCTATACATGGAGATCTTTATGAGACAGGGGGAAAATACACGGGGGCTCGGAGCGAAGGAGCCCCCGAAATACCCAAAAGAGCCCCCGAAAGTCATAAAAAAGCCCCCCAAAAATTGCATATAGTTCAATGCAAAACAAAAGAAAGAGTATTATTTTCATGCAAACAAGCTTGAAAAGTAACACCCGAAACGTTTTGAGTATTTAAAAAAAAAAAAATTATTATGTACAATGCCAAAGCAATGGAGCAATTTTCAATTATATACATTATGTATAGTCAGTAAAGGGTAGAGGTTGGTGTTGTACAGTATGAAATGAAGAAAATGGAAATGTGGTGTGGTTGTGTGTGTGCGTGTATACCGATAATTGTTTGAGTTAGGAGGTACAATGTGTACTTGTATAATTGTCCAATGGACGGACTGACACCATATGATTGATTGAAGGGATGAAGATGATGAGATGATGCAGACTAATTGGAGGAGGTGACGGTGCTTCTCAGCTTTTTCCAACAATGATTGATAGTGGCATGTGTGATACATGCTCAAGCAGCTCAAGCTTTGTACAACTAAATGACTGCTATCTGCATGTACTATGCTCACATATATAAGGCCCACAGTGTACATACTCCCTCGAAAACGTGCTACTCTAGCCTACATGTATCTATGCAATTATTTCTATTTCAGTCTCGTTATTAAAGGGATCCGGTAACTTTGTCTCAGATTCTGAAACAAAATTCTGGATTTAGCTCATGATGCAATGATAATTATAAACCTTTAGGTCAGTCAGGAACCCCATGACTTTTACAAGCCGATCGCCCGTCTGATTATCAAGATATTTATGATTGGAATTACAAATTTTGAAAACCGTTCGCCTGACGGTTTTCATAACACTACAGTCTATTGGGGAAAACGAGTATGGTAAAACCGGTCACTCAAAGATTTTTACTTTTTTGAGGCACTTCTTGATCATTTTGAAGCACAATTTTTTTAGGGCCTCAATATTACACCATATCACAGACACTGATAACACGTAGGGCCGTGTATCTCAGATTTAACATTGTTAAAAGATCCCTTTAATTACTATGAAGGAAATTATTCATACCTGCAAAAAATTGCCTTGAAATATATAACATAATTGATTTGACTTGAAAAAGAAGGGTAATAGACAATATGTATTAATTTTCATACATTGAATATCAATATAAGGATTTAATTATAGTGGAATTATTAACCAGTGTCCCTGTTTTTATTTTATATTTACTTACTGCTGAACTTGTTACTGAAAAGTAATAAAGAAGCCAAATAAGAGGGTGCAGAGAAAAGGAGTAAAATCATTGAAGAAGAAAAAATCTCACCTCC
This sequence comes from Strongylocentrotus droebachiensis, assembly GCA_035222895.1. Taxonomy (NCBI): domain Eukaryota; kingdom Metazoa; phylum Echinodermata; class Echinoidea; order Camarodonta; family Strongylocentrotidae; genus Strongylocentrotus; species Strongylocentrotus droebachiensis. The sequence continues at coordinate 363,913 of JAVYIG010000922.1, forward strand.
ATTTCAATGATTATTCCCTTTTTTCATTTATAATCTGTTTTACAGGTGACTGATGAGGCTAAAAATAAAAATAGAAATACAAAATTGGAACAGTCAATCCATAACAAGGGCCTACAGTGTATATGAACATTTGCATACATGTGTACGATGTTCAATGATCAGTGAAAACTGTGTTGTCTTTTCAAGGCTCATTTCTTTTCTAGAATGTCTCAATCCATTTTGGAGACAGCCTAATGAATAGCGTACTTCCTCTTTCTCTGACAAGCTAATGCAGCAGTAAAGCCCCATCTCACCAAGGGCTAACGATGGGTTCAGTATTCTAATGGCTACAATATTGCTTTTCTGAATAGTTTAGATGACTCTCCTTCAATCTAAAGCAAGTTTGCTTTCAGTTCAATGCCAGGTTCTCATTGCGTTTTCATTATATCTTTATTTGGTGATAACAAGATTATGATGTTCTTTTCGGACGGCTTCACTCTGGAGAAAGTACTGTGTCACCCTATTTATTTCCATCAGTATGTTCATGTTGTGAAGTGCTACTGCATGTTTTTTTCCCCGTCCACAGCTCTTTGAACAAATGTTTAAATACAATGTAGCTTCCAAAGGAGTTCAAGAGTAAACTTCTGTACAGTTTAATACATGTACATGTAGTTGTACACATTGTACTGCAAGGTTCTGGAATCATCATAATGATAAGAAATTTGGTAAAGTCTTGGTAAAGTTACAAGCACTGAACACAGAAAGATGTATATGGGACTACGCGACACACGATATCTATCCGGTCAAGATAGATATAATAATTTAACAAATATATCAAATAGTAGGCGGTTTCCCGGCAAAATTTGTATCGTCACATATTAGTCAAAACATTCTTTCACATGATTGGTAATAAGAGCTTCCATTTCATTTTTTGGGAGGGGGGCATTTCCAAAACTGGTCTTTACCTTTAAAGAGAAGGTTGAGTTCTGGGAAGAGGTGAAAAATAATTTGTAAGCATTACTCATTCTTATTATGCAAGTGTGGAAGAACATTAGTTAAGACATGTTCCCTGAAAAGCATGGCTCTTCAAATGCCTTCATATTCTAAATATGCATGTAACATCTTAAAAATCGGGGGGGGGGGCCGGCTTTTTACGCCACGTGTTCGTGTAGTCCCATATACAGCTTTTTGTGCAAGTGTTTGTAACTTTACCAAGACTTGGCCTAATTTCTTATCATTTTGATGATTTCAGAACCTTGCAATACACACAAATTCTTACATGCTAGATGATCAACCTTTTCTGGTCGGCTCCACACGGTTTCTTTCACGATGCAATCGCATGACCAGAACTCAACTTCATCTTTAAGTTTCCTTACAAAAATTTAGGGGTCCTATGAAGTTTGAGTGTAATCAAAAGCTGTTCAAGACTATTCACCATGTGCATGTAGGCCCTTCTTGTAATTTAATTCTGACTTCATTTTGTATGCACAGCTGATAACATGTAGCACTTATGATGAAAATTTTGCCCAATTTTAGAATGCAGGTGTGATTTAGGTTAACGCTATTTGATGATGCTGCCTGGTCAAACAGAATGTCAAGATGAGAAAGGTTACCATCAAAAACCAAACAGAAATGGATTTTGATTGTTTGATTTGTGCTATTCGTTTCATGGGGAGTGTTCGCTATGGTGGGGGGGGGGGGTAAAGAAAGAATTTTAGAAGGCTTAGAGTTAGACATTTAAGTAAACAATATATTAAACTGGAAAAATGATTTCTTTTTTTTTTTTTTTTTTTTTTTTTTAAATAATTTTTTTAAATTTTTAAATAATAATAATTTGGGAGTATGAAAGTTTCATTTCCAGTGAGTATGACATACATGACTGCCTACATGTACTGTATGCACTTTGTGAGAAAGAAAAACAAATTCTCTAAATGATCACATTTGCATGGTTCCAATCGTTCCATGCAATGAAGGATTTGTCATTAAATTCTGAATTATGCATGAGTACATCATTGTACTCGAATGATAGAACTCAGTCAACGCTTTCTTCTCATTAGGAAATACAGACATTTTAAGAAAAAAATATATCTGATGTAATATGAAAATATTTGGCATGAAGTGCCGTAGGTTGTATCGGCAATTTAAAAGGAACTCTTTGTTTGATGGCTACCAGCACGGCATGTCAGTGTGTTGAGGAGTATCATTCATTTCACATACAGTGTACATTTATTTACTTTCATCCTTTTTTGCTAATAAATTACGGTCCCTGGCAGAAGGTACATGGCGTTGTCCTTGCTCAATCTTCCATTCTCGCGTTTCTAATTGCACGTTTCTCTGTTCCTATTTGCTCTCCTGTCTGACAGGCGATGGTGGATGGACAGCCAACCCAAACGATGAGGACTCGGCACCAAGTCTGACGATAGACCTGGGACACAGGGCCAGGGTAGTTGCCGTGGCAACGCAAGGTCGATACAGCAGCAATGAGTTTGTGAAAGCTTTTAAGTTGGCGTACGGCGATGATGGAGAAAATTGGGTCTTTGCCCTAGAAAACCAAGCAGAAAAGGTAAGAGCCGTCCGTACCTTTGTGACTTTCATTGGTGTTGTCATGCATGCAATATCAGTGCTGTTGTTTTATTTACAAAATTCTAAATCATTCTGTTGAAGATTTAATGTGTCTTACATACAATACACCTGAATTACCCAAGTTTTAAACTTTTAATTTTGTTATGAATTAGATAACATGATGGTTCAACAAGTGATTTAATGAAAGGCAAAATACAGGATTATAGGACTTTAAGACTACATTTCTATTGCATACGGTAATCATTTCAGTACCATGCCAAAAATGGTTAGATATGAGTACAGCTATCAGTTTAATATAAAGTTAACAAATTTTCTTCTTCTTTTTTTTTTTTTTCTGCTTTAACCTGTATTAAACATGAAAAGTAAAACATTGTTGTTCATGACCTCAGTTAAATAATATGAGAAAGAATTAAGACATGAGATCTAACCTTGTCCCATTAACAGTTTCAAATAGGGCCTGGTATTAATGCAATTATGAAAATGTGTGTATGGTATGGACACATTCTAAGGCTCTTGGCCATGATCACACTTGTCAGTTATGTTGCACTGTACGGTTAAGGATGAAATTGGACATGGAGAAAAAATATTATTTACTTCTACCTGGAGATGTAAAGGTTTGATCAAGATTTAAATGTGGTTTCACGCCTCTATGTACACCCTGTACCTCTATGTTTTAATTGGTATCAGTTGGTTATCAGTTTTTTTAATCAAAATGGTCTTTCACTTCTAATCCAATTTTATATACACTATTATGAGCTTTAATATTTTACTCAGCGCTCTGCATGACAGATTCTAGCTGGAATTCTATTTCCACGCTAAAAAAGTGGCAGATGGTTTGAAAGCGGGATGATAGTAGGAGGTAGTAAACTGAGAGTGGTTTTATATATTAACAGGGATGGTAATAAAAGAGTGAGAGAACCTGTTTAAGCAGAATATATCATGTTTGCAAATATATATTGTCTGTAAAACAATGCCAGATTTCATCTTCCAAGTACAGCTACAGAGGATTAAAAGTTTGCATACATGATTATGCATGTGATTGTTCAAAAACTCAAACTCTGTTTGAAAGGAGGATTTATTTAGAGCAGTGATTAATATGATGATTCTGCTGTTTTGCCAGTGCTCATCTCTCATCCCTCATGACTAACAAATTACATGTATGACAATAATTATGGTGATGAAAGCATTGACATTTCAAATATGCAATGTTCTCGGCAGCAAATTTCACATTTGCATTTTATACCTTACATATATACAGGTGCATGTAAATTTTTCTTTCTGTTGAAAATGTGAAAGCAACCATTTCTTGCCAGGATGATAATTTCAATTGCCTTTTCTTACTCTCTAAAAGATGATTTATTTGCCTTACTATTTGACCAAAGCCCTGTCCATTTACACAAATATTGCAATAGATCTCAAAGGGGTTGGTACATGTTCGAGTATGACAATGTGAATGTGTATGAGGATCGAAGAACCAATTTTCTTGACCACCATTCATATTGCATGGTAATACCTTAGTATTCCAGGCTTTTCTTCTGAATACCCAATATTGCAATATCAAATCCTCACCAGTTCGTCATTACATCTAACACAAGTTTGTGTGCAAAGAATGGTTGATAACTCCTATCTCTGTAAAAAAAATGAAATACAGTGTACATGTAGGTCCATCTTCATACATTGAACCAACTTTCTTGGATAATTACAGTCCAAAAGTGTACAACTTTAAAAAAGTTGCTTTAAGGAAAGCAGACAAAACAGAAGAATGGGTTTTTGAACATTTACATTTTAAAACAATATTTGTTCACGTATTTGTCACTGTGATGTATTACCAGACAACTCTTTCACTGTTCCCTGCTTACCAAAAAAATAGATAATAAATTCATTAAATTTATTTTGATGACATTTTGTAATTCTACTGAGTAGGATTTTCTGTTGTTGATTGGATTACGGTTCATATTAAATGCAATCCGCAATATTATTAAGTACAGCCCCAAGGCAAAATATACTGGGAGAGAACAGAAAAATAATATTTTAGTGGACAACAAATTGGACAGTTGTCCCCAGTTACGTTACAGTTGAATGACCAAATAACCAATTTGACACACCAACACAGTTAGTGAGTAATGGTCTCAATTTTCAAAAACTTACATCTCTCTTGTGTACATGTAGTTTATTTAATTTTGTTTGAACGATCTATTTTTATCATTTTTTTTGTTGGCTTCCATCAAAGCTTCATCGTTGGATTGCCCTTTTAACAACCAAATCTCCTACAATGTATGTTGGAGGTTCATACTTATGTACCAATGCTCATGCATATATGCAGGATTAAAAGTACATTGTTTTGAGGTCAGAATTTATAGAACTTATACTCTTTTCACACTGGTTTTGCTTAACCCCGTACTTTGCTTAGCCCCGTACTATCCTTAACCCCTGACTATTTTGTTTGGCTTTTCACACACGCTGTTTTTAGACCCGTACTAGCGCCTATTCCGGAATAAGAAAATTCACGCTGTTCTCACTGCAATTCGTTAGCCCCGGATATCGTGAATTTTATGATTGGACAGTGGGCTCATGCATTACTTCGCATCTGGCCAGCTGTGATACGCTCCATTGCGTAGTAACAGACTATTTGCTTGGCACCGCAATTGCAGGGTTAGCAGGAGTTAGCACCATAATGGCGGGGTTAGCCCTGCTATTTTGCAGGGTAGTTAACCCCGTACTATAGGTGGGGCTAGCCCACTTTGGTAAATACGAGTCTGAACAGAAAGTGGAATAGGCTTAACCCTGGACTATAGGTGGGGCTAAGACCCCCCCTTAACCCCACCTATAGTACGGGGTAAGGCAAAATGTTGCCAATGTGAAAACAGTATAACTTGTAAACTTACTGATTCCTAATCATTCCTAATACACTGAACGATATTTTACTTGTTTCATGTGGTATCTTTTTTTCACCTTGATGTAGACTTTCCAAGCCAATACCAACAGTGATGATGTCATAAAGATGACGTTACCAGAACCCGTGGAAGGCCGTTATATTCGCTTCATGCCAACAAGTTATGAAAGCATGATTTCGATGAGGGTAGAACTGTATGGATGTTTAATGGGTACGTACACGTAGCTCAATTTTCCTCTATGGCATTAAATCTGACCGAGTGTATAAAGATATTTATGTATTGTGATATTGACTTTTGATTCTAAGCATCACAATAAACCTTTGTTGAAATTTATGTTCAATATTTATTTTTGTGTAGTGCTCAAGGAATACTTAGTAAGATGTATTAATATTTGGGGGAAATTCATAATTGCATGAGTGGTACAGTAGGCAAATGTATGTGTGTAAATTTAACAAAATTATTTCTGTGTAAACATTTTTGTCTTTCAACACAATACAGAAGTGATTCATTCTTTTTGAAGTTATTTTTAACCTGTAACCATTTATATTTGGGCGATTCAGTGCAATGCATCCCAGGCGACATGTCATATTTATCCATATATTTCATCCATGAACAAAAAATCTCTTGAATTGACTATGACTGCTAGTAGTGATACCAGAAATCACCATTAATCAATGATTATATCAATAGATTTTTCATATACATATGGAAAACAGACTACTGTATAGGACACATTGCATAGAATCATCTATTGGCATGATTCATGATTTGTGGTGGAAGTGCACAAGCACATTTCTCTATTTTATAACTTAATTCTCTTCACAATATTCAGACGCCCACAGTGCATCATTTGATGGATCTAACTACCTAAGATGGGATCTGAGTCCTGCTAGTGAAACGTTGAATCTTGAAGAGGAGTTGATTGATATCCAGTTCTTAACCGTTGAGCCGGCTGGAATCCTCCTGTCAGCCGATGGTACACAGGGAGACTTCATCATGATTGCCATGGACGATGGAAAATTGAATCTCACTCTTAATCTAGGTAGGTGTGGCATGATTATCTTTCTTCTTCTTCTTTTTCTTTCTTCTTTCTTTGATCTGCTTTTTCATCTTCTTCTTCTTCATTTGTATTTGTTCTTCTTCTGTTAATATCTTCTGCTTCTTCTTCTTTCTCTTCTTGTATTCCTTCATCTTCTGCTCCTTCTGCTCCTCCTCCTCCTTCTTCTTCTTTTTTCTTCCTCTTCCTTTTTCTTCCTCTTCCTAGTCTCCTATATATCCTCCTTCTCTTCCTTCTCCTTATTTTTCTTCTTCTTTTTCTTCTTCATCTTCCTCTTCTCCTCCTTCTCCTTTTCCCCTTCTCTCTCCTGTTTTTTCTTTTTCTTCTTCTCCTCCTCCACCCTTTCTCCTCCTCTACCCTCAATCTTCTCCTACTTTATATTTTCTTTACATCTTGATTATTTTTATCAGACATTCAAGGCCTTCTCTAGTAAAACATGTCTAATTTCCATAATTTTGTTGATTGCCATTATTGTGTGTGGAGATTATAGTTTACCATTCAATCTTTACATGTGATTTCCTGTGAAATTAATTGTCCTTTCTTTACCAACACCATTTGATCCTGTAGGTAGTAACAGCTTATACAATGACGGTACATTAACCATGGAGGTTGGAAGTCTCCTGGATGACGGACACTGGCATAGCATGAGATACATGAGAGTTAATCATGAAATCACTCTTCAGCTCGACGGCTTGAAGGTCAAAGGTGAACTCTCCAGTGACTTTGCCAAACTGGATCTAGACAGAGAGGTAAGATTGATCACTGCATCTTGCTATTCTCTATAGTTCATTGATGCAATACTCTATATAATTTGATTTGATTTGTTTTTGATTTGTTTTATTGTCCAAATAAATGAATTTTTGTTTTCACATGGTTACAAAGTATATCAAACATAAATCAACTGAACAAACTTCAATTACTTCAAATTCAAATTCTGTTGAAGCCTTTCACTGCTCTTACTGATATAATCCATCTAATTTGAAAAATAATTTCATATTATTGGAGATATATGAGAGAAAACATACACTCTTCTACCAACATAGCTAATTGCAAACATGAGATTATCCAAGAAATTGAAGTGTACTCTTCAGAAGCTTCTAAGTAGTTAGAACAGTTTTCTGATAACACAACAATGTTCTTATGATAATGCAATGAGAAAATTGTCATTGTGTAGTAAGTAAAAATTGTTATGATTCAGGTTGGCCTCTTCAGGAAGTCACTCTTTTAATGGAGCCTAATGTTGTAATGATAATCCAAGATTTTTTGTCTACCGGTACACGATTTACTCACATCCTACTCATTTGTATTTTACTTTTTGTTTGTTTTTGTGTGTATTCAATTGTTTTGCTTTGTTATTGGTGACGGAATAGAAAAATATAGAAAACATATTTGCAATAATTTTATTTAGGGTGGTGAATGTGTGACATTGTAATACTATGTCTGTGGTATATTCTTTAGGGAAAATATTATTTTTTTTCCCCAATTTTTTTGTTGAGTGCAGGGCAAATGGGAAGAGAGTCTAAAGATTCGTCACAGATTTGCCAATTTGTGTAAATTGCAAATTGCATAACATTTGAATTTGTTATCGATTTGTGCTCAAACTTTAAATGACATGTTTCTCCCATGTTTCTGCTTCTAATAAAACCAACTTAATATTATGTCTTAATGATGTACCATCATTGTAAATATGAACGATTGGTTGAGGAAAAATAAATGAATTGAATTGAATTGAATTAAATATTAGGGTGGACTTCCCCTTTAATAAAGGACAAGTATTTTCCTTAGTAGCTACACTATGTTATCCCACCCTTATTAATGGTATAGACAAGATTTGGAAACGCCCCCCTCTCAAAAAATGAAATGGAAGCTCTTATTACCAATCATGTGAAAGAATATGTTTTGACCGATACGTGATGATACAAATTTTGCCGGGAAACCGTCTACTAATTGATATATTTACATCAATAAATCAACGTATCTACCTATTCTACTTTGCTATTGTTGCACCTCAACATTGCATAACCGAAACTTAAAACACATCGCCAAATTGCTCATACCCCCCCGACCAATGGCGCCCTCCGTGACCCTTGCGTCCGAGCGCCGCCAACGTAACCTCTTCCTCTTATCTCTTCGCATCCGAACGGATAAGTTACACTAAAAATCGCTCCCAAAAGTTGAAGAGTTTTTCCTCTTTAGTCACTTTTTGGTTCGCATTTTCGCCTTTTATAATTATTCTCTACGATTTCCTTTTCGTTAGAGAGTAGTTTCACTCCGTGAATTTATTTATTTATCAGTATTCTAGAACGTTTTCTTGCCGACTACTGTTACGTTTCCGCTTTCGCGTTTGCCCGTCCTCACTCCTCCGAGGCCTCGGGTGCGTGCGGGGGTAGTCGGTGGGGTGTTTTAGTCACTGGTAGTTTATTTAATTCTTTAATTCTTTTTGATAATTGCTCGTACCCTTTGTTTAATTTTCTTTCCCGCAGGTTATAATATGTCTCGCAGTTCTTATTTTCTCTTAGCAGGTTTCACGAAGAAGAAATCAAGTTCTGTCGCGAGAAAGAAGACGAAGGATTCTAGTAATAAGTCTTCGTTAGTTACGCCCCTCGGGAGCGGTGGTGACACCGCAAACCCCGGGGATGCAAATGTCAGCAGACATTTATGCGGGCAAGGCAAGCCTATGAGAATGGTCGAGGGGGCGATTTTATCTCCCCTCGGGACGGTTCCCGGAAACCCAGAGGTATTAACTCTGGGTGGAACGGGCCTTAGTTCTGCACCGCCAACAATTGTTCCGTCAGGTCTTTTGTTTGGTCGGTGCACAAATCCATCAACGGATATTCGGGTTGCTTCCGTGGATCCGGACTTGAACCGGTCACCGATCGGTTCTTCTGTCCCTTTGTCGGATTTGCCGGTTCCGGATTTCGGTCCGGATACCCGTGCAGCCGAGTCGGATCCTGGGGCTTCAACTAACCGCGCCTCTCCGTCGGTGCGTGTTCCGTTTTCCCGATTCGGTTTGCGGGGAGCTCCTACCGTCGGGCTTTTATCGGATAACCGTCCCGTTTCTTCGGCCTTTTCCGTTACCGCTACGTCTCGTAAGAGGCGGGGTTCCCGGGACGCTGTGGCCGGTTCTTCCTCGGATTTTGTTTATCCTTCGAAGAATCTGCGCTCTGATTTTACGGAACCGTTTGCGGCTCCTCAGGGTCCGCCTTTGGTGGCTACTCTCCCTCCGTCGGTGCCTCCACCCCCGCCGGAATTTTCGGATTGGATGCGGGCTTTTGCTGACGCTTTTCGATCTTCGGTGCCCGAGTCGGCTCCTCCGGTTCGTCCTACTTCACTTTCGGATCCGATCGCGGTTGATTTATTTTCAGAGTTTTCCGAAGATGCATCGATCTCGCCTGAGCAGTCGCCGGTGCGGGTTTTCGAGTTGTCGTATTCAGCCGGGGTCCTCTCTTTTTTGCTTCTCCGCCTCACGCTTCGTTGGGCGCTCCGAGAGGCGGGGATCGTCCCTGTTTATCTGGTCAAGATAGGGGGGGCTCGGTTGATCGTTGGGACACTGGTTCCATCGCTCAGTCGTCTGGTTCAGTTGCGGGGGATGATGCGTCTACTCCGTTTGTGTCTCTGGCGGCGGATTCGTTAGCCTTGTTTCACAAATATGTGCCCGATTCTTGTGTCGTCCCGGAGTTATCGTCGGGGCGGCGGGGCTTCCTGTCTTCTAAATCGGACTCTTCAGCGGTTCAGGGACTGTTTCTTCCTGATCTACACAAAGAAGAATTTGTGAATGCCGCAGAAGACTTGTCGTCATCGACGGGATTTCTTAAGCGGCAGGTGGACAAGTACGCTTTCGTTCCTCAGGATGCGGATTCGTATTTGTGTCCTAAACGGGTTCCTCCCAAACTTGTGGCGGTGGCCAGTCGTTTGGGGAAGAAGTTTGGGACTCGTGGTCCTTTTGATAAAAGTGACATTTTGTTGTTTGATCTTTTCTCACGGCTTGCGGTGACTTCGCATTCCATCGAGAAGTATCGTCGGGAGGCTGTGCTCACTTATTTGGGCATTCGACCGCATCAAATTCCAGGACTGCTTCCGCAGATTCCAGTGGCCAGCCCCCACCTTTGTGGAGATAGTTTCACTACTCTACTGCAAGCCGAGATTGATGGTGAGAAGCAGGCTCGAGACCTGTCCGTTGCTTTTCGCGATGTCCAAAAGCCGGTTCTTTCCTCCAGACCACGTAAGAAAAGTTTGAAGATTTCGGGTTCTTTTCGTAAGAACGTCGGCCAGTCTAAGGGCCGCCCTCAGGACTGGTACCCGGCCGAGGAGGAATACCAGGATCGTGGTCGTCCTTCGTCTCGAGGTTCTTCTTACCGTGATTCTTCTTACCGTGGTGCGTCGTCTCGTGGTTCGACTTCTAGGGGTAGGTAGTCGCGGGGGATTTTCATCTTCCCGGACTCCCTTTCGTGGTGGTGGGAAGTCATTCTCTAGATGATGGCTTCCCCCGAGTGCTTGGGTCTTAGGTCGGCGGGCGGCTCCGGAGATTTCTCCCGGCGTGGGAGAAGATCACCAGCGACGCATTTGTTCTGTCGGTGGTACGAGAAGGGTTCTTCATAGATTTTGTGGAACCTCTTCCGAATGGCGTCCTCCGGAGCCGCTCTCCGATCATGTCCCCTCTTTTTCAGAGTCACATTTCCTCCGAATTCGTGTCTCTGTTAGAGAAGGGGGCAATAGAAGAAGTAGACGATCACCCGTGTCTTTGTTTGTCGCCGGTGTTCGTAATTCCCAAGTGCTCGGGTTCTTTAAGAATGATTCTCAACATGAAGCGGTTTAACCTTCATTTGGGAAAGGTTCATTTCCGAATGGATCATCTGGCAACCATCCTTTCTTCATTGAATCCCGCAGACGTCGCGGTTTCTTTGGATCTTCGCGACGCTTATTTTCATGTGCCGATACATCCGCGGTCGCGGGATCTTGTGGGGTTTTGCCTTCCTGGGCAAATTCTACCGTTACAGAGCGCTCCTGTTCGGTTTGCGCCCTGCTCCTCGGATTTTCACGAGAGTCGTGGCGTCAGTCATGGCGTTTCTGAGAAGTCGGGGTCTTCGTCTTTTCGCTTATTTAGACGACTGGCTGTTGGTCGCAAAGTCGGAGGCTCTGCTGTTGGATCATATGCAGATTCTGATCAGCACGACTCAAGATCTCGGATTTCTCATAAATTGGGAGAAATCAGAGTTCGTTCCGACTCGCACGCCGTCTTACCTAGGTGCTCAGCTGGACATTCGTCATCAGCTGGCTCGTCCCAGTCACGACAGGGTCGAGATGATAGTCAGGACTGCTCGGTCTCTGAGATGTGCACGTCGGGTGAAAGCCGAGCGTTGGCTTCAGTGGCTAGGGTTTCTCTCCAGTCTAGTCGACATGCTTCCAGATTGTCGACTATTGATGAGTCCCTTCCATCTCTTTCTGTTGGAGTTTTATCAGCCGAGCGTGAGTTCTCTTTTGTCGTGGATCCCCCTGTTGTCCAGAATCAAGGGTCTTCTAGGTCCTTGGCTTCGTCGTTCCTTCTTCCTTCAGGGCAAACGCTTCCGAGTTCCTCTCCCTTCCGTGACCGTCACCACGGACGCGTCGCTGTTGGTTTGGGGAGGTCATTGCCAGGGGTCAATGATTTCAGGAGACTGGAGTCATCTGGACTTTCTGCCCCACATCAATGTGTTGGAACTCATGGGAGTGTTTGCTTCGCTTCGTCACTTCCGTGCTCGTCTGGTGGGTCGTTCGGTTCTGATTCTTACGGACAACGTATCGGTGATGGCGTACATCAACAGACAGGGAGGCACTCATTCTGTGGCTCTGAACGAGTTGGCCTCTCAACTCTGGGCGTGGTGCAAGGGGGCGAGGGTGTTCCCGATTGCATCACATATCCCGGGCGAAGAGAATATCTTAGCGGACTTTCTCTCCAGAGGCAAGTGCCTTCCCTCAGAGTGGACTCTGTCTCCGACTGTCTTCAGGCAACTGGGGAGAGTGTTCGGTGTTCTCGACATCGATCTCTTCGCAACTTCGCTCAACCATCGTTTTCCTCGATATTCTCGAGAGTCCGGGAACCAGGAGCTTTTGCTCTGGACGCTTTCGCGATCCCGTGGAGGGATGGAAGGCTTACGCCTTTCCCCCGTTCGCGTTGTTTCCCCGTGTGCTCTGAAAGATCAGGGAAGATCAAGCGATGATGATTCTCATAGCTCCTTGGTGGCCGGCGAGGTCGTGGTCGTTGCCGTGTCATCCGGATCTGGTGTCGCAACCTCTGTCTGGTATTCGACACCAGCGGCCGGAAATCCTCCGTCTGACCGCTTGGCGGTTATCGGGAAGAGGGCTCGTTCGTCAGGTTTCTCCGAACGTGCTGCACAATTTCTAGTCCAGAGTAGACGAGAGTCGACCAGGACGATTTACAACTCCTGGTTGGATGCTTTTCACACTTGGTGTGAGGAGGTGGGCGTCGCCCCTAGAGAGGCGTCTTTACCTTCTATTGCTGACTTTCTGATCTCTTTGTATGACAAGGGGAGAGCTCTGTCAACGATTTGTGGCTATCGGTCTGCTATAGCTGCAGTGTTTTTTTTGGGGGTTTGCCGATGGTACTTCGGTTTCTTCTGCTCCTCAGCTAGCGGCTCTTTTGAAGTCTTTCTTCCTTAAGAGACCCTTCTTCAGACCTCTGACGCCAGTGTGGAGTTTACCCAAGGTTTTGGCCCTCCCTTCGAACCGCTGTGTTCTGCGACGCTTCTGCTTACTACGGTCAAGACGGTTTTTCTCATGGCAATCACTTCTGGTCAGCGTAGGAGCTCACTTCATACCCTTTCAGTTGCCCCTGGGCATATCCGCTGGGAAGGACGTGGGGTTCGTTTGATTCCCAAGGCTTCTTTTATTGCTAAGAATCAGTCTGACACGTCGGGTTCAGTGGAAGTGGTGCTTCATCCCTTGTCGGATTTTTCTTCGGTCTTCGGGGACGGACTGTGGTGTCCCGTTCGCGCCCTCAAATGGTATCTTTACAAGACGAAGCCTTTTCGCAAGTCGGATCAGCTCTTTCTGGTTTCTCGAGAGCCACTTTCGGCGGCATCTCGGGATACGATCTCCAGGTGGTTAGTCTTGGCTATCAAGGCTGCGGGCCCTGAGACCTTGACGCCTGGCAGGACTCCTCGTGCCCATGATACTCACAGTGTCAGTACGTCTTGGGCTCTTTTCATCGGAGTTTCAGTTCAAGATATCTGTAAAGCAGCTTTTTGGAAGTCTCCAAGTTCTTTTACTGCTTTTTACCTCAAAGATGTGCCCGCGGGCGAACGAGCCTTTGTGGTCGCTTCTCTGAAGGCGGCTTCATCGTCTATTTCTCATTAAATTGATAAGTTTGCTTGGTTTTTACCACCCGGCATTAATCTGTGCTGGTCTTTAGCAAAGTAGAATAGGTAGATACGTTGATTTATTGATGTAAATCATGAAAATCAGTATTGATTTTATTATTTACGATATAAATCTACGTATCTACCTATTTTCCCTCCCTCCATCCCCAGCGCCTTTACCAAGGTGTGTCCTAGGGAACTCGTGATAAGAGGAAGAGGTTACGTTGGCGGCGCTCGGACGCAAGGGTCACGGAGGGCGCCATTGGTCGGGGGGGTATGAGCAATTTGGCGATGTGTTTTAAGTTTCGGTTATGCAATGTTGAGGTGCAACAATAGCAAAGTAGAATAGGTAGATACGTAGATTTATATCGTAAATAATAAAATCAATACTGATTTTCATGATTTGGTAAATTATCATATAGGTTGAAGTATTGCCATCTAAACCTTTGAAGGCAATATTTTATCAATATTGAATGGATATTTTGCACCCAAAACCCTTGAACCGCAATTTTATCATTACCGGTCTATATCTTTAAGGATGGCTTACGTGCAGCATTTTTACGATAGTAATCATTTCATCATGCCATCAGTGCTTTCAAATCTTTACCCTATCCAACATGACTACCGTAAATCTCTGTGTATAAGGCGCACCTGTGTGTATAAGGCGCACCCCTATTTTGGGGAGGGAAAAAAACCCAAAAAACCCGAAAACCCACGCGGGGAAGGACCTTCATTTAACACCGAGGTGCAGTTAAAGGCGCTGATTTGTGCTTGTAAACTTGTCACTAATAATAGTAACAATGTCGTTTTTAGAAGACTGTAAGATCAATAATGTAAATTAAAAACAATAGAGTACCTAGGTCCTAGGATAGAACCTTGTGGTACACCATTTGTTAATTGTTATATACAAAAAATTGAGGAATTATTATTATAAACTACATATTGAGATCTATTAGAAAGATTACTTTCTAACCAAGATGACAGACAAATTTTAGTGTTGTAGTTTCCGAGTGGTGAGTCAACACACTGATTACTGAGCTGGGAGACATTGCCAGGCATAACGCCATAAATCAGAAAAAAGAAGAAAAAAAAAAACTTTTTTTTCTGTACCTGTGTATAAGGCGCACCCCCGACTTTCAATTTTTTTCGGCGGCAAAAAAGTGCGCCTTATACACGGAGATTTACGGTACATGTATGTTCCAAATGAAGGGAAATATCTTCAAAATGCAATGAACTGCAAAACTTTGGATCAAGATATCATTCCACACTCTGCAAAACCCCTTCCTGTTTTGCTGGCATGAAATCCATGTTCTCGACTCCTGATGAAACACGCCTCCTTGAATTCCAGACGAAGATCTGCGTCGAAGGGAAATGCATTTGGCGCGTTGCATTAGAAATTAATCGGGCATGGCTGGCTGTTACATTCTCACCGTTCTTACCAAGTTGTTCAATATTTAATGACTTTCACAAATGATTCATATATATACATTTGGAGTGTTTTTCTCTTCCGTTTGATCTCCGTGGAGAGTATGTACACTGTAGACCAAAAATATATATACTTTTTCATATTTTTTAAAATCATTATAATTATTATTATCATCATCATTATCAGTATCATTATCATTACTACTACTACTACTACTACTATTACTATTATTGTTATTATTTATTAGATTAAAGCGGTTATTTATGTTTTTCAATTTAGTTGGATGACTTTTAAATACCATTAGCTTCCCAAAAGTTATTCATTAATTTTGTACAAAGTATTGCAAACTTTTGTGAAAGCACTATTTAAAACTTTTAAAGTATTAAATCATACCTTCCATTAGATTATTTTAATTACAAGTCATCCTTTGAATGTATTTCCATGCAGATGACAGTTGGCGGTGCATCAGACAAAGCCAAACGTCTGCACAGAATTAAACAGAACTTTAAAGGTTGTCTGCAGAATGTGCGTATCAGTAACACGGTGAACCCGTCTCTCCTGGGCATCGCTCTAGACTTCATATCAGAGGTGGAGATAGGAGGAAGACGAGCATTCTCATCGGTCGGGGAATTCCACACCGGCTGTACCAGCCTAGATACGACCTCGTTGACCTTCCCTACAGAGGAGTCCTATCTCAAGTGGACGGTTTCTACCTCTTCCAATAACAACTTTACGTAAGTCAATTCAATATATTCGTGTAAATTGACACTCAGACTGTAAATATATATATGTGTGTGTGTCATTGATTATGATATTTTTGTTAGTACTTGTGTCTGATATGAATGGTGTTTTATCCACTGTCTATTAAAATTGAAATTGTGTTATCATTGTGATAATTTGTATTAGTTATGTGGTTTTTGGGATATCTTTTATTTATATCTTGTAGTTATCCTTTCACATGAATACATACATGTAGATATTTATGTAATTCTTACAACATTTATGTTAATGGGTTAAATTATGTGGAATTATGTGAAATTATTTCAGATTGCTAACAATTAGTCACTGCTTTTCTGTCTTTCCCAGTTAGAATCATGAACAGACATTTTTGGTAGTTTTTCAGTCTCATCAGCGCCTTTGATTAGGCAACTAGATATTGGCGCTTTATAAATACCTGGATTGGATTGGATTAGATTAGATTGGATTAAATAGAATTCAACTAGAGGAAACATGATATTCTAAGTCATTTAATAAATGACCTTATCAAAACAAGGACAAAGTTGTGATTTTATTCATATCCCAGTCCCATCAGTCCTTTGTACTTTAATCCAGTTAGCCCTCATGGCCAACAACTTTGAAAGCACGGAATTCCCATAACATGTCCTCACCATAGTAATGGGTAATTAATAGCACCCAGGGGCCTCGTCCTTTGCGGAGTGATTTGATTAGAGTAATTTGTGTCCTAATGCTGCCAGACCTGGCTCTTGTAAAACAATCTTCATATATCACAATTAATACTAAGTGGCAATGAATTATGATATGAACTTCTAATTTTTCATCTGTCAAGGGAAGGCAAGATATTAAATATGATTTAATTTCTTTTACCCCTCTTCAACGTAGGATCTCAATCCTTCCTTACCTTCTCTCTTTCATTTTTCTGTAACTGTTCAACCTACATGTAGGTTATTTTATCGTTTTCTTGGAATTTCCCTGATTTTCTTTTCTGATTTTTAATGAAATGTATTCATCCAGGATGTTTTAATATTATGTGATTGGATATAGGCTAGTGTTTTTGCTCTCCCACCTTCCATAATTTGGATACATTATATTTGGGCTTAATTTGAGCCACCTTTTAAAGGTAATGCACATTCTTTTATTAAAGTCAATTGGGAAGAAAAAGTAGATCTTCTTTATTGGGTAATATTATTATACATTTGAGGCTAGAACAGAACCCTTTAAAATTGGATATGCCTGCAATTTTAGAGATCATGTTTATTTAACCTTTTATTTGTGATATACTGATGATTTCTGATTATTTTATTGTATATATATATATATATATATCCAGTGTATGATGTTGTTTCTGAACTTATAATTCACACTTTCACAGATACCGGTAAGCTTCTATGCACATTGATAAATCACAAATATAGGATGTACTGTATGCAATAAGCAAAACAGATTTGTCTATCTGAACAAATGACCCCACTCATCATAGGTTCTATGGCCTATGCCCTGGTGATAATTGCTCTGCAGTCATTGCCCCACACTAACAGTCTATCTTAATTCCAAACTTCATCCTAGGACCAGACACTAATGCTACCCCCCCCCCCCCCACCCTGACCTGCAAACCTACCCCAAAACCCAAGTGTAACTCTCTAATCTAACCCTACATCTTCAACAAAAGTATGTCCTGACAAAATGTTGGTTCTCCACATAACATGTATGGCCTATTCAAATTTTAAGGCTCTTTGAAGGAAATTTACTCATTAACATTTACATGTAGAGGAATTTAAGAAAATAAATTTTCACAAAATCCATGACTTTGAACTGAACAATTCAAAAAATTCAACAAGTTTTTCAAATCAAACATTATTTATGAATACATATCCTGTACAGATTTGATGGTAAAATAAGTGTAGTTAAAACTATTTTCTTCACTATTATACTTCATGCCATCCTATCTCTCTCTCTCTCTCTCTGTAAGTGCCATATCGATTGACTTTGGCGATCTTGATGTTATACAGCCCTCGGCTACTAGCCTTCTCTATTAGCACCACTCCCAGTTCTTTCCCTCCTCTCTCTTCTAACAAGTTCTGCAGACTGTCCGTTCAAAGTATCCTCCTTCATCCCCTACTCCTCCTTCCCACAATTTTCCCATCCTATCGTATACGGTAATTGACATCAAAATTGGTTCTGTCCACAGGGTGCATTTACGATTCCGTACCTTTGACGATGACTCACTGATGCTTTACAATGAGCAGGGCTCTAACCAGTTTATTGCGTTAGGTGTTCGGGACTCGAGGTTTGTGGTCATCATCAAAAACGGCGGCGATACTATCGACATACCGGCTGGTAAGTGTGTTGACTACAATGTTTGGGCCAGATATTAAACTCATGAAGAGGGTAATGCAATTACGTGTAGTAGATAAACAAGACTTCCTTTTGAAGAGAAAGTAATAACCAGGGATGCAAGTTTTTAGGGCCATAGCCTGATTTCAGACCCTGACTCCTCCCCATTTCAGGTTTCAGGAGATAAGGACTCATTGTGTCTCAGTTTCTTATCAGGTTCAATGTGTGAAACCAACTGGAATCTCCCAATAAAACAAATTATGGATACAATGAGCAGGCCTGATAAAAACCCGATTTAAATCGGTTTCCCGATTTTTTTTATTTTTCCTGATTTTTTTATTTTCTTTCCGATTTAAACCGAAAAAAAAAAAAAAAAATCGGATTTTTTTTCTTTTTTTTACCAGATTTTTTTTTCCTTCCCTACTTTATCCTGGTTTTCCCGGTTCCCCCCTTATTTTCTCTATTCTTTCCTATTTTGCCCTATTTTTTTCCAAATTTCCTTACCCGAAAGGGGGGAATGTTGTTGGATGCCATTTTTTCCCCGCGAATCCTCTTCTTTTTTTTTACTCAAGGGGGGCGTGGTTGAGGGAAAAACAAAAAAACTTTTTTTTTTTTTTTTAGTGCTCACTATCACCCCTGAATGAGTGAGATATAATATTTTAGTTATTGCTTGATAAGAAGATTCAAGTACTATAGCTAGTGCAAACTAGACATTACTGTGTTTACCACCATGAAAGGCTGTCCTGTGCTAAATAGATTTTTGTGATTACTTTCCTAATCTGATTCATGGGTTAGAATATTGTTATTACATTCAGTAATGATTTTCCTTACTAGAAATGTTGATGATAATCCCAAATGGTGGATTTAATTTTCCTTTTTGTAATTGTATATTGATTACTTATAACTGTATGTACTTAATGAAATTTCAACTCTTTGTTTGTAACCTTGTGATTCCCTTTTTTCATTACTTGTATATTGAAGCTTATCTACAATTGTGGATTCTTTATCAATAAATGGACTCACTTTGACTCTGTCTTCCTTGTTTTTCCCAGCTGTGTATGTCAATGATGGTCTATGGCACAGGTCAAGGGTCGAGGTCGCTGCAGGTCAAGTCCATATCACTATAGATGACACCAAACAGACCACTTCATTCAACACTGGATTCGTTTCTACATCTACAGAGTTTTATATTGGTGGGACCAGTAAGTCACATTTATTCATATCTACTTGTTCTAATTATGGACTTGTGAGTTTGTAATTTTGCCTCTGCAGTTATCTTGATTCCTTGATTTACCCTCATGCTTTCAAGTTGGAATTATCTGTGTATTTTTTTTTGTATTTCAGTTGTCACATTTTATGTAAAACAATTAATTTATATACTATTATTAACCGTATCAGACATCTGAGCAGGGCAATTTTTAAATGTTATTCCCCTCAAGGTTTAATGGATAAGCCAACAAAACGACAGGAAAAAAAATATTATGTACCGCTCAGAAAAGTCATTGGGATTTTGTGTGTAATTTGCCGGTCAATAATATTATACAGTAAACCAATGGACGAATATTATTGACCGCTCAGCAAAGTCTATGGGTTTTTGTGTGTAATTTGCCGGTAAATAATATTATACAGTAAACCAATGAACAAATATTATTGCCCGATCTGAAAAGTCATCTGCAAAATGCGTGTTAAAGGTAAAGACCAGTTATGGTCATGCGATTGCATTGTGAAAGAAACGTTGTGGAATCGATCAGAAAAGGTTGATCATCTAGCATCTAGCATCTGCAAGGTTCTGGAATCATCAAAATGATAAGAAATTTGGCCCATTCTTCGTAAAGTTACAAGCACTATACACAGACAGATGTATATGGGACTACCCTATATCTCTCACAGACCATGAGAGAAACAAATTTACCAAATATATGAATTAGTAGGCGGTTTCCCGGCAAATTTTGTATCATCGTGTATTAGTCAAAACATATTCTTTCACATGATTGGTAATGAGAGCTTCCATTTCATTTTTTGAAATTGGGGCGTTTCCAATACTGGTCTTTACCTTTAAACGAGTTGGGCAATAATGTAGAGCCAATTGTAATTTTCATTGCACATCTATTAAGCGTATGAGAAAATGCGCACTTTGCACGCACTTTATTGTGATGTAATAATTACACCCAAGGCACACTGTTTGTCAATATTACTTAATTATTGTCAATTGAATATTTTGTATTTGATTTTTTGATATATGCAGAAACAATTATATTATATATAGGCTGTGTTTTGATACCATATATACCTTCATATCAAATTTCATTAAAATCTGTCAAACATTACTAAAGTTATCGATCGGAAACCAGATGTGTATTTTTTCACATATTTAATGAGCTATGACCTTTGACCTTTGACCTACATACTAGGGGTATTTATACTCGTGGAGGTGTTGGGGTATATAGTAGTGGTGATTCTCTATCCAAGGGTTGATAGTTTGATTCCCTGTTGAGCACTAACGTTCTTTGGTTTAATCCACATTTGCCACTCCCCAACCCAATGTAAATGGATACTAGTACCTTGCAATTGCTGGGGTAATAATTGCAGGGTCTGCAGGAAGAGCAGGAATAATACTGGGACCCGTTTCACAAAGCCTTCTTTCAATGACAAATGACAAAAATGAGGTGACAAATCTGCCGATAACCAATCAGAAGCAAGGATTTCACTGGCTTATAACAAAAACTGTCATTTGTCACTGTTTTGTGAAAGGGAGCCCAGATGTGTCTACACTTGGTTATTCAGACCCAATTATTAATTCAATCACTATTGTAACCCCTAATCAAATGGTGTGGGAAAAATTCATCATGTGGGAAAATTTTCATAACACAATTTTGTTGGTTGTACATTGTATATCTGTTTATATGCTACTAAGGAATTAATTAGATGTTTTTGTAATTGGTTTGTTGTGACAATGGAGTTCTATACAATATTTCCATCAAACATGATTAGAACACTTTTATTGATCTTATACTACTGCTCGATTTGATGTCCTCGTATCTCATTGAGTGATTTCAAGTTGGGTGTTTAGGGCTGGTGTTAGTTTTTAATAAACACTAACACCAGCCCTAAACACCGAAATGGAAATTAGCTGGTGTTAAATCTTTGACCTCTGAATATCGTCAACTTCCGAAAGCTAGTGAAATCGATTTTGCAAAGTTGTCGTCTGCTGAACTGACCTGTTGTGGCTGGTGTTAATATTTTACGTACAAATGGCCTATTCACTGACACTAGCCCCTTGGGATTAAGCAAATGTTGCAAAGTTTTAGCTCGATTTAAGAGCTCTTGACTGCTTTAAAAAATAACACTAACACCCAACTTCAAATCACTCATTGAATATCCTCTGTAGGGTTACCAAGCGGAATAGACACAGCGTACCTACCAGGGTTCCGTGGGTGTATCAGTGAGATCCATCTTCAGGACACTACTGTTGACATCTCTAGTCTGGAATCTACCACCACACCTTCGGGTGTTATCAAGAATGATATACAGGTCGATACCTGCGCTCTCTTTGACTGGTAAGTGTATGTATGGTGATGTTTTTATAATGATAATAAGGCCTAAAAAAAAGATGTTATATTGCCCTTTAGGTGCTAAAACATGGGTCGGTCGGTCAGAAATCTTTTTCTTTTTTTTCTTTTTTTCCTCCTCTTTTTGGGCTGATATTTCTCAGTTTTGAATGCTTCAATACATATTTTTATATTTTTTTCTAAAAACAGTAAAGTAAAAAAAAAAATTTTAAGGCACCGAATGCACTTAAAATCCACTGCTCAAGACGCATTTTTGAAACAAAACAAAAAAGGACATCACATATTAAAAAGCCTGTGCAATATAAATGAAGGAACAGAAGTAAGACAGAACATACAAAAATGACAGAACAATTAATTATATGCAGAATTAAACAGTTTTAAGATTATTTTTAAACACTTCTGCTGATCTACTCATATAAATCTTTCAAAGGAGAGCATTCCATGAATGCCCTCTTCCTTTTCTTCAAGTGTTAACCCACATAGTACCAGATGAAATCTTGAAAAATTAATGTTGATGTAAATTTAAACTGCCTCTACATATTATATTAATGTGATATAATTGTAAAATATCTAATGAGTTTTACATCTGCACAAATTAACCAGTGGCTGTAAACTACATGCGTTGTCAAAATAAACTATTGTCGGATTGATTTGGAAGTTCCTGGCATTATATGCTAGAACCTATTTTGAAGAACTATTCAATATTCTGTTCATTCATCAATTCCTCTCCAAATACTTATGAAATGAAGATAACAATCTTGATTTCTGTCACTGATATTCTGTTCTGTTTGATGTGTAGGTGTAGCCCAAATCCTTGCGAACACGGCAGTGTGTGTTCTTCAGAATGGCATACCTTTGTGTGTGATTGCTATGGAACAGAATATACTGGAGCAGTATGTCACTCAAGTAAGTATAAAACCAGCAACCCGTTTCACAAAGCTTTTTTTCAATGACAGATTACAAAAATCAGTGACAAATCTGCTGATAACCAATCAGAAGCAAGGATTTCAGTAGCTTATAACAGAGACTGTCATTTTTTTTTTTTACTGATGACAAGTTTTGTGAAACAGGTCCCTGGACCCTTTTTCATAAAGCTTGTCATCAATAACAAGTTACAATAAATGTTATGAGGCTACTGAAATCGTGGCATTTGATTGGCTGAGAGCAACTTTGTCATAGAAATTTAGCATTTGTTATTGATAACAAGTTTTTGTGAAACAGGGCCCAGACTCTTCATCCATGTCGTGATGAAGCAGGCTGGTTGTCAATTTTTTTCTAAGATTTGATACAGTGAACCTCCAACAGTAAGGGGGGATTCAGTATTCAGCTCCAATAACTTTCTTGGTAGTCCATCAAGAATTGACATGCTCCTCTTGTCGGTTGACATGCATAATGGGATCTTAGACATTTTTCAATAAATCGTCTGTTTCAGAGCCAGAAGGGTGTCTACTCACACATGTCAACACAAATCTAATGCCCTTATGGCTCTGAACAGATAAAGTGTGATATCTTTGCTTAAAATCCTGTTAGGTACTGTAGCTGGTAAGATTTTAATTTTAGAATTAGCTAAATGTGGTCGAATTTATAATAATGTGAATTAGACAAACTGAGAAGATAAGAAACTCCTTGTCCTTGATTTGTATGTAAATGACCTCAGCAAAAGGAACAATATGCATGATATTCATTGAATATACTTATAAGCTGATCTATTTTAATATGCATGCTATTTTAATTAGTTCTATCAGGGGTGTCCGAGTTGACCGAAGCTCAAGAGTCAGAAGACCTATGAGACAGAAAGTCAAAAGAAACACAAGTTTGTAGAATCAGAAACAAATTAAAGCACACAAGGTCAAGCACTATTTCATTTTCAAGTAAAAAGAACAGACCAACATGGGGCATGTAGCATTCAATGCATGGGAAATCAAATGGATTATTTTTACATTGATTGATCAGACATGGACTTGTGGTTATGTGTGTATCATCTCTGAAAGCATGATCTTTGGCTTACCGTGCCATAGACACTGCACATGAATGCTCCATGAGTTGCCAGTGCATGATATATTACAGTGCCTTGCTATGGTAAACTGAGGGGAGTGTTTCACAAAGACTAAGATCGACTTTAAGTTGGACTTAACTATGACTGGCCGTTTATGCCACTGGTTGTTCTCACCATTGGTCTCTCAATTATGATCTTTAGATATTTTTGTCTTCACTAATGAACTATCAAAAAATGTTAATTCTGTAGATTTGTGACCATGATGTATGTCTCTGGAAAAACCAATCCCAGGAATGGTTAGAGGAACTATTGGCATGAAAGGCCTGCCATAGTTCAAGTCCAACTTAAAGTCAATCTGAGTCTTTGTGAAACACCCCCCCCCCCCCCCCCCGCCCCCCTGAATGAAGATATTTTATGGATGTATCTGTTCACCGTGTGATTTTGTTACAAATAATATGCATGTGTTGATCATTCCATTCCATACCATCAGGTAATAATGAACAGCTCTGTGTTAATCAACTCATACCCGGGGAAACAGTCATCGATACAGACGGCAGTGGTCCTATCACGCCTCTATCGGTACGCTGTGCCATCGAAGGTAATGTTCGGCATCGATCATTTCTCTCTTTGCATATATTAACCTTTTATTACATAATGTAATGCCCAGGTCACACCAAAGTGTTGAGCCCATGCGTTTCCATTTCAATGAGAGAAACGAGCAGACATCGATCCAGGAATGAATGATTTGAATTGGATCCAAAGTGACATTGATATAGCTATGCCTATGCTGCATTTCCGATGCGTTTAGGGGAAACAGATCGCCAGCGCAAAAAGCCCAAGAAATTTTAGACATGTTCCAAATTTCAAATTTCCTGCTGTATTTCTCCACATTGAACTAGTATCGATACGGTATTGAAGTAACATTGAAATAAAATCCCGTACTTCGAACTAAGAATACATTGCAGGGTAGAAACGCATGGAAAACGCATGCATTTCAAAAATCGAGGAACGAACTGACATCGAAATTGAAGAGTTTTGGTATGACCTAGGCATAAGGTGTACTGTTATGATTATGAATGTATTCCATACCCCAGTTTAGTCCTATATATGATAAATCTTATCAAATTTTCATGCACAGGACACAACTATTTTAAAAGAGTAAATGTTTCTCTGTAAATTATTTTCTTTTCTCAAAGCACAAATGGCTTTAGTAGTATATAACAACAATATAATGGCAAATACAGTCAAACCTGTCTACTAAGGCCACCCAAGGGACACAGAAAAAGAAGCCAGTGTAGACAGGTGGCCTTTTTAGACAGGTTCTAATACGTACATTTCTTTCTTGAGGGAGACAAAATGCATGGCCACTATAGACAGGTGGCCTGTATAGAGAGGTGGCCACTAAGACAAGTTTGACTGAACTTGTTTAAATTTTGCACACTCCCTCTCTCTCTCTTCTCACTCTCTTTGTATCTGTCTTTGCACTGCACATTCAATGTTTCAATGGTTCAAATTCATTCAATGTTTATATGCCATTACTCCTCTATACTGTGTCTGCAAAGTATATTTATTTATTTATTTCATTTATCTTCCACATATAAACTCTTATGTATATAAACTATTTTTTGGAGAGTTAGTTTTCCCTTTAAACTGGTGATTACGCAATATATTACAGGTTTTACCCTTTCAACATACTATTCTGACTTTATAGCACATGAAAAATGAGTATTATGACATGAGTGTATCCAATATATTAAACTTATTTGTTTGGAATTTGATTATGTTTTGACTATATATTTACAACTTGAATAATCTGTATGTATCTGAGTAACTGCACTTCCTTTTATATCATTGTATATCCATTATTATTTGCATGAATAAGGGAAACAACAAGATGTTTTTCATTTGAAAAGTTTGCTAAAACATTCTATTTCATCTTCATTATTTGTTATAGGTATTTGATGTACATAATCAATGACTTTACCTCATAATAATTGGTTGATTTGTCTACTTTTATTCTTTTTCCTATCTTTCATTCAATAACTTAATCATTTTGTATGATTTTGATTTTTAATTTTCATACTGTTTTCTTTTGAATAGTTGATGATGGTGAGAAATGCTTTTGTTTTTGTAGTGGATTGCATTTTCAGGCATCAGGGCTTTTTGGGAGGTTCTTTTTTGCTTCCAGTAGCTATAGAGTGATCATCTCAATATTTTTGCCTCACTTTGATGATATCCATTATTAATGAAGATCAGTGCATCATATTTTCTTCATCAGTCATACTTCATTTATGTGCACAGTGCAGTTATTGAAGAGTCAGATGGTAGTGGTGGGGGTTTTGGGGCTTTTTTTCTAATTTTTTCCCTCAAAACGTGCATAATGCATATGTTACAGAATAATTAAAAGTTTATTGATCGGATCATAATTTAGGGCCCTGTTTTATAAAACTTGCTATCAATATTAAACAAGTTACAATAACTGCTATAAGCTACTGAAATCATGGCATTTGATTGGCCGAGAGCCAATCTGTCATAGAAATTGAGCATTGATAACAAGATTTATGAAATGGGGGCCCAGATCTGTGTGTAAGGTTTAAAATAAGAAAGATAGTCATAATACACAGTGATACATGTGTCATACAACCTGTAAGTCTTTTAAACCAGGGATGCATTCTTTCAATGCTCTATGTTCTCACCAAATATGGTGGGTAGACTTTGAATGCCAGTATATTCACTGCAAGTATTTGGGAAAAGAAAGAACAATTGGATTACAGACGAGACAGAGTTAAATCTCATTACGAAGGTCAATAGTATCAATCGGCACTGCAGACAGATGTCGCATGTTTATGTGCTTGTATGTCACTTGCAGGGGGGTTAGGTCTACTTACTCATACACGAACTAACGACGATTAACCTGGGACCCGTTTCACAAAGCATTTTTTCAATGATAAATCTGCTGATAACCAATCAGAAGCAAGGATTTCACTAGTTTATAACAAAAACTGTCATTTGTCACTGATGACAAGTTTTGTGAAATGGGGGCCCTGGTCTGCTATTCTTTTATTTTATTTCATCTTTTTATGTGCACATATGGGTTGTCAGGATGGATTTTTAATCATTTTTATCAGCACATTTTCATGATTTTCACTGATATATTGGTTTGGTCCATTAACAACATTTATGTACCGGTGCATGAAGTTTAAATCTTTTAAGTCTGTATTTTTAAAAATTAATCTTATACAATAGATATTGTGTCTATATGATTGTAAGTAAAACTTGGTGGAGTTACTAATTCAAAAAGTCAAACACCAACATTAGATGTCTTTTTAGTATTGTATCATGATTATAAAAATGTACATGTTAAAGCGTAATATATTTAAGTTGGACATATTCAACCAGGTTATGAATTTTGAGGAAATTACAAACTTTGCATTTGAATATACTTTTTCAGCTTGTCTTCTATTGAAGAAAAAAGAAAAGTATCAAGCCATTGAATTGATGAAAGAATATAAGGGTAGTAAAAAGGACTCTTTTATTTTGAAAGCAACTAATCAAATTTTGTGCGACGGATTAAGTCTTCAAAACTGATGAAATTGTATGGGACTCTCACTTCAATATTGCATGTGAAAGATGTGATGGACAATAATAGCTCTTTAAAGCTTAATTTTGAAGAAGAAAAGAGGTGGTAAATTCAAATTGAATGGTATTTATTGATGTGTTGATATTAATCGTTTCATTTCCATATGATTGCCTTCATACAGACGCTGGGTCTGGTATGTATTACCGATGGACGGAGATCAGTCATAATGTGGAAGAAACGATGGATATACCAAGTGGAAACGAAGCTCCTGGATCTTACATGCAGAGGATAGAATATGAGGCTACTATGGAACAGATTGAAGACTTGATTCAACACTCTGAGCAATGTGAACAGTTCATCAAATACGAGTGCACCAATGCAAAGTTACTCAATTCACCAAGTAAGTTCAAAGATGAGGAGACAGATATGATCTAGCGCAAGCAATTCTTTTAAATTGTTTTTTGTCTTTTGTATTTTGAGTAAAGAAAAGGAGTTTTATGCCACAATCACCCCCACTAATGAATATATTTTGTATTAAAACAAAAACGTTTGAGTTAATTGTGTAGATAAAGTACAACTATGCTGAAAAGGTATACTTATTTCATTGATTTATTTTATGATATGATTATAATTATATGTTTTTAAACTTTTGTTAATAATTTATATGTACATAGTTTGTATATTACTTTCTATTATGTTGAAAACTGCAGAAAACGAAATTAAACAAACAAACAAAATTAAACAAACAAACAAAATAGGTACAAAGGAACAAACACAGTTGTACTCTTTACGAACCCCTTGCATACCTTCGACCTATTGGTGAAAAATTGTTATTTTTGAGCACCCTTCCTGATGAGGGCATGTCTCTGAGACTATGGTACGAGACCATTTCTGAAGCTCTGCTTCTTTAATTTAAACTGGATCTAAATATATACTTCCATATTGAAATTAGACTAGAATTGCGGTCAATATATCATAGGCTCAGAACTAGAAGGGCATTAACTCTTTGTTAAAGTATATGGGGTTAATGTCCTTTGGCAAGGCATTAATCTTCATTTGCCACACTTGACCCAGGTGATGTAAATAGGTACCTGGCAGGAATAAATGCCTTGAAATGCTAGAGCGCTGTAATGGCAGCTAGGCTACAGCCTGGGTAATAATTAGTGTGCCTCGGAATAGAATTTCTATATAGACGGCGCTATAGAAATGCCTATTATTATTATTATTATTATTATTATTAATGCTCTTCTAGCTCTGAGTGTGTGACATTTAAATCATTACCAGTAAATTCACATTACCTTTGACTGATGTGTTTATGATTGTTTGATTGTTTGTTTGTTGTTGTATAGGTGGATCTCCCTATGGTTGGTGGGTGAACAGACATGATCAGAAGATGGTCAACTGGGGTGGAGCACCTGTAGGAACAGGAAGGGTAAGTTAACACTTAACACTGCTTCAAACAAATAATAATGATAATAATAAAACGTTGCTCATATAGCACTTACCACCGAAGTCTCTAAGCACCATAACAAACAAAATAGACTGATAAAAAATTACATATTAAACAAAACAAAAAAGTGCAAATAAACCTACACATTACAATACATATGAAATACACATCAATGTGAACAGAGTTAATCATCAAAAGCAATTTTGAATAATTGTGTCTTAACCCTTACTGTACTGTACATTTACGAAGATTGCGCCGCAACCGCTTGGAATTTTGAATTGTCGTTTCATGACTTTTTTTCCTCAAGTCTTACGCACATTTTGATACCATTTTCGTCGAAATCGGATATACCTGTAAGGCGTTACATAACAATTAGTATGCGCATGTCATCAAAAAAAAAAAAAAAAAAAAAAATCGCATCAAAATTTGCATAAATTATCATTATTAATTACATTAAAATAACTTTTTTGTGTTAGAAAAGAAGTTTCATATGAATAATGAGTTTCAACATTCAAAAAGTGGAGTTAGACACGTTTTCTGTAAAATGCATAAAATTAGTGCATTTTGCATAATTAATTAGGCTAACGAAAAAAATTTGCATATTCAGAAAAAACTAATTATACCATCTTGTTCCTTACGTAAATATCTACAAACATGCAAATTTTCGTGTCCATCGGACAATCGACGGCCGAGATCATAGGGGGGGGGGGGGGCCTCCCAGGCCCCCCCCCCCCCCCCCCCCCCCCCCCCCCCCAGTCAGAGGCTGCTCAAAATAGCCCAGTACAGTAAGGGTTAAGACAAGTTTTGAATTGGTTAATAGTTTGACAGTTTTTGACATTTAAAGGTAGTTTGTTCTTAAGTTCAACAAGCTGCACATGCCTCAGCATCGGATTCCGAACAGTCTCAATGAGCTTCATCGTTATCATGACAATGTTGGAAGAAAAACTATGAGAAAGTTGCAAGCAAAGTGATTATTGAAAATAATATCGCTAGTGATATTCGTTTGTCTCGCAATGTGGTCAATAAGGAATCTAAAAGATCACGACGTTTCGTATGCTACTGCAATACTTCGTCAGGTGATAAAAACTGTTGTAAGCAAGGGTCTTTTATACTTTACGGGAGGACCGTAAAGCGGTCTAAAATTCGATCGATAATTGGAACAATAACGCCCAATGCCTATTGGTCGACGCACACGGTGATCGACCAATCACCAAGGCCGCTGGTTCGGCCGCTGGTTCGGCTGATGCACCAGGCCTATTGGCCGACGCATACGGTACTCGACCAATCAACGGGCCGCTGGCTCGGGCCGTCTGCTGAATGGAATCGACCGTTGTTGGCTGGCAGGACGGCGAGTGTCATGGCGGCGTATCGTCCGCATCCAAAATTCGGGGATATCGATCCCGTTGTCTCTGTTGAAATTATTAGGATTGAGACGGATATTGGTAGCTTCTTTTACCCTCCGTGTATACCAATGCCGTTCTTGGGAAAGGCACTGAACCCCGTCCCAGTCTGGTTGATGCTGGTTGTCCCAAGCATGTTCGGCTACGGCTGAGTTGTCAGTTCGACGGAGTCTGACGTCCCTCTTATGCTCAGTGATTCTTTCTTTTATCGGACGGGCAGTTTCACCGATGTAGGATCTATCACATCCTTTACAAGGGATGTTGTACACAATGCCGTCCCGTCTATGTGGAGGAATTGGATCCTTGGGGCGTGTAAGTTGTTGACGTAGGGTGGTATCTGATCTGAAAACCGTTCGAATGCCATGGCTCTCTAGGCGGCGCTTGAGTTGTTGGGAGACCCCATCAATGTACGGCAAGACTGTAAAAGTCTTGTATACCTTCTGATCCCTGGGTTCCGACGATCTATTCTTGGTATTGTGTATAAAACGGCGTGGGTAACCGTTGAGACTCAGGGCACTGCGAACACGGGTCCGTTCTGTGCATGGCTGTTGTGGACTTGTCACAATGCGTGAAGCTCTGTCAAATAGACATTTCACTAGACCTCTCTTCACCGATATGGGATGGTGAGAGTCAAACGCTATGTACTGGTCTGTGTGGGTAGGCTTCCTATAGACTGAGGTGGAGAGCCTATGGTTGTCGTGTCTATGAACTAGAGTGTCTAAGAATGCTATCTTCCCTTCACACTCTATCTCTGATGTGAACTGGATGGTTGGTTCAAGGCTATTCATGTGTTTAAGTAGCTTATCTGTTTCAGAGATGGGAACTATGATGAAGGTGTCATCTACGTATCTCTTCCAAACACGAGGCAAGCAAGAGAGGGGACATGTGTCCAACGCTTCTTCTTCGAAACTCTCCATGTATAGGTTGGCCACAACAGCCGAGACTGGACTGCCCATGGCTGCCCCTTCTGTCTGTTCATAGTATGAACCTTTATACAGAAAATATGTGGATCGTAGAACAAACTCGAGGAGTTGAGTGAGTTGTTCCGGTGAGAGTGCGGTCCGGGTAGACAAATTGCTGTCTGATTGTAAGCGTTGCAATGTAGCATTGCATGCGCCCTCAATCGGTACATTGGTGAAGAGTGAAACTACGTCAAACGAAACCATGCGTTCTTGAGTACCGATGGTTTGCTCTGCTATGAACTCTGCAAAACCACTCGAATTGGGAATCGTATATTCTGATATATCGTTTATATCGTATATATCGTATAAGTGATTATTGCTTGCATATTACAGGAGAATCGTTCCCCCCTTTGTATTCTTCCATTTTGTACAATTTTCACCTGTGCCCACTTGGCAATACACAGAGAAATTGAGACATGAAATGTGCTCACAAATATTATCTTGAAGGAATCATCCATTCTCATATTTTTCCTCCTGTTTTTAAAGCCTATCATCTCTTTATTAGACGTTACATCATTTAAAAACTTTTATACATGTAATATTATCCTGCTTAATTTTTTTTTCTTCCCTGAATGAAGTTGTAACTATTCTGCTGAATGTCTGACTCTGAACCCTTTAATCATCATACATAACATGATATTCCCTTTTTTTTTCTTCCTCACATTTCCTGTATCAGTGTGCCTGTGGTATTGGTATGGTGTGTGCTCCCGATAACTCCAAGTACTGTAACTGCGATGCTGATTCTACAAACGATGGTGTTGATGAGGGCTACCTGACCGAGAAGGACCATCTACCTGTCACGCAGCTCAGGTTTGGGGATACCGGTGATGCAGGGTCATCGGCTTCTTATCAGCTGGGAAAACTGAGATGTAGAGGAGATGGTGAGTATGCCGTTGAGACAGTTGAGCGGTGTCGTAGTCAAATGGTTTAAGCACTTGACTTGAAATTCAAAGGTTGTGGTTCGATCCTTGACACGGCACTAATGTCCTTTGGCAAGACATAGATCTACCTTTTTTACGCTCAACCCAGGTGATGTAAATGGGTACCTGGCAGGAATTAATTCCTTGAAATGCTAGAGCGCCGTAAGGGCAGCACAGCTAAAGCCGGGTTAATAATCTCCAAGTTTGGAAGCGCTAAGAGACTTAATTGTAATTCTCACTTTATAAACCTGAGTATGCTTATTATTATTATAGTTTTCCTTGTAATAGTTGAAAGGAGTTCTTGTTCCTAAGACTTCAATTTTAACTGAGAGAGAAAAAATGTCAATTTGATAGTTCTACTGTGTATTTCAATCTATTACTTTACTTTCGTAGAAGAATGGAATTCAATATACTTGAGCCCAATCCAAAAGGTGCTAAATTCTTCATAGGGAACAAACTCTTATCCTTGCATAATACATTTCATAATGTGTGGAATTGGATTAATATCACAACACCCAATTTATTAAAAATCTTTGGAAGTGGCGTTATGTTTGTATGTTACAGGATTGGAGATTTCTAACTATCCACAAGAACTGTAAAGCCCACTGCACACTATACGATACTTCTGCGATCTGATTTTCAAAGAAATGGCTATTGTATTAGATAGGAAATCTTAACAAATTGAGGTTCTAAATAATGAAAAGAATACTAACAACCAGAATTTTGTTGTATTTAACTCATCTAAGTCAGAATAAAAGCTGAATTGGCTTCAAATTGTAGACAATCGCACTCATGGTATGACGTCACTACGATTCTGAGCCGATTGACCTTTTCCTTCTCTAAGAAAGCTTGAAAATTCCTTGAAATGTTGATATTACTACTGGTAAGCATATGACTATTCAGATCGTCAGTCTCTAAGATTTTACAATTTTAAATGTTCACATCATTTGCTACTTCAAATACTTTCAAAATTGGATCGAAGCCAAATTGTATAGTGTGTGCAGTTAGCTTAAAACTCTCCATTGCACATGTCATTATGATGTCATCTTGTCTTTAATACAGTGAGTCTGACCAACATAGTCAGCTTTGTCCAGCGAGAGGCCCACCTAGCTGCCCACATGATGACCACCCCTCAGGGTGCCTTGGACGTTGCCTTTGACTTCAAGACCACGTTAGACCCATCGGATCCCAGTGATCCAGCTACTGCTGCCGTCTTCGTTGCGGCTGATGCCGAAAAAGAAGGATTAATTGAGGTAATAATGATAGTAGCTTGTTTTTATATAGTGCTTTTCAGGACTGAAGGCCCTCTCAAAGCACTATTTATGTGTGTAATTACCATTGTAGTATGTTTTGTCTCTCTATTTTTTGTGCATCTTAGTTTTTGCATTTTGTGTAAGATCATTCTACCTAAAGGTTTCTGTCACATTTTAATGATCCAACCATTTTGTAATTAGTGTATTTTCAGTTTAATTGTCTTATCCATATTTGTAAGAAACATTTATTGTCTTCTCTGACTGTGCATGTTTTTACAAAACCTATCCTACATTAATTGAACTGGCTACCCATCAGGTCCAGGATTCAATACAAAATACTTCTTGTCACCTTCAAATGCATCCACGGTCTGGCTCCTCCCTACCAATCTGAACTTATCACTATCAGGCAACCATCCCGCTACTCCCTTCGCTCCTCTCAAGGCATCACGCTGAACCACCCGTCTCCCAAGATGCTACCCACACTTGGTGACAGAGCATTCACAACTGCTGCTCCCAAACTGGAATAACCTACCGATAATCTCTTCGTAACCAACAATTTGTCAATACCTGCAAAAATTATCTTAAAACTCTCCTTTTTGTCAATAATATAACTGTAAAGCGCATTTGAACATGTATATGGAAAATGCGCTGTATAAATACATTATCGGTATTATTATTATTATTATTATTATTATTATTATTATTATAAATTCAATTCAAGCAGTGTCATCTCGGAAGATAGCAATGTTACAGTGGTGTATATCAAATACGTATTTTGTGCTGTTTCAGGTGAAGTTGGTGAATGACCGAACAGTACAGGTCCAGTTTGATTACGGTGCGGACATGATGACGATCAGCGTGACCGTACCAGACCCACTCAACGATGATGCCTGGCATTCTGTACAAGCAAACTTTGATCGTAAGGAGGTATGGCTGAGAGTGGACAGAGAACCAGTGGAGAAGATGGTCTTAGATCGGCCAGAGCTTACATTGGCGCTGACCGGGCCAATCTATATAGGTATGTAATCTCTCTCTCTTTAAAGTACTTTACACAGTCAGGAGTGAAAGATTTATCAATTGTCTAACGGAAGGTGTTTCCAGTACACACTCCCACAAACAATCACTGAAATAAAACTTGAAAGTCTAACTAAATATCCAAACTTTGCCCAACACAATTCAATTCAATTCAATTCAAATTAGGTTTCAATCTCGTCAAAAAGTCCATAGACTAAAAATGTGAGTTTACATCATACATACGATCATATAAAAAAAGCAAAGTGTAAGTTTTGTTAGGTCAGAATATATTACTCCTTTTCGTAGTATAACGTACAGGCAGAGAAAAGGCAGATAATCACTGGACAAACATTACTCAGCCCCATATTATCTTCTTTTTTAAAGTCAAGCTACCTCCTTTTTTAATTTAAGTGATCTTTTCATTAGAACTCAACAATATATATTTCAATAATATATATTTCAATAAATATATCGCAGATGGTCATTCTCTCCATAGCCAGAAATTATTTTCTTATGCATGAAATTATATTTAGGATTCTAATGTTTGTTTAATTAAATTGCTAAGAGGAATTTATATATTCAAATTAGATATGGTAATTCATACTCGTTCTTTTATAAACGCAGGTTCATCAACAGTCCAATCGGATGGCTTTGTTGGATGCTTGCGTAAGATGAGGGTGAATGGAGAGCTCGTTGACATGGCAGCGATGGCCGAGACTGCTAAAGATGTTCATGCGGGCTGTGTCGGGCAATGCTCAACCGAACCATGCTTGAATGGAGGCATGTGTATAGAGAAATACGACACCGTAGAATGCCAGTGTGATGATACAGCCTTCGGAGGAGACTACTGCTCTGTGGGTAAGTTAGAATCATTGGTCTTTGTTTCAAGACTGAAATTTTATAAATATACTGTGAAACCATCCCGTGCCGGTCTCCAGTTTCCAGTGGAACGTTTCCATTGGTTTCTCTGAAGGAGCAACTATTCACAGAGGGTCTGCAGTGAAGCCCATGTTTACATGGCTGCCGTCCTAGAGTACCTGACTGCCAAAATCTTGGAACTCGCTGGCAACGTTCCCTGCGTCAACAAGACATTTTTATGAAAGTCTGGTGAAACATAAACACACTTTGCTTTGAATAAATGCAAGGCCTTAAACACATGACAAGAGTTATTTATCGTAAGAGAGGGAAACTTTAATTAGTTTAGGAACTGTAGATTATCAGACAAAGATTGAAGATTGATGTATCATTATCTTGGTTAGCCTTGAGGTGGAATGTGATAGCAAGATGGAGATATGCAGACAGAAAGCTCAGTCAAGGTACGACTGAGCAGAGACAAAGCATTAGGTGGACAGAGATAGAGAGAGAAAATAAATAAATGATGAGACTCAATTACCTTTAAAGGTATTAGGTAACTTTGCCTCTGATTCTAAACAAAATGCTGGATTTAGCTCATGCTGCAATCATAATTATAAACCTTTAGGTCAGATATGAATCCCATGACTTTTACAAGCCAATTTGCGTACGTGTTTGATGATCAAGATATTCATGATTGGAATTCAAAATTTTGGAAACCATTTTCCCAACGGTTTTGACCAGTAATGCACTGCAGTCTATTGGGAAAATGATTATGGTAAAACCAGTCACTCAAAGATTGTTACTTTTTGAAGCACTTCATGATCATTTTGAAGCGCAATTTTTTTTCTCGGGGGGTGGGGGGGGGGGGGGGGGGGGCTTCAATATTTCACCATATCACAGACATTGATAACACGTGGGGCCATGCATCTCAGATTATTAAAACTGGAAACATTGTTTAACAATGCCTTTAAGTTCTCGACACCTTTGTTGTTTTTACTCTTTCCCTGCATGCAGAGGTTGGAGCAGAGATGTCGAGCGGAGCCCGTATTTCCTACTCGTTACCAGATGAACTTAAGTATACAAAAGAGATGGACACCATCATCCTTGCCTTCAAGACCGACCAACCTCAAGGGCAGATCTTCAGGGTAGAGAATGCTGATGATGGCAGCCATATTGATCTTGTGCTAGATGGCTCAGGTACTACCATGTCTTTTACTCCTTTTCACATTACTCTTTTCCTTTTTTGGAGGAAAAAATGTTGGATTTGAATCATAGTTTTCTTATATTAGGCATCTCCTAGAACAGCAAGGTGAAAATGCTAAGTGTACCATCTTCTCCCTGCAAGCCTATTTTTTCTTTAATTACTATGTACCCTCCGTATTTATTGTAATATTTCTTTTTAATATGAATTCTTCTCTTACAGGGTATGCTGTGTTAAAAGTAAGGCTTGACAGTGGAAATGAGGAGACACTGACAGAGATGAAAAACTTTGCAGACAACAAGAATCATTTTGTTACAATCACGAGGAACATGAAAGAAATACGCTTTCAGGTAAGATGAGAAAAACTGTGTGTGTAGTCACAGAGTATACTTATACTGTAAAGGTTACTATTATCAAATGTGACATTGCATTGCTTTGTCAGATAGACCTGATTCAACAAGTTAATACATCATCAGTGATTGTTCTTGAGATGGATGTGTGTTGGTACTTGTTTCATTGATGTTAGAATTCTTTGAGCCTATATCATACATAATTTGTGAAGGCAAATATTGTAATAGGGCGGCCATGAATGATACTAGTGTGAAAGATTAACAATATATAAATGTCTAGTACGTTCAACTAAACAAAATTTTAGCATATATATTCTTGTAAAAATTTATATATTTATTAGTTTGTTTTGGTTTGACCATACTCCCAGGTTGAAGATTATGTTGGCTATGAATATGATGATTATAACAATATACATATCAAGTATGTTCAATTAAGACAAGTTATAGTGTATATTCTTGTTAAAATGTATATATTTTATCAGTTTGTTCTGGTTTGATCATATTTGTAGGTTGATGATTATGTTTGTTATGATGATTACAACAAAATAGAAATCAAGCACTAGTAAGTATGTTCAATTTTAAGAAGTTTGGGTGAATGTGTATTTTTATTAGTTTATTCTTGTTTGATGGTTGATGGTTATGTTCATTATGATGATTATAACAATAAAGATATTAAATATGTTCAATTTAAAAAATCTCTAGTGTATATTCATGTTAAAATGTATATATTTTATCAGTATGTTCTGGTTTGATCATATTCCCAGATTGATGATTATATTCCTCTTAAAACTGAGGGCCAAGCCTTTACAGCCACAGCATTCACTCCAGCTGATATCTTCATTGGAAACTCTGGTAAGTACATCTAACATTCTTGAGTCCTGATAATAATCTGTTATCAAAGATGGGCTTTGACGAGAAAGGACGGAGAACTTGCATCTGTGACTGTTTGTAATATACTGTATCTTGCGTACGTTTGTATCGAATTTCATTGAAATTAGGAACAACTCATGAAAGCTAGCAGTCATTAAAAGACATTGCTCTTATGACATTCTATTGAAAATCTATAAGGATGATACATTCAAAGTTATAACCTTAGTCGCACCAACTAGATCAAACGCCAGGGCCCTGTTTCATCAAACTTGTTATCAATAACAAATCATGGTAACTGTT
Organism: Strongylocentrotus droebachiensis; assembly: GCA_035222895.1. NCBI lineage: Eukaryota > Metazoa > Echinodermata > Echinoidea > Camarodonta > Strongylocentrotidae > Strongylocentrotus > Strongylocentrotus droebachiensis. The sequence goes on from JAVYIG010000922.1 coordinate 401,999, forward strand.
ATAAGCTACTGAAATCGTGACATTTGATTGGTTGAGAGCAAATTTGTCATAGAAATTTAGCATTTGTTATTGATAACAAGTTTTATGAAACAGGGCCCAGACCAAGAATAGGCTGAACTAACCACGAATAACCCCGAAAAATTAATCGGTTTGAAGCATGTCTGGAATCGGTTTACGGTATGCCCATACATTATAGCGAGAAACTTTACTCATCTGTGCATGCTCAAAGCCACACACATTCAGCTGACCGACCCTCTGCTATGCAAACAGAAAGAGTTTGTTCGGATGCTCATATTATTTTAGCGATTATTCCGTTATTACCATACATTATTCATCGGCTTTGCACATCTTTATTTCAGCTACCAATGGGAATAGCTTTATCGGTTGCATATCTCGGGTTCAATTCAACGGCGTCGACCCACTCAAGCTGTACTTCGGCGCCACCCGTCCTCAGGGCGTGGCAGGGTCAGGGCTCATCAGCCAATCGAGGTGTGGTATCGAGGAGCAGATACCCATGTTCCTACCCACCGAGGAGTACCCACCGACGGAACCACCCATGGTCACCCAGTTTATACCCTCAGCTGCACCCGTCAGCTCAGATCTGGCTCCGGGAGATAAAGCTGCCATCGCAAGTAAGAAAGAACCTGGGATTGTATTCAATTCTGTATGCCGATTGAGTTAGTATGTCTTAATAATGTCTTAATTCGTATTCAGATCATATCTGAGCACTTTACTTAAACGAATCAACTTTATTACAAAATGATTACTGATAAGCATTGTGATGTCACATGGTAAATCCAAAATTATGAACAATTAATGTGTTGCATTTGTAATTGTTTGCAACTTCAGATTACTGCGTATGAGTTTCATATGCCTGCCAATCAAGGCCTCCAAATTAGTTAGCTTAAGTCTGCTAGGGAGCTGTCTTAAAGGTAATACAAAGTTTTGGTATGGGGTCATGAATTTGGTTCAAATGAACATATTGGAAGCATGTGCGATCCTACAATATACAGTGATCATTGACGCGGTCGAAATCAAGTCTAAAATTATGAAATTGTAAATAATAAACTCTTTATGTTGTATAGCTCCCTCTCAAGGTCAAGGTATTAATAAAGCTATACAACAATGGTTCTTGACTAAAATTGACCGATTAGCTATTCCCGTTTGGAAATTATATATCACAACTACATATTCTGAGATTTTCATAGTCACAGCTAGCATTGTACGGCCGTAGGCGCTATTTGAAATTTATCACAATTTACCAGGAGCACCAGTACATTTATATATTCAATTTTTCTTGAAGGCAGAAGTGTTTTAGGGGCTAAATTTTCTAATGCTTATAATACATCGACAGAGGCATCCAAATACATCAAAATTGTAAAGAATCGCTTTCCACCCAATTTTCAAGATTACCCAAAACTTTGTATTACCTTTAAACTTAGGGTAAAATACTTAGCCTAAAGCTTCAACTGAGTACCAAAGAATAATTATTTTATCTAAGCCAAGAACTTGGTAGAATATAGAACACATACAAATTATTTCAGCTAATCATGATCCTCTTGTTATTACTTTCTTTTCAGTTGTTGTGATCCTTCTGCTCCTAGCGCTGTGTCTTCTTCTCTTCCTCATCGGGCGTTACACGTCGCGTCATAAAGGAATGTATTCCACCAACGAAGACAAAGGAGCCAAGAATGCGCGCAATGCCGACGATGCTGTAGCGTTACATGGCTCCAAGAGAACTAAGGAGTACTATATGTAGACTCATCGTTACGATTCTTTCTGATTTAAAACGTCTGTTCTACATTCAGTCTTACTCTCGTAGTTGCATATTTGTAGACAAAATACCATTTCTGTCTTGGTTTTGAGCAATACATTTGTTTCTTTTTCAATTAACATACAATAAGAGGATGCCTGTCTTGATTGTCAACAGTAAACTCTTCATTTTCATTCAATATGCAATTGTATCATGTAGAATTGATGTTGGATGATTATGAAGAAGATTGCTTTGGTTTAGTATTCTCAGGTATTCAATATCATGCCATGCGGGCTGCAAATTGTTTGCGATCTTGGAACAAAATATTAATATGCTGAGGAATTTAAAGGGCATTGTTATTGTCAAGTAGAGTGGATATTTAATAGGGAGATATGAAAGTCATAATGCTGGACATAATTGTGTGTGTTGGCTTCTCAGTAAAGCTTCTCTGAAGAACTTGATTAGTGTAATCTGATAACATCTCAAAAGAGATAGATAAAGTGAAAATGTAGTGTGATATATTCCACTCAACCCACAATGATGCTGGAAGAATTTTGTTGAAATTCAACTGTTTTAAAAAATTAGATGCCAGAAAGTAGCTGTGTTTCCATCCAAACGAAATTCTAGAGCAGATTTTATTGTTATTATGCATCACTTTTTGCAAGCCAACATTGTTCAAATTCATTGCAAACTACTTGTGTGAAATATGCGAAGATACAATAATCTCTTCAAAAGGATGTAAATATTTATTTTATTTCTTGAGTGGTCTTCACTACATCTGTTGTTGAGTGCATTATTTTTTACAACGAAAGATGATTGAATGATGTACATGTATATCACACTGAATGTATTGTTAGGTGAGTTTTCTGACACAGCAATTCTTTTTTACTGAACTGCTCAAAACGTCCATGTTTTCAGTTGATAAAACATCAAATCACTAGAAAAGCATAAAATATAGAGTTCCTACGCAACAATTTTGTTTGTCAACATAACAAGTCCTGTAGAATTACAATGTCACATCCTGTATTGCATATAACTATCCATATATTGAGTATCTTGTCCTACTGTCAGTTAATATTTTTGTGCGAATGGTATTGTTGCTTATTACTGACTCCACCAAAAAGGATACGTGTACTTGGGTATGTTGATTTTGACTGCAGCTGTTTAATATCAATCCAAAAAATTTGTCAATACACTCAGCCTGATTAATTCACATCATCAGACAAAAGATGATCATTTGTTGCTTGATAAGGCTTCTGTGTATCCTACAATGTATTCAGTTAAAGCCTTAAGGGGCAAATGGTGCAAGATATGTGATTTTGTAGAGACTAATTCTAAGTGTAAATATTCATGAGAATGTAGTGTAAATAGAAGAAGTTTTTGCAAATATTAATACATTTTTACAATCGAAGAGTATTCATAAAATAGGTATTCACGCTATGTAAAATATCTGTATATCTGGTTTCAAGCTATTTTAGATAAAAATATGCATTTTTGTATGTCAAAGTTTGCGATCTGTATTTTAATAAAAAATGAATTTCATGTAGCTGAATATAAGATATTGAGATCGTTGAGCTGTGATAGTATTCATTCCCGCTCTTTAGTTAGTTGAATGAAGCAAGCAGTTTGGCTGAAGAGGAATGGCCTTTTTATAGCTTGCCGAGGAGTTGGATATTGTAGCAATGCTTTCCTGTTTGTCATAGTCATGCACTGTGGTCAACATATTTTTTTGCAAGTGATTAGGTTTCCCGTAAACCTCGCATATAAAAGCGTCAATCATTACGTCCAATAAATTGTTTATTTGATTAAATTTATTGTGGTAATTTTTTAACCATCTTTTAAGAATTCAGGAATTGTATTGGAAGGTGTAACCGTATTCTACACTACATTGCCAAATTTGAACATGCTGTTTGATACAGTAATTGAAACTTTGTACAGTGCTTTTATGAATGTTTTGTCATTGCAGTTATTGAAGAAGAAAAAAAAATCAAAAGAACTAAACACCTTGATCAAAATTGAAATGAACTTTTTTATGAACTTCATATTTATGGCCCACTTCTACTTCTTTCAAAACAATGACATTTTTTTTTTCCAGCATAAAATTATCCCTAACTGCATGGTTTTATCATTCATCGTCTGATGTTGATATAATGAATACGTTATTTTGTTGTTGACCCCACAAGATTTTTAAATGTGATGGTCATTCTATTACAAACCTATTTTTTTCTGCTGAAATAAATTTCCCTCAAGATGATTTCCTACTGAACTCAAATTTGTATCAAAATTTAAATTCTCTCTTTTTGACTGAACAATCATTTAGGACAATATTTTCATCTAGTTTTCTTTAGTTGCTGGAAGTGATATGTTTAATATAAGGATGTTGCTATTCACATCAATCATATTAGTAGTGCTAAATGGTATTAGAATCTGAAATAGTTACCGTATTCCCCATTGAACAATTATTGTGAGCTATTGAAACAACAACTTGGGAGCCATGTTGCTGATATGTACATTTGGTTTGTTTGTTTATTTATTCATTGGGTTTTTTCCCACAATTTTTATATATCCACAAGGTCCCAATCAATTTGTATTTTACAATTTAAGGAGATTTTTATAACTTTTTTTTCTTCTGTTTGTGGTGAGTAAAAAAGTTTGTGAAGTTTCCTATCTGTTCAGATATTCCTTATTATTCCTTATTAAAGGGACGACAGTTTCTTTGATTAAAAATTTCCCTTTCTGGCTCACATTGTATAAAGTTAGAAATGGATGAAAGATGGTTCATGTCGTATAAAATAATCTTCTAATTATTCCTAAATCGCTAATTTAATTCTTTTAAGAAGTCTGCGCACAAGGTATAATAATGTGTGCTACCACTACGTTGTGTTTTTCTGTCATCTAAACCACTCACCTTTTTTCCTTTGTTGTCCGCTACTTTTTATCAATTCCAGAAGTGGTGTATAAATTAAACTCATTAATAATTTGTTTCCTTTAAATAGACCTTTTTGGTAGTGTATTAAACCAAGTTTAAAGCATACGTTTTTGCGAATGCCTCAATACAAATATTTCATTCACCCGTTATGAATAACTGTATTTAAATAGTGAGAATGCAAAAAATTATTTGTTGTTAGGTAGGGCAAGCCATAATGTTTTTCCTACCTGGCAACAACTAATGTATGCAGTTCGTCCTCTGAATATTGAAATACAATTATTTGTAACAGATGAATGAAATAATTTGTATCAAGGCTTTTCACAAAGACGTATGCATTATTAGAAAATGATCTATTAAAGGTGTTCTCTTATCCTATAGAGTTACAGGTACTATACCGCCAGAAAAATCCGCTGCTTGAAACTTGTAAATTTTAAAAAATTCAAAAATGGTACGAGTCTCGACCACTCACAGAATTCATGAAAGTTTCTCGCAAGCATAAGGGTGTGGGTTCATGGGATAGGTACATGTAGGTATAAAAGTGTTATTTTATAAGACAGAAATACTGCAATGAAAAAAATGTCTCTTTTGCAATTTGAAACAAAATGTATACAGGGTGAGATATATTAGTTGCAATTTTAATATATTCATTGTTAGATATTACTATAAAATTACAAGGTAAGATCCATTTAGTCAACTTGTAATTGGCCTACATGGTCGTTTTGTTATTTTAATGAATGTGTCACTTCACGATAGCCTTATCTCTATGTATTCACAAGTTTACCAAAATGTTTTATTTGTATATTTGGCATTGAAATGTGTGTTTGTCTGTATATAATTTTGTCAGAGGTTGATGAGTTTATAACCCCGTAGAGTTTTACCTCAGTGATATTGTGAGTCTGATGTTTAGATAGATTTCATCATGGGTTATATTTATTGTATATTTTTGAAGAAAAAAAAGACATAGTTCTGCACTCAAGAGGTTGATACGATACTTTCAGAGAAAAGCAATTATTAAAGTATTTTACTTAGCTTATTTCAGACTTTCTACAAGATGCATTTGCTGTTTTCTCTACTGCCTAGGTTTACAAAGTAATACAAGATCTGCATACCTAGTGTTTAAAGGTTGTTGAAAAGAAATAGTTTTTGTTGTAAAGAGTTGCACAGAAAAAATATCAAATTCAATATTTTATGCAAAACTATGTTTAACTTTTAAATTTCTCCATTCATTGTGTCAGTTGTTCATGTATGTATATGTTTACTTTAATAATGCTATTTATATGTGTTTTGCAGTGCCTATGGTTTTAAAAATGGGCACAGACCAAACTAATAAATGAGGGATAGAAGGAGAAATAATGTTCATATCACAAGTACTTGCAGGTTGTTTGAGTCTCTTTGTTGTGCTTTTAATCAGTAGAGGATTTGGGTAGGGATGGTAAGGATAGAGAAAGAACAGGTAATGAGAGAGAGAAAGAGCAGGGACAGGGAGAGAGAAAGAGAAAATGAGAGGGAAAAAAGGGACAAAAGAGAGAACGAGAGAAAAGATGTTTATAGAGTAAGACGAGAGGATGGGGCAAAGAGCTAAGGGGCACAGAGTGAGGGAGCTGGTTGATTATAGATGGGTATCCTTGGAAGGGGTTTTCTTTTATAGAGAAAAATAATAATACAAGAAAATGAAAGAAGAAAAAATGTAATATACTGTAGAAAGACCTACCTGTATATAATAATAATAATAATAGCCTAATAGTCCACTCCAAATTTTATTAAACCGAAATGGAAATTCTTTTTGCCCAATTGATCGTGAGCCCGGCAGCCACTGAGCAGCGCCAGATCGACGTTGCTCTATCCCTTATTGTTGAACGCCAAACAAGGTAGCAACAACTCCCATCTTTTAACGTCTTTTGGTATGATGGTCAAAACATATAGTTTTATGGTTAAAGGGGTATTGAGCATGCAGCCCTGAAACGATGGAATAATATCCCACATAAAGTAAAACGAGCTGATACATTTCAATAATTTGAACCGCTCTGAAAACATATTTATTTCATTACCTTGATATTCCGAATTGGTAGTAAATAACACTTCCCTGCAGCTTTAAAAAAAATCTTTTTGCTTCTTACCTACTGTCCCTTTTCTAAGGGCGTTGAGACCTTCCCCATGCCCCCCCCCCCCCCCCCACTCAGTGTTATTTAGGGTACGCATATGCTCGTTCCCTCTTTTTGAAAGCACCCCCTATCTGAGGACTGCCAACATTTCCGAACCCCCCTTTCGCGGGCTTTTCCTGCCTTGGAGACCCCCCTAAATCAGGAAAAATGCTCAATGTAGCCCCCTAAATTCTGAAAATTTTCTCAGGAGTCCAAAGAGATGAGAGGAAAAAAAGAAAAAACACCCCTTTTTAAAGAAATATCCGGGTGAAAAGTCAAATACACCCCTTTTTTACAATTCTCGGGCCGGACTTTGTCACACGAAAAGTACCCCTTTACCGGACATTTTGGCAACACGCATGCGGTCATTCCGACCCCTGAGTGGGGGGGCCGGGAGACCTTCAAAGGTAATAATAATAACTATGTGAGTCTTTGTTTTATTATGATTATTATTATCATTACTATTATTATTTATTATTATTATAATTATTATCAAAATCTTAAGAGTAGCATCAATCTTATATTTATAAATCCTAGGATCTAATTCGTTTTTGGAAAGTTAGGCCTGCTATTAAAAATCAAAATACCCTTTTTTAGGTATAAAGAAGTAGTAGTATAAATGTAGGATGCAAGTAGGCCTAGAAGTATTCTGCAAAATGCAAAATGCTTTCAATCGGCGTGTATGTGTGATGGGGGGGGGGGGGGGGTGGTAAGGGTGAACCGACACAGACTCCACCCCCCCCCCCCCCCCACTCCACGTGTGCTAAATTGAATTGATCGAGGACCGCAGCAAGGGGGATTCCCCTGAAACCCCCTTTCCGAAATGCGTCGCTCAATATTTTGTACAGCCCTTAAAATTCAAACTTCTAATAACGACTTAGTAGTTTAAGCTTTCATGAACTTAAATTGCTAAAATGTCTTACTTACTGCCTACCATATTATGTGTAAGGTATAGCAATACAGCACTGAATATATGATATGATATGTGTAATCTTTTCAACGTGAATTTGCAGAAAAGTCTGAATTAGAGAAAAGTTCACTTTCGCGGCGTTACCTCGAATAGCAACCCATACCCGGAAGCGCGCTACCCGGAAGTTTGTCTACGTAATGCGTGTAATAGGCACCGTGGCCGTGTAATATACAAATTCCGTTCCGGAACAATATAATTTTTCACAACTGGAGCGTGACCTCGTCAAATATTATCTCACGATGAATTTCAATGATTTAACGGTGAAGCTACATTTGCCAGGTGACTCAGAGAGAGATTGTGGTGCCGTGGTTCTCAGTAAAAGACCAGCTGCAGACAGCAGCAACCGCGACACTCAGGTTTGCGACAAATCCCTCTCGTGCGCGCCAGCAGTTTCGGCGTTGGAAAAGGCAACAACTACCCTCCTCGAACACGGTAATAGTGGGTGCTTGGAATTAATGGCGGCAGAAATACCTGAGAAAGAACAGAAAGATGAGACAATTAATAAGATCGAGCGCAGCATGCCTGCGACTGGAATCGGATGGAGAACAACAAACATTCTCTCTCAGTACCTTCGCCCTCCAAGACCTGGATCATGCGACTGGAGGGATATGGCCGAAGAAATGGGATTCAGTTATCAACTTCATATCCAGAACTTTGCTCTTGAATCCGATCCAGTAGCCAAAGTTTTATCTGCTTGGTGCACCAAACCCGGGAGCAATGTTGGAAAGCTCCTTGATATCATAGAGAAGATTGAAAGACATGATGTCTTGCATGAACTGCCTGCATTTCTTGGTGAGAAAATGGAAAAGTGATATAGAATAAATAGATCTATAAAGATATATCACTATAGACCTTTTTGTGTATTTAATAACTACTTGTAATTGTAATTCATTACCTTAATTGTCTCTTCAACTCTGTTTCTTACCTTGGTCACTCTGCTTTCTTATTCGATATGATGCTGCATGATTGTATTCAGAAGGAAAGAATTTACAATATAAATATAAGATTGTTATATTTATTTTGTGACTGTAGCTGTGAAAACAATAAATCTGAAATATATTGTATGTAGACTTTTTTGTTATGAGGAGATCTACTACCCTAGATAGAGACCATTGTCTATTATATCTTCCTCAACTCAATATCTGATATAGGGATCTATGTATTTTCCTTCTCTTTGAAAAAAAAAAACTTGGTCTGTCTTCTTTTTTACTGTATTCACCATATCTTTTTTCTTCATTTTTTGGGGGGCGGGCCAGCGCAAGGATATTTAGATGCTTCAAAGTTCTATTGTACTGCAATAAGATTCCATATAATAAGACCGTAATCATTAGTTAAAAAATAATTATGAAATGTACATAAACAGCATTATGACGGCATATCACTTATTACCTTGTACAGAGTAATAATAACATTCTAAAGAAACTAAGTTAGGTTATTTTCACAGGGCACGTTGATCATCACCGACAGAAAATAACACATACATATCAATGTTAAATTTGATAATATCCAGTAATACTTTTTCTGTCATGTTTGAAAATCCCAGACAAGATCTGAATTTATCGTCACTTGGCTTTAAATTAAAAAAAGAAATTATCGATCATATTTGTCAAAAATAGAAGAAGACTGTAAGCGATGGAAACGAACTCAAGCTGAAGCCAGAGATCCCATTCAAGTACCAGAGGGTAAGCTATACTGAGTACTTAAAACTCTTTTAATTTTTTGTTTTTTTTATTGCTTCAAATCTAAAATATTTACAATTATTGTTCATTATAACATTTGATCTGCATAACAAATACAGTACAATACAACTCAAAGTAAACAAATGAACATGTAAAAGAATTAATTAAAGATCAAATATCAAATCAAATTAAATTAGAGGTCTCCACTTTTGTTTGTGTGTATTCTGTTTTTCTTTTTTTTTAATGCAATTATAGATTCTATGTGTTGAAGAAAATCTAGTTCTAGTAAAAATGAAAGATTTTTTTCTTCATACTTTGTTTTATAAATAAAATATTTTGCATAAAATTTATTTTTAAGCACTGGGATTGTTACTCAATACTGCTTTACTGATAAGATATTAATGAATGATACAACTGCTTTGTAATTGGGTTTAATATGGTTCTTCCAGTCCGTCTTTTATTTAAGAAAAACATTTTATTTTCTATCAGTGTATTCTAGTCTTTGATGTCAGATAATATTTTATTTGTTCAAATTTGATTTGAGCATGTACTTTTTACACACAAATTGTTAACCTGTAAAGACTAGTGACTTTGCAATGATAAAGCTTACCATATAAGATTTATAATGATAAAATATTGTCACAATTATCTTGTTTTTAGTAACTGGCAATTTTGCATCATCTACATCAGACGATCTGAGAGGAATCACACTCAATGATTCCCCATCTGGTAAGAAAAACATTTCCATTCCATTTCAAATAGCTCTTTTCCCCATAAATAATCCTCATAACGATTGAATTGGTCTTTCAGAACAATTGTGCAATAAATCTGTGTATTCAAATATACCATACATGCATTAGAATCCTATGTTTCAAACAGGACTCTAACTCATTCAGGATATTGAGAAATTGATGATGGAGTTGAAACTCAAGAACTCTCTCTTTAAATCACTTGTAGATTTATGAACTTTCTTCAGAGGGATGTATACTGTATGAATACCGAGGATGATGACTCATTTTTGGCACTGTTCTTTAATTACTTGAATTTAAAGAATAATTATTACTATAGACTCATGACGCCCCCCCCCCCCAAAAAAAAAATAATAATAAATAATAATAATAATAATAATAATAATAATAATAATAATAATAATAATAATAATAATAATAATAATAATAATAATAATAATAATAATAACAATAATAATAATAATAAATAAATGAATAAAAATTAAAAAAATCTAATTAAAACAAAATCAAAAAATATGAAATTAATCTTCATTGCAATCAATCTTCTTTTTTTTCCTCTCTCATCCCAGGTCCACCAGAGATGTTTGATGCTTACGTTTGTTTTGCTATGGCTGATCTTGAGTTTGTACAACAATTGAGGAGCCAGTTGGAATCCGAGCCTCATAACTGCAAACTCTGCATCGATCAAAGAGATCTGCTACCAGGAGGCTCGCATGCTCTCGTCACTGCAGAAATAATTAAAAACAGGTAGATCAAATAAGAAATGATATCTCCAGACTCGGACTGGGATAGGAGTAGGAACAGAGACTAACTTTAAAGCCCCACTGCACTACTTATAGCTACTTGCGCCCTCTATACAGCCAACAGTGCCTAATCGGTACCCGTTGATCCCCATGATGCCCTTTTTCTTATGTTAATTGAGAGCTGATTTGATGAGATAACCACCTTCCAGTGACCTTGCAGGGAGATCTAACTTAATCCCTCCATACCAAACTAGTGCAGAGGGGCTTTAACTTCAAGAAAATTCATTGAGGTTTAAATTAACTTTGCTATCAGGCTAAGGAAGTCCCCTCCCCTTCCGACCCCCCTTCCGGCGCCCTCATCACATTAGTGTAGAGTTTAAATTTAGGTAGACTGTTCTCATCTTTGTGGGAGGATGAGAAGGGAAAGGGAAAGTTCCCGGTGTTAATCTTTCTATGCCAGGGGAGTGTTTCACAAAATCTAAGATCGACTTTAAGTTAGACTTAATTATGGCAGGCCGATCATGCCACTAATTCCTCTAACCATTCCTGGCATTGGTTTCTCAATGGATGTACAAATTGTGGTCACAAATCTACAGAATTTACCTCTTTTGATAGTTCATTATTGAAGGAAAAAATAGTATCAAAGATTATAATTGAGAGACCAATGGTGAGAGCAACCAGTGGCATGAATGGCCTACCATCGTTCAAGTCCAACTTATTAAAGTCAATTAAAGTCGATCTGTAAAATACCCCCCAGATAATGGTGAATAAGTGAAAAATCGCTTAGCATGGTAGACACTGTGATTACTATGGTTCAGAATCATGGGAAAACCCAGTTGACACGGTTCTATAGGAAGGCGATTGATCATGTACCTGATGTATACTGACCATGATTTGTAATAGAAAGAGGAAGTGGGGTGTTGGAAATGAGGGACAATATGCAGAGAGAGAGAGACAGACAGAGACAGATACAGAGACAGAGAGAGGCAGAGACAGAGAGAAGAAAAGATGAAAATGAATTATACAAATATCTCTTTTCCTACTCTCTTTTGAGCAGCTTTGGGTTTCGCTTGTACCAATTCCTCCTTTTTTCTTCTTTTTGTTAAAGCTATTTACTAAGCTGTTGTTTTGGGTATTTGTAGTGTAACTTAACCATGTGACAAATGGCTGAGTACATAATCATGTGTGTATAGTATTGCACCATTTACTAGGTACTTCTAATCTTAAATTCAAAGGATTTGACATGAAAATGAAAAAACATTGAATATGCACTCCCTGTTAAAATAATTATTATGTTCAGTCTTGTGTAGAATAGGCTATTGTATTGTAACCTCTCTCATTGTTGTTCATCAGGTGCAATAAAATGCTGGTAATTCTATCGCCCGAGTTTCTCCAGAGCCCAAGCTGTGACTTTCAAACCAAGTTTGCCGTTTCCTTAGAACCAGGTGAGTCAAGTTGGTGGATTGAAGTGGATTCTTGATTTTGATCAAGTTAGTTGTGATGTGAACAAGTGAAATAACCAATACCGGAAAAGGAGTTTTTTGTTATTTTCTAAATAAGTATCTGAAAAGCTGTAACATAACCTGCTTTCATATCATAATTGATATATATCGATTTAGGAACTTTAAATTTATCTGTGATACAAATTATTTCATTCTCCTAGCTGTTACAAATAATTGTATTTCAACAGTCAGAATCCAAATTGTATACATTGTACATGATTTTTATACCTGCCAGCAATTGATGTAAGCGATTTGCATTCTTACTATTAAAATACAATTATTTGTAACGGGTGAATGAAATATTTTGTACAAGGAACTTAACGAAGATTTGTGTATTACATTTGATTACATTACAAAAAATGGTCTAGTGTAGATTCATATTATTTCTATAAAAATGCAAAGACACAATAGAAATCAATATAAATGTGTACATTGCTATGATTATCTATTGGTTATGTGTATATTCTATGATTATGTATTGTTTATGTGTACATTTCTATGATTATGTATTGTTTGTGTGTACATTTCTATGATTATCTATTGTTTATGTGTACATTTCTATGATTATCTGTTGTTTATGTGTACATTTCTATGATTATCTATTATTTATGTTGATATTGATGTTGATTATCTATTTTTTATATGTAAATTTCTATGATTATCTATTATTTATGTTGATATTGATGATGATTATCTATTGTTTATATGTAAATTTCTATGATTATCCATTATTTATGTTGATATTGATGTTGATTTCAGGTGCGAGAAAGAGACGGATCATCCCGATCCTCGTCAAACCATGTGACCTTCCTCTCATCATTCAACACATCACGTCATGTGACTTTACCAAACAGGACCTCCGACCTTGGTTTTGGGGTCGTCTGCGTAAGGCCATGTCCATCCGCTGATCGGTCAATCTCCGAGGCAGTGACTGTCACGACCAGGCGCGGATCCAGGATTTCTTAGGGGTGGGAGCCCAAATTTGAAATCAATATGAAATTTAGTGTGCTGAAATTTGAAAAACGTACCGGCCAATATTCTGATCAGTGGGGGGGGGGGGGGGGGGGAGGGTGGGGGGTTGGGGGTATTGAGCACTAATTATTTTAGTTTGCCTTCGAATATTTTGAAAACATTTTTAAAAAATCTACCCGAAAAAGGAAAAATTAACATGTTTTTACACATTTTTTTCCCAGAGCAGGGCCCTCAAAAGCTCAGGGGTTTTATACATCAAATTATCGTCAGATGAGCATAATTTTATACCTTATTTGTGACACTGGCAGGTCACGAATTGGCGTGGGGTCTAGGGGGCGGAGCCCCCAGAAGTTTAGGGGTTTTGGGCAATAAATTACGATCAAATGAGCATATTTTGATACCTTATTTGTGACACTGGCAGGTCACGAATCAGCGTGGGGTCCAGGGGGCTGAGACCCTGGAAGCTCGGGGGTTTTGGGCAATATATAACGGTCAGATGAGCATATGTTTTATATCTATTTGTGACACTGGCAGGTAACAAATTGGTGTTTGGTCCAGGGGGCGGAGCCCCAAGTAGCTCAGGGGTTTTATACATTAAATTATCGTCAGATGAGCATATTTTATACCCTATTTGTGACCCTGGCAGGTCACAAATTGGCATGGGTTCCAGGGGGCAGAGCCCCCTGAAGCTCAGGGGTTTGGGGCAATAAATTACGGTCAAATGAGCATATTTTGATACCTTATTTGTTACACTGGCAGGACACAAATTGGTGTTGGGTCCAGGGGCGGAGCCCTCAGAAGCTCAGCGGTTTATACATCAATTTATCGACAGATGAGCATAATTTTATACCTTATTTGCGACACTGGCAGGTCATGAATCAGCGTGGGGTCCAGGGGGCTGAGACCCTGGAAGCTCAGGGGTTTTGGGTAATAGATAACGGTCAGATGAGCATATGTTTTATATCTATTTGTGACACTGGCAGGTAACAAATTGGTGTTTGTTTCAGGGGGCGGAGCCCCAAGTAGCTCACGGGTTTTATACATTAAATTATCGTCAGATGAGCATATTTTATACCTTATTTGTGACCCTGGCAGGTCACGTAATGGCGTGGGGTCCAGGGGGCGGAGCCCATGGAAGCTCAGGGGTTTGGTGCAATAAATTACGGTCAAATGAGCATATTTTGATACCTTATTTGTTACACTGGCAGGACACAAATTGCTGTTGGGTCCAGGGGTGGAGCCCTCAGAAGCTCAGGGGGTTATACATCAATTTAACCGTCAGATGAGCATAATTTTATACCTTATTTATGACACTGGCAGGTCATGAATTGGCGTGGGGTTACGGGGGCAGAGCCCCCGGAAGCTCAGGGGTTTTGGGCAATAAATTACGATCAGATGAGCATATTTTTATACCTTATTTGTGACACTGGCAGGTCACTATCACTATTGAGGTAACTATCTTTACTGGTGCTGTGTTTATTTCTAATGTAAATGACAATCTTTTGAATGCATTTCTTTTTTACTGTTCCATCTCAATTTTACAAAGACATGGTAGTACATATATCATTGTACATGTGACATGATAGAGAATACCGTTGATTTGTCAGATTATCCTATTCTATTTTTTATACATTGTTTTCTAGCAGAAGATCTATTTTTTTATGCAAAATACCAAAGATCTTGTAAATAAACAACAGCGCTGTACATGTAAGTATGGGAATTGAGGAATTTAATTGAGAAAGAACTAAACAATGTTAAGAAGATTTTTCATAATCTTTTCAAAGGACATTTTCACTTGCAGCTCAATTCATAAGTGTGATTGCAGAATGCTGGTAAATGAATTTCAATAGAGAGAAGTAAAACAAAAAAGTGTATACTTCCATTTATATATTTTTTAAAGCTTTGACAAGATTAGATTTAACAAACGGTACTCAAATATATGATAATGTATATACTGATTTTTATGGCCTATTATCTTTTAACAAGCAGTGAAGAAATTAGAATATACCGTAAGCCATTTTTGAACAAAGAATATTCCATATAAGCTAGAGGTGTGTTTCTACCAAATCTTTTTTTATGAAATATGTTGGGTTCTTTTCAAATCAGGACACGAGGTAAAACATTTGAAGAAAATGTTGTTCTTGTGGTTACAGCTACCATCCTTGCTCATACTGATTTCATGAATATGTGTATCTAAAACAAACTAAACTTTTGATATCAAGATATTCCTAAAGAGTCCTTTTATTGAAGACAGATGTAACAAAAAGCATAAGACAGAAAATATGATCAATTAACGGGGGAAATGTTTAGATAGATTTCATCATGGGTTATATTTATTGTATATTTTTGAAGAAAAAGAAGACATACATGTAGTTCTGCACTCAAGAGGTTGATTATCATACTTTCAGAGGAAAGCAAATATATATTGAAAGTATCGATAGCAACTTTGTATGTGTTCTAAACATCACTTTGATAAAATTCTTGTTTTGTGAAACCATGATTGATAACTTTTTTGTAAAAGATATGTAGCACTTTCCTAGTAGCAAATGAGTGATCAGTGTATTATTTATAGTTGGGTACCCCAGACATTGGACTCTATAACTAGTTCACACTTTAAGAATACACTTTTTTTTTTCAGTGGGGATTATGCCATCCAATCGCCATTTTACCCCCATGCGCACACCAATCCCACCACAGTGTCATGCGTGACATACCTCTCCTGTTCAAAATGTATTCAAGATTTTTACTTGGGAGGAACCTGCATCATATTGAGTATGAATTTCAAATTCAATATGAGAATTAAAATTTCAAAGGAGAACCCTTTAAAGAAATAGTTTTTGTTGTACTTTCAATTACAGGAA